>QEPC01015367.1:432356-519650 GCA_003113815.1 Sphenodon punctatus
TGGATACTTGCTTCCAATAAAACAGCTGATTCGTCAACAAATCTGACTCAGTCAATGTCTCTGAATTAGTGTTACCCAACAGGAGAACCCAGTAGTAATAACTAAATGAGTTTCTAAAGACACAAAGATAATTTGAGCCTCCAAAATATAATCAATAAGTAATAAATAATCCTGTGGGCAACAGTAACCTACTTTCCTTGCAGGGGGCGAACATACGACTTAAATGCTGATGAGTGCCACCCACCCATGGACTTAATGCTTTCCGGTGAGAAACCTGCCGCTGCTGCAGTGGATGCTGCCCCAATTCTGAAAGAATGGGAACTGAACCTTCCTGCCATGCCCAAGGTGGCCAAACAGCACCTCATAACCGCCACAAACTGAAATTGTGTAAGTGGCAGGCCAGAGTGGTGTACAAACAACGGCCCCAAAATCCTGGGTCTCACTCGTAAAAACTCTGTTATACCAGAGACTGGACAGATCGACGGCTCAAGGGATCTAAAAAGTACAACCCTGGCACCCCTCCTCTTCTGATCAGTCTTCAACACCCTAATACTGAGCTGAACCCTGTCACCCCCGACCGACACAGCTCCGATCTGCAAAGCCCTACCTGAATGGTCTGCACGAGAACTCACTACCACCTCGCTAACTCGCAATGCGGCAAAAAAGGCAACCACAAAAGCCGCGTGGAACAACTTGGCTTTGCCTTCATCAACACAAAAATCCCACAATTTCCTCACTGTGTCTGTCAACAACATGGGTGACATAGGCGCCCTATCGGCCATATCCTTCACCTGCCATCTCCATGACTCTAGCATGGATGTCAGGATCGGAGATCCAGTCAATTCAGAAGTACCAACCATCTTTGACATGAAGGATAGGGCCGACCACTTCGCCGCAATCGTGCCCGGTGCCAAACCTTTCTTTCTAAGTTCCAACCCAAACTGGATCGCCTGCAGCAAGGGGATTGGAAAAATTACTGACCAACCCCTTCCAGTGGCAAAAACACAAAACTCCCTCAGCGCTCTCTCATACAGCCGCCATGTGGCCGGGGAAACTGAGCCCTTTACTGTTTCTATAAATTCTAAGATCCAAGGCTCCAGAGCTCTCTGGGAACGAATTCCTGCTTCTCCCTGGTCATTGGGGCGAGCTCCCGAAAACGTTGGATCTGAAAACGAGAAAGGGCATCAGCAATCTCGTTGTTCACCCCCCCCGCACGTGCTTAGCAAAGAAAACTATGTTGTTCCTCAAGCACCATAAAACAAAAACTCTCACCAAACACATTACCCTCTCAGATTTTGAACACAAACCATGCACCACATGCACAACCGCTAGGTTGTCACACCAGAATAGCACTCTCTTATCTCTGAATCGATCAACCCACAAGTGAACAGCCACAACTATTGGAAACAATTCCAAAAACATCAAGTCCCTTAAAATACCCGAAACACCCCAGTGGGCTGGCCACTGCTCAGAACACCACATCCCTTGGAAATAAATTCCAAGCCCAGCCGCACCAGCTGTATCGGAATGCACCTGTAACTCAGCCTCCAGGCAAAATACCTCTCTCCACATGCTCACCCCATTGTGGCTCTGCAGAAATTCCATCCACACTCCAAAATCCTCCCTCATTTCCCTAGTGACTCTGATATGGTGGTACAGCAAGGTAACCCGAGCAGTCCTAGCATAAAGGCGAGACAAAAACGCTCTACCGGGCACCACTACCCGGCAAGCAAAATTCAACTTTCCCAACAAGGATTGCAAGACCTGCAACATTACCTTACCAGCCCCCATACAGGCAGAAATCTCACGCTTCAACACCCTCAACTTATCCTCTGGCAAACGCGAACACTGGGACTCAGAGTCCAATTCTACACCCAAATAGATCAAAACGGAAGCTGGCCCTTCTGTTTTTTCCTCTGCCAAAGGCACCCCAACCAACTCAGTAACTCTCCTGAAGGCCACTAACAACTCCCTACACTCTGATGACCCTGACCTGCCAATAAACAAATAATCATCGAGATAATGCGAAATTGCCTTGAACCTGTCCTCTGCTTCACGATCCATCCCAACACCGAGCTGAATTTTTCAAAAACAGCACATGGAATAGAACATCCCATGGGCATCACTTTATCATAGTAAAAACAGCCACCAAACGCAAACCCCAGCAGGTTGAAGTCCCTGGGGTGTACTGGCAAAAGGCGGAAAGCAGATTTCACGTCACTCTTTGCCATAAGGGCACCCTTACCACACTCCCTTACTAATTCCACTGCTCTGTCAAAGGAGGCGTAGTGGACTGTATACAGCTCAGGTGGAATGTAATCATTTACCGAAGACCCCCTGGGGTACAACAGGTGATAGATCAACTGATACTCGCCAGGGGCCTTCTTTGGCACTATGCCTAATGGGTACACCCTCAAGTTCTCCATCGGCAGTGAGTCAAATGGGCCGGCAACTCACCTTTCAGCTAATTCCTTCAATATCTTATTCTCGACCACGCCCTCCATGCCCACCACCGATTTTAAATTTCTCGCCATCACGTGCTCCCTCCTGCCTTTGAAAGGAATCTCAAACCCAGTTTTGAAACCATTAACAATATAACGTGCTTGGGCAGAGTCTGGGTAATCTCACAACAGCGCTCCAACACCCACCATTTAACTGGTGTTGGGGCCCTTCCCTGCAACTGCCTGAGCTTCTCCACTGCCTTTCCCTGCCCCGGGCTGGAAACTCCACTTCCCTCTCTGACCTGCACTCTGTCTACGCTGACAAACTAGTGGAGGGGTGGGCAGAGCAGAAAGAGAAAAGAGTAAAAGAGAAAAGAAAGTTTGAAATTCTTGCCAGCTACAAAATGCAGGTAACCTGTGAAGCCACATGTTCTGTCACTGCTATCTTTATTCCCCTTCCCTCCGCAACTTACATCCACTTGTTTTGTATTTTAAGAAAATTTGATTAAGAGGTTTTCAAGGGAAAAACTGTACTTTACCATGGCCATTATGCACAAACCATTTAGCCAGATTTGTGGATCATGGTATATGTATGTCTCTGACTTCGATCTCATCATGGTCATCCATGCATTCGTCACCTTGAGGCTGGATTACTATAATGCCCTCTATGTGGGGCTGCCCATGGTGATGGTCAGCCTGTCTCCTTACGGGGACGGGCCGTCAGGAGCACATTCAACCAGTGCTCCAGGCTATGCACTGGCTGCCTATTGTCTTCCAGGCCCAATTCAAGGTGCTGGTTCTAACCTATAAAGCCGTAAATTGTTTGGGCCCGACTTATCTGAGGGACCGCCTCACTTTCAGTGGCCCAGGGCGGCTCCTGCTGTGGAATTCACTCCTGGTAGGTGTTAGTCTCAGACCTGATCTCCTCACCTTCCATTGCCAATGCAAGGCATGACTCTTCTACCAGGCTTACACTGAAGGGGAGGGGTCGGGGGGTGTTAAGAGGTGGATGTGTTTTTTATTTATTTGTTTTTGCACACCAGTTTTTGCTACTGTATATTGCTTGATTTTATTATGTATTTTATTGTTATTTATACTGTTTTAATACAATTGTTGCAAGCTGCCCTGAGCTGCCTAGGGCAGGGTAAAAGGTAGTAGTAGTAGTAACAATAATGTATGAAATCCCACTCCCACTGAAATCAGTGTCAAAACTCCTGTAATTGCTTAATTCTGTCCTTTTAAAGCACTTAAGCAGGGTTCTCACTCCTTACTGAGGCTTATGGGCATTACTATAATAAATTCATTAAAACATAACAATCTTACTTACGGAGTCAGGCATTTCTCGAAGATTTTGTCATATTTTCTTAGTTTTTCCTCTAATGTCCGTATTTCTCTTTCAGTATTTGGATCTTGTTTACTCATTTGTTTTTTCTTCACATTACGAAATATATTTTGGGCAGCTGTTTCCACTGAATGGATATTAAACCTTAAAACAAATATTTTTTAAAAGCATCTCTGTAGATAAATGAATATTGGTTGTTCGAGAGATACATATTTCTAACATGATGCTTACATCATAAATATTACATCACCAGTCAAGAGTAGATCTTGTAGAAATAACAAACAAATTACATGTTAGAAGTACAACCCTATCACTGTTCAAAAAGCTCTTAAGCACAAGCTTAGCTCTAAGCATGTGAGGTCTATGACTGACATCATAAGATAAATACAGACATGACTAGGGTTCACTGTGGCCCGCAGTGGACCCACCAGCACATGTATACATGCACCACCAGATGTTGGCCCGCGTTTGCCCCAGGGCGGGTAGGCACCTACCCAGGGCTGTGACCTCATAAAATTTCCAAGGTCACAGCCTGAGCTAAGACCCACCCAACCAGCCCAATGCAGACTACAGTGGGTTAGCACATCTGTTCTGGGCTGGCATATCTGGCCCAGGTCAGGGGCCATTATGACCAGCTGCCATGGCTGTGCCTCATTGGCCGCCATGGCTATCATTAATGGCGGACGGGGGTGGGGGAGGGAGGAGAGCAGAGCAATGGGAGCAGGGCGCAGGTGGAGCTGGCTGTGTGTACGTTTATTGTGCTTCCTCATGTGAGTGGAACAATGGCTTCTTGGCCATGGGTCCATCAGTTCAGTGCCCCAACCCAGCGTAGGGAGGGACGGCTCCCATTTCTTGCCCTGCCCAGGGAGCTGCCAGGTTGGCAGCACGTTTCTGTTTACCGAATGAGGCCACTCATACATTTAATATTAAGCAACTACCTAAGTATTTTGCTGAGCTAGGGCCTAAGACTTAAGCAAACTCAGGATCTGGGTTTAGTGTAACCATGTCCACAGTCTCTCCTTCTCTCACACACCCCTATTCCCCCTTGGAACCTGGCAGTAGGCAGCAGCACCCATTCCCAACACTCATGCATGCTCCTCTCCCTTCCACCTGAAGACTTAAAGTCTGAGGAAAGGAAGAAGCAGTGTTCATTCCAGACCTAAGCACATGGCCCCTCGTCTCCAGCTGGAGACTCAGAAAGCACTGCTACTTGAAGCCTCATTGCCCTGCTCTACCTGGCTCTATCGTCTCCATCTCCTCTTCATGGACCTGAAACTTCAGCAGCAGCAAGTTGCTATGGCCAGACTCTAATAGCAGCAGCACTAGCTGCTGCTGGTCAATAAGCCATAGTCAGAGACAACACAGCAGGAGCTCCAGTCACACAACCCTACTCGGGGTCAGAACAGAACACACCGTTAGGGAACTGCTGATTTAGTTAGTCTTAGTGGTGAAGACTAACCCTCTAACAGGTGCACTCCTCTGAGCCATGGTAGAGCACACTCCTCTGAGCCGCACATTCTTAGATTGCTCTTCTGCAGGCCCTCTAAGTCTGTTACATACATACAAAGCAGACTGCCTCTCTTTCTCCCCACACAATTAGCAGTTGTCCAGCAAAGATGCTGCTCAGTACAGTCCTTGCTCATATATAAATGTTTCAGATTCAAAATTTATTCAGAAATATAAATGTAAGGTGGGACTTCAGTTGATTTTTTACCAACTTATTCTCATGCCTCACAAGCATTTCTATGCATTTCTGGGAAGGGTGGTGGTATTTCAGTGCATTGTACTATTTAAAGCTAGACTTACAAACACTTCAGGTAGACCTATAAACACTTCTCTGACGTGAATGGGAGGGTGGGTGTTTGTGATCTACAATGTGAGTATTCAGTATTTGCAAATTGATATACTACTACTACTTAATTCACAGGAAATGAAACAAACTCTAGTTTCTAAAACAACTGTGATATTGAAAAACTATGATCAACTTAAGTTAACTTTGGAAATGTTCACAGATGCTCTTTCATCAAGCAGCTTGAGAATGTTTTGAAAATATACAGAGACTCTTTTTTATCACACAAAAAGGGAATGGTCCAATTAGGTTGCTATCTAACGCTACTTGTCCATCACTCTCTAGGATTCTTTTCCTGCCTGCTTTCCATATCAGAGTTTGTAGGAGGCACACCCCCATTGTAAGAATTTGCAGTGTCTGGAACACAGCCTATCTCCTTTATAAAGCAGATTCTCAGAGTTACTTCTTATTCTTGTGCTCTTCTATTAAAATATGTTTGTATTACCACCAAACAGATTTACACGTTTGGTCCTTTACGGGCCCGTCTTGAGGTGGGACCATCCTCTGGGCTTCCGGCCTCTTCCTTTTTGAGGAAAGCACCTTCCTGGTTTTCCATTTATCATTTAAGTTTGTGAGGAATGGGACAAAGAGGCAGGGTCTGTGTGGGAAGTTTAGGTGAGCCTCTATTGGGTGAGAGATGGGAGAGTAGGGTGGGAAGGTTTTAGAGTATCCAGGGCCCCTCCATGAGGGGTGGTTAGGTTTGGGGAGGGGACTCTGAGTGGGAGGGACTGAATGATTGTATATGGTGAAGATTGGGACTTTTTTATACTTTAATTGTTGTAAGCTGCCCTGAGCCACCTCTGGGATAGGGTTGGAAATAAATATAACAAAACAAACACAACAACAACAGCAACAGCAACAACAATTATAACAATTAATAATATCATAGGCTGCATTCCCATCTGCCGCGGCGGTGGCAGCAGATGGAGGGGCGAAGGAAGACGCAGCAGCATGGAGGAGCCGGCTGACAGGGAAAGAGCCAGTGCGAACGGGGATCTGCCGCAGCTTCTCTTGCGCATGTCAGGGCACAAAATCCTGCCCTGACATGCACAAGAGAAGCCGTAGCTCTTTTCCTGTCAGCCGGCTCCTCCGTGCTGCCGTGTCTTCCCTTGCCCCTCCCTCTGCTGCCACCACTGCCGCAGATGGGAATGCAGCCTTATTGGGCTTCCAGCTACGCTTCATATAACCCCCTGCTCCACCCTTCTCAGATGGAGCCCATTAGGTGTGGCTAGGATGCTCCACATCAAGGTCCGATTTCTGTGGGGACTTACCACAGGTCCTTGCCACAGACTCTTACTAAGGTAGGAGTGGCACTGGTAAGAAAAGTAAATAATCAGAAAGATTAGGCAGGTTTGTCCTCATTAGAGTGTCTGTCACAGTGCTCTTGGGAAATGTGTAGAAAGCTTTTGTGAAAAATTAGTGTGTATAACTCTGGTACAAATACGAATTATTTAAAATATATTCTATTTATATACTTACATAAAAAATATAGCAGGTAATTTATCCATCTCTTCTAGTTTTTCAACAAAATGTGCAAATCTAATGCGCTTCTCATTTTCTGAAGAATCAATGGGATGAGGTTTAAGGCACTCTAACAGATTATTCACCTAGACAAAGAATTGTTAGTGATCAGATTTACAGTTCAAAATCAATGTTTAAGGTCAGAAAGAATCCATCCATCCACAATACTTTGTTCAAGATAGCCAAGATAAATATTATAAGGAGGAACGATTATCTAATGGAATGAGCGCAGGGTTGAGAGTCAGGAATTTCTGAGTTCTGGTTTTGGCTGACCAGTCAACTCATTTGACTTCTTTCATGGTAAATACTACCTCATATAAAATGAAGGTAGTACATAGTTACCATACCTGCCTGTAGGGGTGTTGTGGTAATTGTTCTGGGTAAAATTCTGTAACCCTTGGTGCAATCCAGTTGACAGGAATGGGAAAGAAAATATACCGTGGATAAAATTTTGATATTTAAATTAAGGAGATTGTGGGAGTTGAAATTTGAAGAAGCCTGCTGTTTGATCAAAAGGTGCACAATAAACCTAGTTTGAACTTTCCACTGAAAAGGTTTTCCTGTGAAAGTGTCCTTAAGTTGAAAAGAAAAAAAACCCTTTCTGTATGAAGAGATGGTTTTCATTAAATTTCCCTCATAAAAATTTAGATTCATGTAGACACACAGGTTTGCAACATGGGCACATCGAGATCACAGTCAACCACAGTGAACCCCAGTGAATTCCCTGTGGTGGCTGTGATTGCTGTAACGTCTGATTGAGCCCCTCCAGATGTTCACCACGGTGAATTAGTGGCGGGGATCAATTCTGACCACGGTTCTCAACCTCCGGCCGGCCGAAGGTTTAGAATTGTGGTTAGAGTGGTCCCGGATGGGCCAAAAGTAACGTCTGATATGTTGGCCCATCCCGGATCGTGGCCCCGATCGCGATACAGGATCTGGCACAGCAGCCAGATTGGCCACTGCGCCTGCCCATCTCCCCAAGGGCGGGAGGGCGAGGGAGCGCGGGGGGGCGGGGCTGTGCGGCCGCATGCCACACCATACAGCCACGCCCCCTCCCCGATCCCCGATAAGAATCGGGCCAGCGCGTCTAAAGGACGGACGGCCTGATCACTGACCAAGATCCGGAACAGATCCCAGTCCAGGGTTCAGCGTGGCGGGCCTCCGAGCCCGTCATGTCTGAAATTACCCATAGTCTTTCAAGAAGCACATCTGATATGAACAATTAAAGTCTGAAGATCCAGGACCTACAACTCTCATAATGAACCAAATCAGCAGCATAGCACATTTTCAGTTCAGTTTATTTACGGCCAAAACCAGTAAAAGTATATAAAAAGCAAAAAACATAATTGAAGCCAAACATTTCCATTCAGGACCACCAAAACGAACTTTTTGTTTTATGTCAAAAATTAAATCTTTTTTTATTTTGGGTAGAGCTGAATCATTTGGGGGAGGGGGGATTTTCCTTCCATAGAAAAAAAATATCTCCACTTTTTAATTCTGATTTTGGACCCAAAAAATAAATAGCAAAAGGAAAGCAGGGTCAGTGAGGGGACATTAGACACATACAGCCAGGTCCTAAGTTTGTATAAATTGCACAGATCTATTGAGGTAAATGGAATTATGCCAAATTACACCAATTGTGAATCTCACCCAAAAGACAGAATTTTCAAAAGCTGCTATAACTGTTCGACACTGAAGGCATTATCCTCAGTCCATTGAAATCAATAGCTCAGCTTCTACTAATTTGAATGAGTAAAAATCACTCCCCCGGCTTTCAGTAGAATGAGATAACGTCTCTCTCACTTATGTCCTTGGAAAATTCCACCCAAATATATTAGGAAGGAACTCCCCAGATGGTAAGAACCATTACAATTTGAAGCACAGGAAATGCTTTAAATGAATGATAAAGGTAATAGGAATTAATACAGTCAGGAATAACTAAGGAAACAGTAATTAATTGTATTTATTAACATTTTATTTAAACCTTAACCAGGAAAAAAGCTTGTTAAACTTTTAGTTACCTTCTCGCTTTGGCCAAGTGAAATCCAAACAGTTAACTCTTTCTTCAGCTCCTGCTCATATTTCCTTGCATCTGCCTTTGTGATTATTATTTTGTTCTTGAAATAAACAAACTCCTCAGGATCCAGTTCCTTGAAAACAAAAACCATAAAAACTGTAGCAACTGCAAGCCATAGTTTTATTTAAAAATAAGCATCAGTGACTGTACATAATTGCGTATACACACCTGTACTCTTGGCCACTCTTGCCAGACTTTTACCATAGTGTCATATAGCTGGATACTTTCTCGTGGAGAAAAAGCAATGTCTGAAGGAATGCCATAGTTTTCTATCTACAGGTGTGTTAAAAGGGCGGGGGGGGGGAGAGAGATAATTTTATTTTGTCAGTTTAAACCAAGAACCGATATAGCCATTTTGACTCAGGTACTGTACTTACATGACTGACTGTTAATGCTGCACATGGATGATAGTGATCAATGATGAAAGAATCATCCTTTAGAGAGCATACATACTTCTCTAAATCATTGTATCTCTCTCCATAAAGCACTATGAATGCAAAAATGAGTATCATTTAAGGTCATGTCTATACATGTTTCTTTAAGTCACAATCGTAAATACTACATTTTAAATCACTTGTATACATACCTAGTTTAACTGTGTATGATTTCTTCTTTGTATTTTGTATTTTTGCTTTCCTAGTACCTTTCCGAGCAGTTGTGAAAGAATTAGGAATTTCTTCCATTGTACTCTCAGCATTTTGCCAGTATCTTTTTACTGACTGTAACCAGCTACAACAATGTAAAAACAAAATAAAAGTTATTTTTTAAAAAAACTAAAGAAACTTGCTAACTGTGTTCATAAAGGAAAGAGCAAAATATGTATATCTGTGGCTAGAGATTGAAAGTTTATCAGCTACACTTGATAATTTGATAGAAATACACAGAAAAATAACTTTTTATTTTATAGTAAGCAAAAACGATAAACATTACCCCTCTATGTATTCCATTGTAAAAAAGTACTTCAGAAAACAGTATAATCTTCCACATCTTTTAGAAACATATCCAAAGATACCACCATAATACAGGATACAAGATTGTCATTGGGGGGTGAGGGGTAGGGATGGGTGAACAGATCGCGGTTCAGGTTCGGCTGTTCGGTTCGACTGCGTTCGTTTCATTCGCTGGGTTCGGGTTCGGTTCAGCTGTTTGGTTCGGCCGTTCGGGAAATGTTTTTATATTGTTTTTATTTTTGTTTTTTATGTTTTTTTTGTTTTTTATTTGGGTTTTTTTGTTTTTATATTGGTTTTTTTAATTTAAATTTTTTATCTAATATTACATATATCTAGTATCTACACTAAATCTAACTGCTATTAACTATTCTAAATGCTATGAACTAAATGGATTATCTAATAAGTAAACAGGCCTACTCCTACAAACACTAAAACTAAATCACTAATGCTATCTCTATCACTAAGCTAACTCCTACAATTGTCTAATATATATATATGTGTGTGTGTGTGTGTGTGTGTATGCATGGGATGGGGGGGAATCACAAACAACACAAGGTTTCAGTTTAAGGTTTAAGTTTCATTTCAGTACAAAACCGAAATGAAACTTAAAGCAATCTAATAATCCTCTAAATTAAAAAGCAGGGTAAGGGAAGGGAATCTGGGATGGAATATATGGAGAGGGAAAGGATTCAATGGAGGGGGGAGGGAGGAAGGAAGATTGAACACAGGGAACACAGGAAGGGGTAAAAACAAAAAATAACCACTAAATCTATCTAAGCTAAGCTAAATAAATGAACGAGAATATGGGGGTAGATGGGTGAAATGGGGGGAGGAGGATTGCAATGGATTGGGGAGCTGGGAAATGCTGGGAGAGGGAGCCTTCTGAAACGCCTGCTGTTCAGGAACAGTGACTAGCTCAGAAGGTGTTGGGAAGGGGGGAGGCAGATAGTTTCGTTTCTTGCAAGCCTCTCCACCCCTGGTGCCTGGAAGTCTGCTCCTCAGCTGACTACCCCTCCCTGTCACGTTTGACCTTCCAGTGACCCTTTTTTTGCCACCCGAACTCACCAGAACGTGATCGGAACTGACCAAACTGTTCAGGTCATTTTTACATTCGGAATTGAGTTCAGTTTGGTCAGTTCGTGTTCAGATTTGGGTTCGGTCATCCGAACAGGCTGAGTTTGGGCCAAACTCCGAACTTCCAAACCGCGTTCATCCATCCCTAGTGGGGGGTGGCAATCGTTTAATCAAATCCTCCATACCTCTATTAACCAGTGTTTTCTGTGAGGGCCTTGTAGAAAGAGTTATGGTTATAAGTTTTTAAACTGTGTGGAACGCGATACAGAAAGAGAAAGCATAGTGGAGGAACAGTTGGGGAGTGAGCAGGCAGTGGCACAGCTATAAGGTGGGGAAAGCAGTGCAACAGCCCCAAAGCCCCAACAAGGACAGCCCTGGGGGCTCAGCAAGACTGAAGGGGACAGGGGGCATGGTCTAGCTGGCCCAAAGAATTGCTCTACGGATAGGCAAGGGAGGCTCCACCCACTCAGAGCACTTAGTCAGATGTGCTGGTTGTACCCCAACACCACCTCCTGTCATATTGCCCCAGCATGGCAAGCCCTATCCTGAACCTAACCTTCTCTCTCCACCCCTGGGCTGGTCTTGCTGGCCCAAGTGACACTCTCCCACCCTACCCCCACATCACTTTCCCCATGCTCTTCCTACACAGCCACCCTATGCCTCAGCTTCTTTCCACCTAATGACCACTGCACCTCACTTTACCCCTCCCATCCTGACCTCCTGACCCATTGCTAAGGTACCCCTCTGCCCCTCACCTTCTCCCCTGTCCTGGTGTTCATTGTGCCTGACCTGTCCCCACTGCTCACCTCCCCAATCCACTCCCACCCCTAATGCAGCTGTTCCTGTGCCCCAAGCGGTCCTCTTCCGTGGCTCCCCACATGCTCAGCTTCCTCCCTTCCCCAACACTCTGTCTCAGTCTCCTCCTCACTCACACCAGTCCCTCCGCACTGCCACCCACCCCATGCCTCACCTGTCCTAGTTGGTATGGGGCCAAGTGATCTGGCTTTCCCCAGGGCCCTACCACACCTAGTTACACTAATGAGAGTAAGGGACTCTTTCTATATTCCCAGTGATGTTGAGGTTTGAAATTAGAACAAAAGAGAGGGCAATCATACCTGTAAATGCATTTTGACTGTAAATATAACATGTCTTCATTAATTGCTCTTGGTATCAATAAAAAAAGTTGGGACTTACTCAGTAAGATGTTCTGGGTTACTGATAGTTACAGAGAGAGCCAAAAATGGGCATCGTATCATGACTAAGAGATGCTCCCAAACTTCTGCTCCAATTTCCCCACCAAGACAATGGACCTATAATAGAAAATAATGACTTAAAAATGCATGAATATTTATTATTGAGCTTTATCATTTAAGATATAAACATAAGACATTTCTGAGGTATGTTAAATATATCAGCTCGATTTTTCCAAAGGCCTTGTTCTCTTTAGGCTACATTGCGGCATGTAGTCTGGTCGGAAGGTGCTTAGCAGACCAGACTAAACGGAATAACTGCAGAAATGATTGCCCAGAAGATTGCCCCGTGCTATGGATCTTTAAATCCTGATGTTCAGTCCCCCTCCTATTTTGCTAATTTATCAGTATAAAAATATAGAAGGGCCTTTATGTTAGGATGTTTCCACCAGATGCCGTCTGCAGTCACAGAGGGGCGCATGTTGGGAATTCCGGTGTCACAAAAAATATGTATATGTACAGAAGTGGCGGGAACAGAACAATAGATCATGGCGATGAGGGGAGTGCAACTGGTATTCCCACCTCTAAGCCAAATATTTGGCCTCTATTTTAATGTCATTCGGTCAATGTTCTTGAGGTCAAAACAGTGGTTCTGTTACTTCGGTATCATGATTCTGCTATTACAGTGCAGGTGGCAAAATTCCTAGCAGCGGCCATGGAAATACAGAAGACTCATGTTTAACCTGCTTTGTTCTCTACATGTACATGTTTTGGGGGTGTTTTGTAAATTTATTTATTTTTAATTTGTTGTTTTTTACTGTGTTGTAAGGCATTTGCTATCCTACAATAAATCTGTGTGGATCCGTGTTAGATATTAAATATATCAAACTTGGCAACAATTAATGCTTCAAAAATAATGGAAAATTCAGTGAATTTCTATGAATAAAATTTCTGTGACCTAGAACCTACAATACTATATACTCCTTTTATGTCGTTGATGCTCGAGGTAATGCACTCTTGTTTTCAAGAGAAAAGCAAACATACTGGTAGTTCTGACCCAATCGCCTTCTGTTAAATCACAAACTGGCCTTGATAAAAAGGATATAACACCTTGCAAGGAGTTCAGGTCACATCAAGAAGAACAGAAATTCTGAATAATACACTCTTTTGATTTCTTTTCCTATTATGCTATTGATATATTAATTAAATTGCTGGATCTTAAAATATACCCACCTCATCAAATATAACATACTTGATCTTTTTAACCCATTCCTGGCGATGAGGGGATAACAGCAAAATTTCTAAACACTGAGGCACTGTGACTAGTATCTGAAAAGAATATTTGTAGATTTTTAGTTTTACCGAGTTGAAATTATTCATTAAACACAAAAGGAAAATAGTTATAAATATATAATTGCTCCTCAATTATAGAGAATATAAATAATTGCCTGTTACGTTTTACCCTGATGCAACATCCCTTTATACTAGAGCTGAAAAGAATATGGGAACATCATACATTTGCTCGCTTCCCATTGGGTCCAAAAAAACAACTAAAACCTGCTATTCATCCCTACTTTGTTCAGACCTTTGTTTTAATTTTCTGGGTTGTGCTTTTTCTGATTTTCCCCTCCCCCCACCCCCGCCATTTTATTTTGGTTCAGATTAAATATCTAACCTGAATTGCCCCCAAAATATCACAGAATCCAAAATAATGTATCAGAATATACAGATAAACAAATATCATTGAGGGCACAGTTCTTTATTTGGGTATTTAGGTGGCTATCCAAAAATGCAAATAATATTAATGATTAAAAACAAATGTCTAGTCCATAGGGTGAAAGTTCTCACAGGATTTTGGCGTACCTCTCTTGACCAACTCATAAGTTTTGTCTCACAGATTCAGAGTTTCTACTAAGTAGAAACCTTGAGCTTGTACTCAGTTACATTCACACTATTTTGAACTTTATGTAGCTAGGCCAAAACTATAATGACAATTACATTTTCCGAGGAGCCTTTAAGAAGTGGAAACATTACTTATTTAATTTATTATGCAGTAATGCACCTAGAATACTATACCTGGCAGTTCATGGTATCATGGCGATAATCCCTTGTGAAAACTCCACACACCACTAATCCGTGAGGTAGCTTTTTAGTGAACCGGTTGTATATGGTTCCAACCACTTGGTTTACAAGGGCCTAGTCATTAATAAATCAGACAATTAACAAGGCACTAGAGAGTAGACAACTTAATATATCACATTGGGTGTTTTCAGATGTGATAGTGGCCCATTTTATTCCACTTTACCCCACAGACCACCATCATGTTAGTCCCCGGGCGCCAGATGTTCAACCTGTGTTGACTGTGTTGGCAGCTAGCACAAGCCGTGACTTGGGAAAGTCTCCGAGGCACAGCCCGCGCTAGCCACTAACATGTCTAAGATCCGGCCGCCTGACCAGGTGTAAAGCCGGGGTATTTTCTAACGTGACACTACCACGGGTGGCCACGCTTACTCTGGTGTGGCCACCCATGGTGGTGTCACATCTGTTCCCACCTGCCAGATGTTTGCTGCAGGAGGGAGCAGTTTACCCCAGACTGGGTTGTATGCTGTGCTCCCTGCCAGTGCGCATTCTGGAGTTAGCCCTGCCACGGTCTGGGGAAGGCAACCCTGGACCATGGTAGACCCCCCTCCCGAGCCCTAGCCACCGGCACATTTGTTCAGCAGCAGGAGTCTGATCCTGCTCATAGTGAGGGGTCTTATCATGGACAGGATCAGAGTGTGGTGGCCCTTTGAGCGGTCACATTTGAAAATACCCTCTGTTCTTATGTTTGAAAGCCCGCTTTTTCTGGCTGGGTCAGAGGGGGGCACTATAACTGGCCACCACAGTGGCTGCCATGTCTGCCCATCAAATTTAGTCTCTTGAAATGAAATACTACGAATAAAAACCACCACACTAATTTCTATTGGACTGAGTATTATAGTCCTAATAAAGATTCTTAGCAGTATTTTTAATATGGATTGTTTTAACATAGGACAGTATACAGTATCAAATACAGATCAATTTCTTTAACATCTATTTAGGCAGAAGTTTTGATAAGTAGAGCTGTTTTAGATTGGCCACTAAATTCCACTTAAACTGACTCCACTTCATTATGATAATTTCACTCATAACACATTTTTGTACACTTGATTTTCAAAGTACTGTACATATAATCATGCACAAATCATGATTATATGATAAAAAAAATTAATTTTATTTTTTTAAATTTTTTTTTAAAGTACATATGTCCAACCAGAAGAGAAACATCTAACAATTTTAACAAACCACGAAAAATACTGCTGCATGATCATACAGATCTTAAGTCAAATTTCTTTGGCCATGCAAAAAAGTTTTACTTTATTAGAACTTCTACTTAAGCAGACCTAAAGGAAACGGATCTAGAGATGGAGAAAACTGATGCTCAGATTAAGCTAGCACCAGGTTTCTCTCTGGGAGTTTTTAAATGAGCAAGGCTTGAGGAGCATTGTGTGGCCACTGAGTGGCACAGCTGCAGAACACCCACGTGTGGGGAACGGTTCTAAAGGGTGACTTGCAGGGTGGCCACTGTGCCCACTAAGGCAACCTCCACGCACTCCCGCCACCATGAACCAGCCCTACAAACAACTCATATGGGTGGCTGTTCCCCGCCCCCACCAGAAACAACCCCTACCCTAAGCCCTGCCCAACTGGCCGCCCTCAGCCATGACATACAGCCCCGGACACCATGGAAAAGGCTGCAGTAGTCAATAACCCCTTCCTGCCCATGATCACAGGAATTGGTGCATCCATTGGCAGTCCCAGGCTACAATGAAGGCGCATACTGAGCAGGACACACAGGATGCTGCTGTCTGAGCTACTGTCCACCATGGTGTTCACTCTTCTCTTGCGTATCGCAAGGGATGTTTATTGTGCTTTAAGCCAACGTGGTTGTGTATTTCACATGTGTGTCTTTAAGAGCTCCCCAGAGAGTTCCTGGCAGAGTTGTGGTCAAGACCAGGGAGGTGGCCGACAGTGGATCCGTCTTCTGGTGTGGATGGGCACCCTGGTTCATACAGGCAGAGGATGCATGGGCACCTGTCCCCAAGTACTTTTTTGGCTTTCCGCGCACAGGGCACTGCCAATTTTTCAGCAGTGCTCTGTACTCCTGCCAGTTCTGATTCCAAGAGTTTTGGGTGGGCTGGAGACAAGGAAACCTGGTGCTCACTTGTGCTTACAGCCCATTTGAGTCCCCAAGTCAGAACTGGCAAGTTTTCACTCTGTCATACATACACACTTAGTGCAATTCTAAATGTCCAGAGAGCGAAGGTGTTAACAGACATCACGCTGGCCCAGTTTGCTTTGGCCTGCCAGGGCCAGTGCAATTGCTGAACATTCTGAGCCCGCCAAATGTGGACCAGGAACAAACCCCGCCCAGGGTGGTGGCTGGGCTGGAAATGTGGGCCCAGAACAAAGTAGGCTCACAGTCCATGCCCAGCTGCCTAGCTGGGCAACAGCGAGCAAACTGGGTGGTAATGTGTGTTGCTGGCCCAGCATGGGGTGTTGCCATGGGTTATTAGTAGTCATGGCTGCCTGTCATGGCAGGAGGGAGGTGTGCCGGCCACAGCACGGGGGTGGAGCCAGCCACAGGCAGCTGGAGGGGGATGTCTGTTCCCATCACCAGAGCTGCCTCAGCTGGGGGTAGCCCTCCCAACCTCCACATGGGATGACGGTAGTGCCATCATGTTTGAGAGTACTCCTGGAGAGAACTGATTATCCCTAATGCCCATCTCCAGCCTACCTGTATGAAGATTCACCCTGACAGGGTATACACTGCAATGGATGAAGCCACAAGACGACAGAGGGTGTTTTTAGATGTTACAAGATCACAGTGAACCACGGTGAATACCCACTTGTGGTCACTGTGCCTCGAACGTCTGTTTGGCGGCCGCCAGATGTTCACCACGCTCAATCGGCACATGGGGTCAATTTCAACCACGTTTCCCGGGCTCCCCGGGGAACTTTCCCGGGAAGTATGGTGAAAGTGATCCTCGGTGGGGACCAAAAAAAAAATCACATCTGGTCGGGCACCACGGCCCGGGATCACCGGCGGGATCCCAGGCCGTGGCGAATTCGGCCAGATGCTGCGGCCGCATTGGCCCCGCCGCCTGCCCGTCTCCCCAGAGGGCAGGCGGCGGGGAGCATGGAGGGGGCGGGGCCGTGAGGCCGCATATTGAGCCGCGTGGCCCCACCCCCTCCCAGATTCCCCGCCGGGATCCCCCGGCACGTCTGATACGGTGTGCCGGGGTCATCCCGGAGGGGGATGAATTGCTTGTTTTCGGTACGGGGCCAACTGGCCCCGTAACATCTGAAAACACCCAGAGTGGGGAGGCTACCACACCTTGGTTAGCCTTACCCCACTCTGGGCAGCCGGGCCACGAGATGCAGTGCCTCGTGTGGGTGGCACATACCCTGCTCCCAGAGCAGCCTTACCCCAACTGGGGAACGGTTGCACAAGGCAGGGCAAATTGTGTTCCCGGGCCACACTTGCTCCACTATGCAGGGAGCATTGCTGTGGGGCCCAGAGCAGTGGGCGCTGTTGGCTATCATGCATGGACATGTCACAGCTGGGGGGAGGTTCTTAGTGGGGAAGGGAGGCAAGACAGAGCCAGGCCCTGCTCATGTGGCCAGCACAGTGGCCCACCCGTTTCCCCACGACTGCCTGCCCAGCTCCTCAACACTGGTCCCGCAGTGTGGTGGCTTTTGCCCGCCATAAGCCTGCATGGGGATCGGACACTCACAGCTCGTGTGGCTACACCCAGTATTTTAACCACATGCTGCCAAGAAATCATGGTAGGAATCATTCCAGGAATTCAAAGCTCATGATATTTTTAGCTCGATGGGTATACTCTGTACACCTTAAAAAGTCAAGTTGTCAGATTCACACTTCTACTTATCTAGATCATGAAGTAATTAATCTGTATAGGCTGGGGGAAATTATTTAATTCTTATCCAGAAATTTAAGTTACGCAAGTTCTATTTCTGTGGATTCTGCTGTATAAATATATACTGTAGTAGTCAACTAACTTAATACATAATTTGAGTTATACCTTTGTGGGAGAAACATACACAACTACTCCTTCGTTGCTCTCTCTCAGAACTTTCTCCATGCAATAATATGATGCGTAGGTTTTCCCTGATGAAGTAGGAGCAACAATCAATGCAGATTCATTGTTGTCTACTACATCAAGAAGTTCTCTCTGCACATAAGAAACAACATCAAAATACAATATTTCACACAGATAACATTGTTTAGTTTCAGTTGTGTAGAGCTCTCATGCTCTTCTCTGCTGCTCTAATAATAACCCCCTTTCCCCATCAGACTTTGCTTTCTAATTACTGCATTTTTCAGTATTTTATACTTGGCTTGAACCTTTTTTTTTTTGGTCTTCAGCTGTTGATACAAGGAAATTGCAAGTCCAAAAATGAAAGATTAGAAAAAATACATCTGCCAGTTCAGCCATATATAATTTAAATGCAAAACTTTTCATTTTCTGTAATGCAATCAATATTGCCTATTTCCACAATGGTTTTTAAAAGCAGTGGAAAAAGAGAGAGGCACATTCCAGACCTTTTCTTCATTGTCATCAGCATTTCATCATTCTGTCCTCACTCCCTCTGTTATTTTAAAAAGGCATGGGAGTAAATGGAGGGGTGAGCACGGGGGGGGCGGGGTTCTTTCTACCTTAGACAACATACCTCTCAAGTTCTGTTGCTCCTCAAATAACATTTTTGTGTATTTGCACACAGGAAATGAGCAGGTCTTTTTTGGCTTCATCCTGTTTCCTATCTATAAGTCAGAGTGGGAGAGCACTGCCTGATGGCTGTCCATCAGCACATGCAACAGCTTTGATTGACAATCATTCCTCAGTGGGGGAATTTCTCAGTGAGGAAAGGATGAACAACCAAAGATTGGCTAGGGATTTTTGCCCTAAAAACTAGTAGGTTATGGTAAATGGCCACAGAGTTTAAAAGTCTTCTTAATCTGAATTTCTTGAACCCTCGCAGCACTCCCTCTGAGGTTTTAGTTTTGGTCAGAGCTCGCTCCTAGCTCCTGCCCTCACAACAGCCTCCTCAATATTGAGCTGCCCGTAGGCTTAGTTCCCCAGGGCTGGCTCGTGCCACACACTTGTGCAAGTGCAGTCCAATTAAGTGCAGTCCTTCCTCTATTGGCATGCCTGCAGCCCTGCTCGCACCACCTCCATGCTGGTGCTAACCCTCTCAAAGGGCCAGTAACACCACGCATCAGGTGGAACTCAGCTGCCGGTTAAACAGGTGTTGTTCCAGGGTGCAGGTCATGGCATACGGCTTCATGAGCCATGGCGTCGGAGGGTAGTCTGTGTAAACCTGATCCAGGCAGGGCTGGACACAGGCAGACACCAGTCTAGCTAATGTGTGCGGGGACAGAGTACAAACTTTGTGCAGCACAGCTGCAGTGGCCTCCTATTGTGGGACCCCTGGTGGTGATGGGACTTTGGGACACAAAACTGGAAAATCTCTGCCCTGATCCCCAAGAGGGTTTTACCGTGAAAATACTAGAAGGAGCACAGCTTTGCTGGAGATTTCTGAGCTACCAGGGTAATGAAGACATCATCACTTTTCAATACACGGGCTTGAGCAATCATTCTAGAAATACTAATGAAGCCCTGAGACTTATAATAGGCATAAAAAGGATGAGGTATGAATTTAAATAAAATAAGCAAGCAATAAACAGAGAGGACATAAAGCACAGGAGTCCCAATGGTGAAAAATAATGAGATATGCCTATTATGTATACATTTCATTCATTGCTTTAAAAAGATTAACACTTGCAAGGAAGAAATTGATAGCTAACCTCTAACAGTGCTCTTGAAAAATTGTTTTCATATATTAATACCTGCCATGTGTCTGGTATAAAATGTTGCACTCTGGGATCTGGGTCACTTCTCTCGTCTCTGAATAAGTAATGGCCCATGCACTGCAGCTGAAACCTAGCTGCTCCCATCTCAACAGAATATTTGGCTATCTTCTCATTGTCAGATTCTGTTATCTACAAAGCAAAATTAAAACTAATCAGAATTAGGGATCAAATTAGTGAAAATCTGTTTTAGTATCCTGCTACCACAGTACGGTTGTTTATTTAGCATAGCTTTCGCCATAAGCAAACATATAAAAATATATACAAACAAATAATAATAAATAATAATAAATAAACATTACATATCACATACAACATGACAGAGTATTATTGGCCCCATTGTCCATCTAAAGCATTAATATGGTTGGCCAAATCATCATTTACATGCCAATGCCCTCATATCTGATAAACTACCAAAAGTCAAACAACTAGTAGACCATTCTCGCTCTTTATAACAATTGGCCTCTAATGCAAACCCTCTCTTTAGAGGCCAACAAAATAAAAGTTTCTAGAGCTATTACGGCTTCTTTCTGTGTTAACTTAAGAAGATCGGCATAGCAGCCCTCTAGGTCAAAGGTTTTATCCTGAGGTAAGTATGGGGCTTGCCATACCGACCTTAGAGAAGAATAATGAGGACATTCCAAAAGCAGATGTTGAGTCGTTTCTACTACACTTTTGGAGCAACTACATAATCTTTGACTAAATGAAATCCCCTTGCACCTTCCCTCCACCACAGCCGTCTCGACAAGGTGCAGAGATAGGAGAGTGTAAGCCCTACGAAGTTTGGGATTTGACAATATGTCTAGATATGGTTCTTGATAATTGGATAGCTTGAAAGTCCCCAAGAGAGGGGCTACTTTCCATGCTCGAACTATAGACATCTCGTCCTGGTCGGCTATGTCTTGGAGTCTCTGGAAAATCTCTGCCCTGATCCCCAAGAGCGTTTTACCATGAAAATACTCGAAGGAGAATCCCATTTCTCTAATCAAGCAAGCTAAGTATAGTAACCAAGGATAAGTTTGAATCCCATTGTGCAGCAGCTCCTCTCTTAAACATTGGAGCATTACTGAAGTCTCATCGTGACCAAGCAGTTTCAGCCAATATCGTATGTAGGCCTTCTTAGCAAGCAACAGAATTGATGGAAACCCCATCTCTGCCCTCAAGATTGCCCCGGAGACACTTGGGCCCACTTTGAGCAGTTTCCTTAGAAAGAAGTTTTGGACTCTTTCCAGAATTATTATATTTGGAAACGGAACCAGTTCAATACCAAAAAGTAGCATGGGGGGAATCTTGGCTTTATAAACTTTCAGTATGTCAGAAACCAAGATCCCCTTTGAAATATTATAGGTCTTGACAAGAACCCTGGTAGCTTGTAATGCCTTACTGGCTCTCGCCTTCAAATGGGTTGTCCAAGTCCCTCTAGAACTAAAGGAAACTCCCAAATAGGTAGAGGATGTTACTAGGCCAATGTTGCCAGCTCTCACCTTCCAACTAAAGGGTAATTTCCTCCTGCCCACAGCCAAAATTTTTGTCTTGGATGCATTACGTTTCAATCCATTAACTAGACAGTAAGCATGCAATCTATTCACAGCCCTCTTAATTCCAACCTCAGTTTGAGACAACAACACGATGTCATCAGCAAACTGAAGGAGGCCTATCAGACTATCACCAATCCTGGGGGCATGAATTTCCTCTGATTGAATACAAAATGGCAAATCAGAGAGAAAAAGATTGAATAACTGGGGTGCAAGAACGCAACCCTGCCTAACCCCTCTCCTAATTGGAATTGGATCCGAGGAATTTTGTCCCTGGGCTCCCTTAACTCGAGCCTCGTTTGTGTGTAGTTGGATGATTGTCGATAACAGATTACTATCTAATCCGGATAGCCTTAATTTAGTCCAGAGCCTCGCTCTAGGAACTGAGTCAAAGGCTTTGGACATATCGGTGAAGACCAAACACAATTTGCCTGTCTTAATCCTAGAATCCTGCTATACTAAAGTCTTGGAAAATGGATTTGGTTTAGAGAGATGTGGCTTAATTTTTTCCCCTAGCGAAGAGCATAATACTGCCATTAAACAATGCATAAAATTACCAATGGTATCAGTTAGCATTCTAGATTGCCAACCGAGAGCAGACGCTGGGTTAAAACAGATTGACATGAGCCCTCTATGGCCTGCTGTGGCCTGGGACTCAATGAACATGTGGCCCCATGCCGCCAGATGAGCGCCTGCTACTGCCCCAGGGAAGGTAGGTGCCTGGCCTGGAGTGAGTTCTTTCAAAGATCCTGTGTACCCATTGTGGGCCAATGGCCACCCAACGTGGGCCAACACATCTGTTTGGCCCTGCCATATCCACTGCAGGGCGAGGGCCATCATGGGCGGGTGTCATGATGGGGGCAGAGCTCTGGAAGCAGGGGCAGGGTGGCCACCTACACATCTATTGCAACCCCACCCCTACCTGGGTTGTGCAGGCGGTGGGACGGCTCTCCTAGCAGCAGGCACATTTATTCAGTGCTGCCTGCCAACCTGGAGAGTGGCCAGTGCTGTTTCCCACCCCAGGTCATGGAACTGCTGCACCACCTGCACATTTGTTTATACCCTATGATCCCAAATCAGATCTGGCATGAATGGACCAGACATTTAGCTAGAATTATGGAAAAATCTAGAGAGGAGGGTTTTGGCAAAGAAAATGCTTTTTCCACTTGTTCTTTGACAGTTTTATAGAAGGACAAATCCCCCCCCCGCCCTGCAAACAGGAAAGTTTGTTTTGCTTTATTCTCTACCTTCAGCCAGAGAACTACGCTAAGGTCTGGCCTGGGCATTGCTCCACCGAAAGCAGCTGCAACTGCCACAGCAGCTGCTTTTATAGCTGCCACTGAGAATCAGAAGCAACTGAGAAGACGGTAATGGAGAACGCATGCTGCTGCTATCAACACCTCTCAGCTTTATTCCCAGATTGGAATGTGGCCCGATCCACCGAGCTCGCCGCAGCAGGGACATACAGATTGGGAGGCAAGCTGTGCCTGCACGTCTTCCCATATAGGTTTCCTTTCTCCTCTCCTTCCTATTCAGGACCAGCCAGTCTGTCACCAACCATCAGCCACAACCAGCCAGGCTGTGGATCCCAGGCAGTGGCATAGTTAGGAGTTTTGGGCCCTGGGGCAAGGCACATTATTCTTCTCACCCTCCCCCCCCCAATATCTCCAATACCTGCAGCAGCTGCCCTACAAAGCTGGATCCAGGAGCCCCGGGGCAACTGCTGTTAGTGCCCCACCTTGCCCTATGGGCGCTACACCAGTGATTCCAGAGCTCCGTGTCCAGCCCAGTACATCAGCTACTTTCCATCACCCACACCCTTCTGGAGTTCCAAGCAGTTTTAAAGGACCCTGACAAGTCATCTGGAACTAGTATATAGCTGCTTAGGAACTGGGAAAGTATCCCTTGAGCTGTCCCATTTGTGCACAGTACATCTGAAGTGTTTTCCTATTGTCATGGAAAATTTCAAACCTCTGACTTTTCATCCCATTTCAAGATTAAAGTTATTTTGTGTGGAGTTTTGGGTGAAAACAGATGTGATGCTGGCGAGGCGGCACCCCGGCCTGGGGTGGGGCAGGAAACTGCAGTGGCCACTCTCTGGGTTGGCAGACAGCACTTAACTAATGTGCCTGTGACCCAGGTGGCCGGCGAGCCATCCGCTGCCCAGGTAGGAAGGGGAAGTACAGTAAATGTGCAGGTGGCCAGCCCCACCCCCACCCCCCACCATGATGAGCAGCAATGGTGGCCAATGGTGGGTAGCCATCGTGGCCAGCCATGGCAGCCCATGACCTGCTGCAGGTATGACAGGGCCAAACAGATGCGTTGGCCTGCTATGGCTCACGTTGGCCCACCTGGGCAACCCTTGGCCTGGAATGAGTGCTCAAAATCATCAGGTGGAGTCATTCTGGGCCAGGTGCCTGCCTGCTTCAAGGTACTAGCAAGCCAACATCTGGCAGCCAGGGAACAGACATGCAGTTGAGTCCCTGGCACAGGAGGGGCATAGCAGGCCCACATCAAGTCTGTTTTTACCATTTTTATGTGTTGCTGGCATAGCATTAGGTTTTAAAGTAAGTAGCTATGGACTCTATTTTATGCCCTTCCGTCTATCACTTTCTACCTGTGTGTGCCGGGCCAAATAGTTTTAGTAAGAGATTTTCCTTTTAATCTATCTCTGACATACTCATATTCTGGCTACACATTTCTTGAGACCCAAGTGAAATTAATTTCCCATGGTATTACCAAAAAATAAAAGCATCTATTTATCTCAGCATTACCTTGATACTTATGCCATTTTTTAAAAAAAACAAAAAAACACTACACTACACTCAATGGGCTGCCCGTCCTCACTGAAATCGGATATCTAATATATTACTCGTACTTCTGATTACTTTCCCCTGTTTCTTGTATGTTTAACACTGTAGGGCAAAAAATTATGGTTCCAAATACTGCAGCAGGACAAAAAATAAAATAAAGAATTAAATAATTTCGGTAAAACTAGCACTCTAATTTGTACAACCTATTCAATCTTCCAACAAATGTATCCAAGTACATTTTTTCTGTTAAAATTACCTGGGTGGATAAAGTGTACGCCAAATTCTCAAATCCAAGGTATTGTAGACATTTGGCCAACTTCTTTAGGTGATGCTTTTGCAATAGCTCCTGATGTTTTCCAATAAGTACATGGATCATTCTCATCATCTGAGCAGCTATGCTTAGATCTTTTGTTTTTTTATCTTTAAAGATATCAAACAATTTAATAGAAGGTTAAGTTAACTACCAGGAATTCTTTCACATCCTCCAAACATCCATTGGTGTTTCTTAGGGGTGTTACCACATGAGATGGTGCACCACTTTCACCACCCCTTTTCCACAGACATACCACCTATCTGAACAACATTCACTGGGTTGGGCAGGGGCTGCAACTCGTGATATCACCTGTATTATTAAGCAGTACACCTTGCAGGGCAACCCAGTCCTAACTGGGGCAAAGAGCTCCCACGCCTGCTGGCAGCCCCGCCTGTATACAGGTCCACCAGCAACCGTGGACATAGCCATGGCGCCACCAAGATGTCACCACGGATTGGGCCCCCAGAGGAAGCTGCCATCACTGCTGTCACCACTGCCAGCCATCTGTTGAAGTAGCAGGACAGAGGTGTACATGCTGAGCTGTCTGCTATTAAGCTGTTAGAGGGAACCCCATGGAGGAGGAGCAGCAGCCCTGGTGTCCCATGGCTGCATCACCATGATGGTCTAGCTCAAGCCTTGACCTGGCTTAGACCAGAGGGAAATGGGAGGCTCCTTGCCAGGAAGGGCAGTGCTGTGCTTCACAGCATCAATCCCCCATGTCAATTTCAAGTCAAGAAGCGCTTTCCAGCTCGACACTGACCAGCACTGTGCTCCCAAGAAAGGATTGTACCCCATGTGTCAATTTCAAGCCATGTGATGGGATTCCCAGGGCTAAACTGCAGTGGGGGGAGGGGGAAACAGGTGGCAGCAACTCCCCACCCACGCATGGGTCTGCAGGGCTTACGCTGCTGCCCAGGGGAGTGGCAGGTGCATGGCCTACCCATGCATTCACCACATTTTCCCACTGCCTCCCTTCCCATGTGAAAAAACACCCTTTAAGTCTTCATTTATTTGAAAGAGGTAACAATGAGGGGAGGGAGAAGGATTTAACCTTTCCCCTCGCACTTTGGCCATATGAAGGCATCACTGTAAACCAAACCGGCTGCAAGCCAGACTTGCAGTCCTTAAATTGCTTCATTGGCATAAGCCCCATTCACACAAAAAAGGGCTTACTCCAGTACAGCTTTGAAGATCAGAACCCAAGTATCCCAAAGTCTTCTTTTTTATACATGCAAAAGCATTGCTCTTGCCCCCAAACTGAGTGATTTTTCTTTCTCCCCCCCCCCCCCTTTTCTTCCTCCTATTGATGCACATTCCTCCTCACAAGCCAACTCAGTATACAGCCACCTAGAATATCCTGGGGAAATTACAATTGATCTTTGTACTGCACTTATTTTTTGGTGATACAGGAACATACTTAAAATCCAGTTTAAATTGGAAATTGAAATCTCAATAACCAAGAGACTGAAATGGCAAATTTGGGGGGCAAATACTGACAAGTTGATTAAAACACAATCTCCTCTGAGTGTATGTGGATGACATGCACACATATATGCTGCAAAAGCAGCAGTAATATGTACCTTTATTTTAGCTACAAGAATCCAAATAAAGCCTTCTTGGAAAAGGAATAAATTAAATGGAAGAACTGGGAGTAGAGTGGGGACTGAATAGCAAGCATGGCCCCCAAATGAAATCAGATACTGTACCTTGATTTCTACAGTGTTCCTTCCACACTTCTAAGCAGATATTCAGTCCTGCCATTTGATACCAAGGTCCTGATGGTGTATCCTTGCTACGCCCAAACAGAGAAGATGGACCCCATGCCAGCTGGAGCATATTATCTTTTCCTACCTCCCTAGAGGGATCAGAAAAGGGTTGCAAGGCTAGAAAGATGGGACTCTTGATCCTAAGTTTAGGGGTGCAGAAGGAAGTGCTGTCCCTCAGGCCATGCCAACATTACAAATGATCTCCTCAACTAAACAATCAGAGGACAACATTGCCAGACTTCTAAAACTAAAAGCTACATTTCAGAAAGAGCAAGAGTTCTCACACTCCTTTGAAAAATCACACTGCTATGCTTTCTAACTTTTCTTTAGGAATCTTTAACATTAAAGGATTAAAAATTTTGAATTGTTTGTTTTTGCCTGACTGACAACTACCATACGAAGAGGCAGCCAGGTCACTGATTCACTAACACAAGAGTCCTTAAAAATGCAAGGGGGTTTATATTGAAGAAGGAGAAGAAAAACAAAATCTCAACACAAATAGAACAATTCTCATAATTTAAACAATTCAGCATGATAGTGTATGTGGGAAGCCACCTGAGACAGAGTGGAGAGGCTACCACACCTTGGTCAGCCAGGCCACATGATGCAGCGCATCGTGTGCCCAGCAGTCACCAGATGTTGCCCCCACCCCAAGGCAGAGCGAGCAGCTGGCTGCTACATGACACATCCTCAGAAGAATTCCAAAGACGCATCACGGAGCAGCCTAACTCAATGGGGTAAGGCTGCCCAAGTCACATGCCTGGGCCGCGCTTGCCCCTCACCACACAGGGAGCACTACTGCAGGGTCTTGAGCGGCAGGCGCTGTTGCATCATAGCCAGTGGCAGGATCTGTCGGACCGGGTTAGGTAGGTGGGGCAGGGGCAGGCACCAGCTCGTGTGGCCAGAGCTGTGGCTCACCCCAGCCATGGTGGCAGCTCTGGCACTGGCCAGCACTTCCAGCTTTCCTGCGACCATCTGCCTGGAAAAGCATCCTTTTCTGGTTGCTTTTCTTTTCATGCCAGGCTTTTAGAAAGTTGCTAAGATTCTTATTTAAAATGTCTGCAACACCTGATTGTACTATGCCTGTGTTTAAAGGAGACCAAGTCGTAGAGAATAACTGCATTTCTCCTCCCCCACTGATTCTATTCTGTCCCCTCATTATTGTCACTAAAATAAATTTCAGGTAGCGGTAAATGCACAGCCACTGTTCATTATAAACAGGGGACTACTGAAGCCCTGATTTTGAGGAAACCGCTTGACCTACATTTCTGTACCTTCCAAACTATACCTTCCATGTGGATGGCAAACCATGCCACACAGAACATATTTAATAGCATCAATGCAGCTGCACTGCCACTACACAAGGACGTGCAGTGCACAGTTTCCCTCTGATTTGTCAAAACTCCTGCCAAAATAATCCTTCAGAACACAGACTATAACTGTGGCCGGTTTACAAACCAGCTCTAGATTTATTTTCAGAACTTTTATTTTAAATGTCATTTGTGTGGCCGTTTCTGTGTTGGGTCTTTTTTCCCCCCTCTTCTTTTGTGTGCCTTGGTTTGTGTCCTTCTAAGCTACAATCATTTTCAGTGTGGTGCAGCCCCACAACCTGTGGAGGGCCTGATTCCCATGCAGTCCTGTGGCAGGCAATTGCAGCTGCCACACTGCAGGGTCAGTGCGGGGAGCAGGCCAGACTGTCGAACCCCACCCCAGCACGGGGCGGACCGAGGCACCGCCCTGACCCACTTCCCTCCCCCAGTCCAACCATTATCCCGACCCTGGCTGTGATGTGGCCCCATGGGATTGGAGTTAGCAGCCATTTTGTGCATTTGTGTTTGTGCATTTTCCCCATCTCTGTTAATAGGAAAAATACAGTGAGCAAATAATGTATTTGTAATAATAAATTTGTAATTTAGCATACTGACTTCTTCCTCTGTTCATGTTTGCAACTTAAAATTTTCTTGAACGCTAAAAGTTATTCAATGAACTGCATTCAGCAAAGTAGATTATTTAGGGCTGAGGCACAATGAGAATAGAAAATGTGTTTGTTGGTTGGTTAGGTTTTTTGGGTGCCTAGATCATTTGATATGCTTCTGTCTTCTGAAAAATGAGAATAACTCTCAGAATTATGTTTCCTGCCTGAAACTTATTCTACTGAGGAAAAAGCCAAATACATTTATGTAGGGCAGAACCTTAGTAAATGCCATCCTAAATTATTTAGGTTACCTCAGAGGTAAGTTACCTCTGAAGATTGTTACCTTTAGGAAGTGAATGCTTCTGTTCAAGGAAAAGTCTAGTAGTTTCCCGCAGAGGAAAAGACGCTCCAAAATAACTCTCTTCAGATACAATATTCCACAAATCTACATAGTCTCTTTGAATCCCTTTTCCCATATCCAACTGTAACCCTACAAATGAATGAAAGAACAGAACTGGTGAATGATAGAAAATGTTTATTTTAAATGTGATTGTTTATTTTATTACTTCAAGCATAACATTTTCACTTATTACAACTTTAAGAAAATATTAAATTTTAGTAAGGTATAAACTTACAAAGGAGTATTTTTTTTTTATTTTTTTTTTTAAATCACAATTTTTTTTTGCATTAGAGAGAGATCACAAATCTAAAATACTGAGGAACTGAATTGCACCAAACACAAGAATAATTGCAAAATAATAAGAAACTATGTTGGTACTGGTTTTGAAATTATGAACCAGACTTTACCACTACCACTGACTTGGAACAGTGCTTTAATTCAAGAGTAGATCCACTAAAGTGCAAGTAAGAGTAGCAGAACTGAGATCTTCTGTAAACACAAGCTACAACACAAAGGCTGCATACACATGTGCCTTTCCACCCACCTCTTTTTAGGGGAAGATTGTAACCCTGCATTTTCACTTTTCCCACATTCCCTTTCCCTCCCCCTGCTTTTAAAGTTGCCCCCTATTCCAGGGCCACTGCCAGATATCCCATAATGCTGCACAGCTCTACACTGACTCAATAGGAGAGAGACTGACAGCTAGATTAATCCCTTCATACATAACAATAAATGTGTGTAAGGGAATTTAATTACCATGTTTGCTAAATCTTGTTTTCTGAGTACTTAATGGCGCATTACATCAGCTCCATCCTGTAACCTAACTTTTTGCACAATTAAAAAAAGTGGGGAGAAGAGATTTTCACAATGGCCCTTTTCACACACACTCTAGAACTGATAAAATGGGTGTTACATTTTATTATACATATTGCAGGACTGCAGGTGTGCTCAATGGGTGCCCTGCAACATGTATAACATGTGACACCCATCTTATCAGTGTTAGAGTGTCTGTGTGAAAAGGGCCATAGTAGTTAAGTATCTTGTGTGTCTGCAGCCAAAGATGTGAAAAGAGAATAAGGCTGCGTCTGTGACATAACAATAGCAGTGGGCTAGACAGCAACACACCCAATGGTTTACTCACATAGTTAAAGTAACAGGTTGGGGAAGAGTGGGCAAAAAGGGTTGAAAAATGGGTAGAAACATGGCTGAGTTAAAATGGGCAGTTGTGGATGGGCCTACTGGTCAGGGCCCAGCCTGGGTCAAGAGCAGGCTCACAGGATTAGCTCTAAGCAGTCAGGAAAAGGCATGTTCAAGCATTCACGTACTGAAGTTGACTTGTTGTGGCACAGAGTCTGGTTATGTACCTATGCCATTGCGGTGCAGACAGCAAAGAAGTTTTTTTTTGCTGCCCTCATTGCATCTGCTAAGTCCTGCCCGGCTGAGCTGTTCTGAGTGGTGAGGGGGCTGGTCAGTCTGGCCTCCCTCCGCCTGGATGTAGAACCATCGAAAGCTCTCTGTGATTTGTTTGCGGACTTTTTTGTGGATAAAATCGCTCAAATTCACCACAATTTTTATGTGACTTTTTCATCAGGAAACAGGTCAGAGGCAGTAGAAGCCCCTTGTCCTGTTTTATGGGATGAGTTTCGGGCGGTGTCGCCCTCAGATGTGGGGGATGCTCTTGGGACTGTTCGAGCTACCTACTGTGAACTAGATTCTTGCCCGTCCTGCCTGGTTAAGGCTAGCTGGGAGACATTGGGGCTGTTGCTGGTGGGGATAGCCCTTGGGGAGGGGAGGGTGCCGGGCTGTCTCAAGGAGGTGCTGGTGCGGCCCCTTCTCAAGAAACCATCTTTTGACATTGGCGCCCTTGCCAGTTATCAGACAGTGTCTAAAAAGGGAAGGTTATTGAACAGGTGGTGGCTCAGCAGCGTCAGGGGTATTTGGACTGGGCTAACTTTCTCAATCACTCGCAGTCAGGCTTTTGTCTGGGTTATGGCACGAAGACTGCACTTGTGGCCTTGGCCAACGACCTCTCCCATGAGTTGGACCAGGGTCGTTTGACCCTGCTGATCCTATTAGATCTCCCGGCTGCATTTGATACCATTGATCATGAGTTGTTGGTGACTCGGCTGTGGAACCGGGCAGGGATTGGCAGGACTGTTCTTGAATGGTTCCGCTCTTTCCTGACCGGGAGAACCCAGCATGTGGTGTTGGGAGAGTTTTCATCTCCCCCCCCCCTTCCCCCGGGGCCTCATATGTGGAGTAGTGCAGGGTTCCATCTTAGCCCCTCTCTTGTTCAATGTGTACATGCAGCCTCTGGGAGAGGTTGTTAGGGAGTATGGAGTGAGATCTCATCAATATGCTGATAACACCCAACTATATCTCTCATTTTCCTCTGACTCAGGCCCAGCAGTCTCAGTGCTTACCTGGTGTTTGTCCGCTGTGGGGGATTGGATGTGGGCAAGCCGCCTGAGGCTTAATGCTGACAAGACGGAGGTGATGGTTGTGGGGAGGGTCAAGGGAGTAGTGGCTCCTATTATTGATGGGGTCTGCCTTCCCCTGGTTTCTCCGGTCCAGAGTCTGGGTGTGCTCCTGGACCCGCAGCTCTGCCTGGATGCCCAGGTGGCAGCTGTGGCGAAGGGAACATTTTGCCAGTTACACCTGGTGCGTCGGCTTAGGCCGTATGTCTCGGACTCAATCTGGCCACAGTCATCCATGCTTTTATTACCTCGAGACTGGATTACTGCAACATGCTCTACGTGGGGCTACCCTTGGTGCTGGTTCGGAAGCTGCAACTGGTGCAGAATGCGGCGGCCCATCTCTTGACGGGGATGGGCCGACGCGAGCATATCACACTGGTGCTTTGCTTTCTGCACTGGCTGCCGGTAGGCTTCTGGGCCCAATTCAAGGTGTTGGTGTTGACCTTTAAACCCCTAAATGGCTTGGGCCCCTATCTGCAGGACTGCCTCACCCTCCGGGTCCTGGAGTGGCCCCTGAAGTCGGCCGGGGGCGCCCTCCTCGAGGTCTCCCGGGTGTCCGCTATGAGGAGTACGTTCGCCGCAGCTGTAGAACTCCCTCCCATCAGAGATCCGCTTGGCTGCTGGCCTCCCCTCTTTCTGCAGACAATATAAGACCTGGCTGTTCTGCCAGGCCTTTCCCGAGGGAGATGGGGTGGGTTGGGTTAGGGTAGGGGGGGATGGGGTTTCATATTGTTTTTTAATTGAATTATTATTGTTTGTTTTTAATGTTTTAAAATGTTTTTAATATGCTGTGAGCCACCTCAAGATGCCTGAGGCAGGAGGGGGTGACATAAAAGTTTTAATATAAATAAATAACCGGCAGAGTCCTATCCAAACAGGGTAGCAGACAGAAACCAGTCCAAAGGGATCCAGGAATAGAGTTGGTACACATTAAACCAGAGACACATAGGTCAGAGTACAGGAAAAGGCATTACTCTGCCCAGCTTCCCCAGGTTAGTCTTTTATACTCCCAGCAGCCAATACCATGTGCAGTGGGAGTGGCCTAGCCACCTTGGGCCACTCACAATATTCTCTCAGCCTAACCTACCTCACAGGGTTGTTGTGAGGACTACAAGTTGTATTATATTGTTTTGTGCATAACACTCTTGAGTGCCATGGCAGGGGATGCTAAATTTAAATTTATTATTATTATTTATTATATACATTTAAATAAATAAGTAAAATAAAATAAAATTAAAAAATAAATATGCTTGGGACTTTGGTGATTCATTCCAGAATGAACTGACTGTACACACACTGGCATGAGTGGTAGTGGCAGAGCAGCAATAGATCCTTGGGACCAAGTGTTGCTTCTGATGCCATGGCACACTGTTCCTGGAGAACATAACTGTTGTGTGACTTCACAACAGCTACATGCAACCCAATGCTATTCACGAAGATCCCACCATTGTTTCAGCACCCACCATAAGTGTAGTTACATGGCAGTTACATACTGGCCACATAGTGGAAAATGTGGTTAAGTAACATCTAAAGATACCCAGAGAGTATATTGCAGCTTGCTTGGGGCTTTGGCTAAAATCAGATTCTAGCTCAATATTGTTCTAGCTAATGTCAGACATTGTGCACAGTCTGTTCTGTTGGATTCAAATCCACATTTAGCTTAATAACTAATACATCAAGATCGTAAAATGGACTCAGTACCTTGGTCATTTTCTACTTCACAATAATGTGCAACGTTCTTCCACAAAAGATTATCACTTAAATCAGGCAAGTGAGTTAAATCCACTTCCCATGATGACTTGTCAGTGGCCAGATACTTCAGAACAAGAAATTCATGACTTTTGTGCTAAAAGAATAAAGAAAACAATATTAGAAAAACGTACTACAAATAAAACGGTACACAACTGAAAGAACAGATTCTTTTTTTTCTGGCTCAACGATTAAATAATGTCTCTTGAGACTTTTTTCTTATGCCAAAATTAAGGTCGAATTATTTGTTGAAATAGACCCAGATATTTGGAAACTGGAGAAAAAACAAAATTCAATTGTATTAACAAAGCAGCATGGTTTTAGGAAGTTAAATGAAATTGTGATGGGATATTGAGCATTTTAAATGGGCATGGCTGGGAGATGGGTCTGTGTGCACTGTGTGGAGCGCCAACACATGTCTGGTGAGTGGTGGTGGTGGCAATTTAAATGAGCCAGGATGGTTGTGCGCTGGGAGTGCACCCCTACCCACGTACCACCCACTACTGTCCTGGCATGGAACAACCCGGATTTTTCCCCGATGCTCTATGTATGGGCATGAGTAGGCGGTTCGTGGGTCATTGGAGCATGCGTCCATCCATGCCCCTTCAGATGGGCACTCAGGTGGGTGGGGGATGTGTGCACCTATGTGGGTGCATCCCATTTAAAAACAGCCATTATTACACCAGAAAGAAGAGAACATTATTGTGATATAAATGGTCATTATTACAAAACTTCTAGTAACATTTTTAAAAGCCAGAGTACTAATAAGAGTGGTGCACTGTTTAAGTGGCATAATTCATATGGCAGATAATTCATATCATTATTCATATGACATAATTTGCCCTCCTTTACATGCTGAATTGTATGTTTTCTCCTAAATAGTTTCAGTTGTTAAAATGGGACCTCTTGGCAGTAATGCACTCTTCAACATGAGGGAAGGGGTGGGAGATTGGACCCTTCACTTGCAAAAGACACTTGATATACTAAAAATACAACAGAGTGAATCAGCAATGAAAGCACAAGGTTTATTTGAGTAAGTAGCAAGGTGCATGAAGGAGGAGTGATTTTGCTTTCAGTTACACAAAACATTATTTTTAATTTAGCAATGCTGTGCACTATTAAATAGCAGCTGCTACATCCAAGAGGTGCCTGTTTTTTTCTTTGGAATAAGAAAATTGTGAGTCTACTGTTCAGATTCTACAAACATGTAAGCCTCTGCCTACACAACTCATATGAGTAATTTATTACAACCAAAGAGTTTATTCACAAACTTAATGTTGTACAAAGACATGAGTGCTTGCAAGATAAAGTCCTTAGCATTTTAAAAATACTTTTAGACATGTGGCTGGGAGGTGCTGTTATAGTGCAAAATATTAATAATGTACAATTACTATTTGTATATTATTAATAGTAATGAATTTATCATTATTAATTTACAGTTAAGGACTTACCTAATCCCAAATAATTAAGCCCACAAATACAAATCATTTTTGTTTTCATTACATAACCCGAAGTGGCTTTTTACTTGAAATCTTTGGAAATTTTAAAATGTTTCCTTAGGAAAAAACGTGTAAATACATTCTAGAAACTACAGAAGGTAAATAGTTTCCATCCCTGGAGACAGACTTACAAAAGGAAAGCTAAATGGGCTTACCCACTTTTGAAGATATATATGACTTGAAGTTATTTTTGTCATGGGTAGCATTGATAAAACCACCTTTAAAGATAATCAGCCCTGGAACATATTTATTTTTAAAACATTTTTGTAACTATTACTTACATGCAAAAAATAAGGAAAAACTAAATGTAATGCTTACCCATTGTATAAATGTGAAAACTTCTTTATTCCAGTCACTATTGATCAATCTAACCTGAGCGCGTTGTGAAAGAGACAAATGACTAAGAAAAACCACACTGAGGCAATACATTCTAATTAGGTCTGTAGCTTCTTGAAGTGTTAGTTCTCTATTCTGCATAAAAATGAAAAAGTATTATTACATAAAAGTTATTTCATAAATCACAACTTCAGAAGGGACTTCACTTCCTCTCCCATTTTGTTTCTGCCATTACTGAAATGCAGTTAGAATTCATCTACCAGAATTCTCAATGCACATCATCCTAACTTCACGTCGGAACATAGAATTTCAGACCGCTTTTGGATGAGTGGCTGGACTTACTAGCTTGAAGAACGTGCTTCCTGAAAAGCCGTGCAGGGTGCGTTTTTAGATGCACCAGAAGTAGCCGGTCGCCATAGCAAGTGCAGCTCGCATGGTCTCTTTGAAGCCGTATTTGAAAAGACTCAATATGACTTTCAAAATACGACTTCAAAGAGGCCATGTGAGCTGTACTTCCTATGGCAGTCGGCTACTTCCGGTGCATCTAAACATACCCTGCGTGACTTTTCAGGAAGCATGTTCTTCAAGCTGGTAAGTCCAGCCACTCGTCTAAAAGTGGTCTCATATTGGAAGAGACCTCAAGGGTTATCTAGTCCAGCATGACATCATGTAAGTTACTTATCCAAATAAATTCATCTATATCCGCAATGATTTTTCCTTTAACTGCTTGCACCTGCAAAATTAAGAGTGGAAAATATTACACCAACCTTTGAGAGAATGATTGCCTGAACTGATAGCTCCTGTGCTAGCACTTAGCATAGGCATAATTCCCACTGAAGTTATGAGACTTCTGCCTCACTAAATGCTATTACTGGTGCTATCTGCTTGGAGGATTGTACTTTACAACTCAGCCAATTCTTAGTAAAGCTCTATCTAGCTGTCAGGTATGTGGGGCCCAGGCCATTTAGGACTTTAAAGGTCAAAAAATCACCTTGAATTGTTTCTGGAAAGCTATAGGAAGCCAGTGCAGACTAAAGCATTGGTGTAATGCGCTCATGGCAACCCACTCTCAAAAGGAGTCAGGCCACCGCATTCTTTACCAGCTGCAACTTTCGAATAACATCAAGGACAGTCCCACATAGAGCGCATTGCAGTTATCTAGCCTTGAGGTAATGAAAGCATGGATGATGGTAGCCAAAACTGAATTAGAAAGAAAGGGCCACAGCAGCCTCAACAGATGGAGCTGGTGAGCTCCTGGCCACCACTGCAACCTGACAATCCAGGCACAGCAAGGAGTCCGGAAGCACTCCAAAGCTGGGAACCTAAGTAACTAGAGGGGGCTGAATCCGCTTAATGACAGAAGTCCCAATCCCCTCCAAGTCAGAGGGTCAGCCAACCATCATCACTTCAATCATGTCTGCATTCAGCTTCAATCAACTCACCCTCATTCAGTCCCCAACAACAGCCAGGCACTGAGTAAGCACTGAGACTGCAGGACCTGGCTCCAATGAAAAAAGAAGTAGAGCTGGGCTGCCATCAGCATACTGACGGCCCTTCACTGCAAATCTCTGAATGATCCGATTCAGCAACAGATGCACATTGAACAAGAGAGGAGACACCACTGGCTGGCAGCTCCCCAACAGGAATGAATGGAACCACTTAGCATCTTCTCTTGTATGATAGTCAGGGTTAGTAACTAACCCAAATAAATCATGACAAATTTCACTCAACCTTTAACATTGCACATATAAACAAGACAAACACATCCTTGTCTGAAAATAATCCCTGACAATTTACCCAGTACAGGCTACTAAGGACAAGCACTTACGGATTGTTTTATATAAGTAATTTATACCAAGGGTGTGATTCTCTAAGAGAATAGTGCTGGTGCTAGCATTTAGCATGAGAACAAGTCCCACTGAAGTGAATAGAGATTTTGTCTCTATTAAGTGATAGCACAAATACTATCTACTGAGAGGATTGTTCTTCGATTATATATTTACATTAAACATAAACCATGGAGGCATTTCATATTTCTAAAGTAAAACATTAATCAGTGTAAAGGGAGAAAAAGGAGAAACAAGAATATTGTTTTGTTTCCACTTAAACATTCAGCAGCCAACTGAAATCCCACCTCTTTAGTTCCAAACTTCTTCTTAAACTTTTCACGGTACATCTGCAGCCCCAATGAACAGGTGACAGCACAGAGAACCAGTCGGATATAATTTTCTTTCTTCCAAACCTTTTTCATCAGAGACATTTTTTCATGAACCTAGCATAATAAAACACAGTCAAATGAACTAGAAATATTTTTAGGGAAGTTTCTTTTTCTTAATGACCTTCTTTCATGGCTTTTCCCCGTATAAAGACATTGGCACCATTGTCCTGGTCCTGGAAAACTTTGCCAAAGGTACATGGTACAGCACAGAGTTTTGTTCCTGTAAATCAGTTGTGTGTTTCTTGTATGGTCATGTTTTTGACTGTCCTTTTTGATTTGTCTATTAGTAGAGAAAGGTCAACCGCTGCAAAGACAAATCCATTTGATTTTGGGGCTAGATTCATATTTCCGCATCAAGATCCAATTGTTTTTCATACCATATCCAAAATTGGGTAGGGACTGTTTACCCGCATGAGACAGATAACACATTAGAACATAGCAGGGGAGATGATAGAGAAGAAACAGAATGATAAAGGAGGAGGGAAATAGAATCATGGAAGTGCATTTTTCCTTGTCGTATGGTTTGGCAGGGGCTGCCATATGGGTCTGCCACACCATCTGTCCTTAGCTTCATCTGTCCAAGAGCCTTTATATACCTCAGCCAATATCTCGACAAGTATCCCACCAAGGGAAGGCTCCAGGAATGAAGAAGCTGACTATAAACCCAGAGGCTGGGTGCACAGGGAAGGGCCAGCCTTACAGAGATGCTGAAAACACTTGGTGAGGAAGACTTGCCTTACAGAAGGGGCTGAACATCTAGCTATGCCCAGGAGAAATGTGCTTCCCAGCCCAAAGAAGCCTGAAACAAAACCTCAGGCATAGAAAATTTCAGCTCAAAAAATTAAAGACTGGAAAAGTGATGAGACTCTATTTTCAGTTGCTTACAATAGAAATGTTAGGGAACTTTAACTATAGGTGCTAACATTACTATGCCTATAATTAAATTTCATGGTCGGCTACAAGATGGGGAGGGAGGCAATGGAGACTATACCAGCCACAGCAAGTTAATTTAGGGAGTAGTAACAAAAGCAATTTGGCAGGGAGACTTCTATGTCAAGTCGATAGCAGTTTTTCCATGATTTAACAGACTTTGGGTATGTTTGTACGTGTTTGAATCAGAACCCTTTTCCCCACAATCCTGCAATCATCCATAGAATCTTAGGGCTGGAATGGACCTCAAGAGTCACCTAGTCCAAACTTCTGCAACTGGACAGAATTCACTGCACTTAAACCACCCCCAACAAACTGATGGATACACAGAATAGAAGAAAATCGCCTATAATAAAATATTACAGTGTGCCACACAGGCAGGGAGTAGGGATGTCCAGGATGCACAGATACTAACTGTTCTTTAGAGTTTTAAAAAGTAAGGCCTATATTTGTAATCTATCCTAAAGAATGACAGAAATGGAATTAATCAAACTTCAGTATTTATTCATTCAGCTTTTATGCCGCCCCCTCCTGCCACAGGCAGCTCGAGGTGGCGTACAACAATAAAACACATAAAACATCTAAAAACAATTTTAAAAACAAGAATACATAAAAGCAGCAATAATACCCCATCTACCAACCCACCCTATCCTCCCCTTCCCCCCCTTCCCAAAGGCCAGGCAGAACATCCAGGTCTTACATTGTCTATGAAAAGAGGGGAGGTCTGCAGACAGACGGACCTCCAATGGGAGGTCATTCCACAGCCGTGGTGCAGCCATCAAGAATGCCCTCTGCATGGTCGACACCCGAGACACTCGGGTGACCCGCAGGAGGACACTCCCCAATGACCTCAGGGACCGATCCAGAACCCGGGGGTTGAGGCGGTCTCTGAGGTATGTCGGGTCAAAGCCGTTTAGGGATTTAAAGGTAAGCACCAACCCCTTGAATTTATTTATTTTATTTTATTTAATAAATTTATACCCCACCACTCCTGCTACGCAGCCCGGGGCAGCTTCCAACAATTTTAAAATACAATAAAAACAATTTAAAACACTCATAATAATAATAATAATAATAATAATAATAAACTATTAAAATATTAAAACAGGGCTAAAGTCATAAATATAATAAACAAAAATAGGTGGGGGAGCTAAAACCCCTCACCCTACCCTCCCTCCCTCCCAAAGGCCTGGGCGAACAGCCAGGTTTTGCAACTTCACCGGAATGTCAACAGGCTTGGGGCCAGGTTAGCTTCCTCCGGAAGGGAGTTCCAAAGGCACGGCACGGCCACTGAGAATGCCCTCTCCATTGTGGCATCCGCTTAACATGGTGGACCTCCAAGAAGGCACCTCCGGCAGACCGCAGGAGCCGCTCCGGGGCGCAGAGGTCGAGGCGGTCCCTGAGGTATGAGGGGCCCAGATCGTGTAGGGCTTTATAGATCATCACCAAAACCTTGGGCCCGGTACATCACTGGCAGCCAGTGCAGAGAACGGAGCACAGGTGTTATGTGTTCATGCTGGCCTGCCCCAGTCAGGAGATGAGTCGCTGCATTCTGCACTAGCTGCAACCTCCAGGCCATCACCAAGGGCAGCCTCACGTAGAGCGTGTTGCAGTAATCTAGTCTCGAGATAATATAAGCATGGGTGATTGTTGCAAGATCCGCATCTGAAACATACGGCTTCAGCCGATGCACCAGATGTAATTGGTAAATGCTCCTTTTGCCACAGCCACCACCTGGGCATCCAAGCGAAGCTGCAGGTCCAGGAGCACTCCCAGACTGCAGACTTGAGCCACCAAGGGGGGACAGACTCCATCAATGATGGGGGTTCTCCCACCCCCTGCTTTACGCACAACCATCACCTGCATCTTGTCGGGATTCAGTATAGCAAATTCTGTTTATAACAAACCTAAGTTTATAACAATCACAATTTCAAGAACCATTTCTTTCAATATAAAATAACCTCACTATAATCGGTAGGATCATACTGGCAGGGCTGATCTTGATAAGGAGTGCCAGGTATTTTGCAATGATTAACAAGACTGATCATCCATTGAGTAAAGAACAAAAACTAAGAATCAGTCTACACTGGGCACTTTTTAAAAGGAAAACGATATGTAATCACAGTACTGTATGCAGCATACAAGTATACATTTTAATTTTTTTCTATTTCTTCATGTTTATCAGTTTAATGGAGTCTAAAATAAAATGCTGATGTTCCATTTAAATAATAATTTCTTCATTTTTTTTGTGTTGGTGCATACTGCCAAATCCTACTATGGTGAACACCATGATGTAACAGACATTTTCCCTGGCCCTTGAGAAATTGTTATACTAAAGATATGCTTTTAAATTATTGCTGAGACATGTCTATTAGAAAACTTAAATATTTGTTAAACAGCATGCATGTTGGGTTTTATCCTGGGTCCACCCAAGTCAACTGAGAATTTGCCATCAATTTCAGCATGGTCACAATTGCAACCAAAGTATTCAAGAATAAACAGGATTCACAAATTAGTCCTATATAAAGAGAAAATATAGTCTAAAAATGTTATAATAGAAGAATGCTAGTATATATCACAATTTTGAATAGGATAGATTTGAAGTTGAAAAAGGAAAGAATTACTGGGTTTTAAAAAACATGACAGTGGCCTGCTGTGGTCCACTGGGACTCGCAGGCCACCATCATGTTTGTTAAGGGCCATCCAGATGTTTGGCCCAGATTTTCTCTGGGGGTATTCTTGGTGGCTGCACCTCGACTGTGGAATTCCCTCCCAGCGGATGCCTGGACGGCCACGGACCTCCCCTCCTTCTAGCATATGACTAAGACCTGGCTGTTCTGCCAGGCGTTTGGTGGGGGAGATGGGGTTTAGGGTAGGGGATTGGGGAGGGAGGGAGATCAGGAAATTTCTTAAGTGTAAATTTTCCTTCTCCTTCCTCTCAGGGCAGATAGTCTTTGCTGATGGGATGTGTCCCCCCTTCCATCGGATAGGCAGGATCAATTTGATTGACAACCTCACTTTGTGGGAGGGGCACAGCCCACCACGGTCTCCCAGGAAGAGACTGCCAAAGTCACTAGGAAACTAAATAATTAAACTGAACCAAATATAAACTGTTAACTCTGAGCCAGAAAGTGAAATACACTATCCCCAAGGGGAAGACATGGAAAAAGAGAGAAACAATTGCAGAAAAGGATGGAATTGAATGAGACAACAGAAGGTCAAGAGGAGGAAAGAAGATCCCTCTCCACCACTGGTGCCTGGAATCCCACAGAGGGAGGGATGAAGACTACCTGTTCTGAGAGGAAAGAGAAGGAAAATTTGCTGGTAAGAAATTTCCCGTTCTTCCTTCCTTGCAGGAGAGTCTTCACTGATGGGCTGACCCAAAGCAGTGCCTCTCCAGGCAGGGTGGAGTCCCACCAGTAATAAAGCACCCTGACCCTCTGGGGAGACCAGGCAAGCTAATTCAAAAGAACTCTCTGAAGGACTCTCCGCCCAAAGACTGAATCCGCAGAGGCCATGGATGTGAGTCTATACTGACGGGAAAAACTATGCACTGATGCTCACATGGCAGCCCTACCTATTTAGGGTGATTTCAGACGTAACGGGGCCCGTTGGCCCCGTACCGAAATCACCCTAGTCATTCCCCGCCGGGGTCACCCCATCACGCAGCAACAGACATGCTGGGGGGATCCTGGCGGGGGAATCTGGGAGGGGGCAGGGCCACGCGGCGCAACGTGCGGCCGCACAGCCCCGCCCACTCCATGCTCCCGCCGCTCGCCCTCCGGGGAGACGGGCGGGCGGCGGGGCCAATGAGGCCACCGCGTCGGGCCGGATTCGCCACGGCCCGGGGTCCCGCCGGTGATCCCGGGCCGTGGCGCCCGACCAGACGTGATGCCGGGGTTCACCCCGGCATGGGATTGCATTCGACACACGGCGGCCTCCGGTCCCCCCGCTTCGGCTGCTTACGTCTTGAATGCAATCCCCAGCCGTGGTAACATCTGGGGGGAAACATCCGTTTCCCCCAACAGACGTGACGCTATCACAGCCACCACGTGGAATTGAGCGTGGTTCACTGTGATATCGTCACATCTGAAATCACCCTTACTCTAGTGAAGCCCTACCTAACAGTACCGCATTCATAACAGCACTTCTAACTGAATGGGCTACAATCCCTTGAGGAACAGGGACCCCATGAGCCTTATAAGCTTCCTTGATGCAGGTTTTCAGCCAACTAGAAAGAGTTGTTTTTCTCGCCTTCTTGCCTTTATTCTTATTGCCAAAATTAATAAAAAGGGAAGAGTCTGATCTAATCGGGTGGATTCTATCTAAATAGATCTTGATAGCCCTTCCCACATCCAGATTATGCCACAGTCGCTCTTTCTGATGTTGCGGTTGCAAAAGATCCAATAGTACCGAAACCGAAATTTCGGATTAATCCGAAATGGGTATTTTCGGGTACTTTCAGTTTTAACCAAAACCAAAATTCCCATCCCTAGTATCAATATAGAATTTAGCCAGGGGTAAATCCAGAGTGGAAGTGGCTCCTCTAGGGAAAGCTGTGGTTCCACCAGCGGGCAGGAAGATAGATGGCCAACTCTACTGCCACCTTAGTGCGGCGCTTCCTGAATTGCTCTGCCTCAAAGAGTCTCTCACACCTGCGGGTTCCTCCCCTGCATCCCCTGCTTCTGACTCAAAGTCTGAGAGTTCTCCATCCTCCTTGTCAGGGGGAACAACGGACGGAGAAAGGGAACGAGGTTTAGAGGGTTTATCCCTAGGGCCCCATGGGTGATTTTATTTACCCCTCCTGTGCCTCTTATGGGAGGAACTGGACCCCTTTACTCTTCTTTCTCCCCTTATGATGGGGGGGATCTTGGAGAAGAGGAGGAAGAGGAGGAGCTAGGGAAAAGGAAGGATGAGGAAGTTGAGGAGCTGGAGGAGTGTGAGGAGGAATCTCTCTTAGCTCCTTTCCTTTTTCTGCCCCTGCTCCTCAGAGAGGGGCTTCTCTCTGAGCCCTGGACTCTGCTGTCCCTTCCCCTATTAATCTCCTGCATGGAGGAAGCGCCGCTTGCTCCCTCCTCTAAGGGGGTTCCCTCTCTAGGGGCTCAAGGGCCAGGGGGGATCCATCCCCTGTGAGGGATTCAAAGACGTGAGGAGAAGCCATCACCTGACCTCCCAATCACAGTAGGACATGCTCCAGGTGACGGGGCCTAATTCTTGGCCCGGGGCAGGCCCCAAGTTCACTCACCGTATCCTGTGACTCCTCTGGGCTGGGATGTACGGCTGGAACGTGGGAAGGAACAGGTGCCGCTGTGCTGGCTCCGCCTGCCTCCCTACTGCTGCTGGCATTGGTCTTGTTGTGGGGGAGAGGTGAGCCCGCATCCCAGCGAGTCAGCTTCTCAGCTCTCATCGCCATGGCTGAGCACGGGAAAGTGGCCAAAGTGCTGCTGCGGCCAAGGGCCCCACTGCAGCTCAACTCTCCGCAAACCAAGCAGCCGCCAAGGAGGAGCAGCTCTAGGTGTGTCAGCTCCTCCCTTGAACTGGATCCTGTCTGATGCGGCGGGGGGGAAACGGGAAGGACCCCCACAGTCCCCTGCCTGTGGCTCAACCGAGCCCCCCCCCGAGGTAGAATGAGAGAGAGGAGTGGGCCCAAGAAGAAAGAAGAATAAAACACAAAACAAAACAAACAAACAAACAAAGAGAGAAAAGGTTAGCCTAAGGCCTAATCTCTCGCAGAGGGAGCCACGATCCTGCTTCCTACCCTCAGCAAGGCAGGAACTGAAACAGGAGTCTGTGGTGGGCTGTGCCCCTTCCACAAAGTGAGGCTGTCAATCAAAATGATCCTGCCTATCTGATGAAAGGAGGGACCCCTCTCATCAGTGAAGGCTACCTGTCCTGCGAGGAGGGGAGAATTATTGTTTTTGCCTTCTTTTATTGTGTTTTAGCTTGCTGTTTTATGTGTAAACCGCCCCAAGCTGCCTGGAGCAGGAGGGGCGGGGTAACAAAATTTGTTAAATAAATATTTTTTAAAAAAATTAAATTTCCCCAGGACTGTTGACAGTTAGCTGGGAGTTTCCCTGGGCGTGTGGTAACTTGTTGGTCCCCATGACAAGCAGCCATGGCGGCCATCATTGGCCACCCATCATGTGGGGGAGGCAGGCTGCTAGGTGCAGCGCAGGGGCAGAGCCAGCCAGCCTCACGTTTGTGCAGCTCCACGCTCACCCAGGCCCAGCCACGTGAACGTTTGTTCCTTGGCTAGACCCGATCCTGACTGGGAAGCAAGTGGGCTTCCTAGTCCAGATCAGCTTGTGGCAGTGGTGCTCCGCTGTCACGTATGTTAATGCCCAATGTTGACTTGCTGAACACTCATTGAAGTGTGCATTTTCATACAGTCCTGTTTATTTTTTAGAGTGAAACCTTAACACTTAGTTTTCCATTTCTCACTTTTCACTAAATTACAACATCCTCAAATATATATTTTATAGGTTTATACATGTTTGACAAAGGATCATTAGTAGTAAAATAAAAGTTAGTATAAACTAGTAGTAGAAAAGTACCTTTTGTATCATATCCTTAAAGTCTGAATATCCACAGTGAGAAAGTAATGCTGCTGTACTGGACTTCTCTAAGTGTTCAACCAGTGTTTGATGAGCATGTTCTATTTCTTTTCGATGCTATAGAAAAAAAGAAAGTCACAGAATTTGTTCTTCAGATTAAAGTTTATTAAATGTAACTCCATCATGATTTTATTTTGGGTTTTTAATGTTTTGGTGCTTTTACAGAATTTTTTAGGTCATTGGATTTTCACAGGTAGGTATGCTGTTCATTTCAGAGTACTGATGTGCTTTTACAAAACTGATAATAATGGTCAAAATGATACTGTTAATTGTGAACATTCTACATAAATTTCAAAAATTTCCTTATCTTGGCCATTTTTACACTGACCACCCCCCACTGCCAGCCATTTACATGGACACCCAGGTGGATGTGGGGAGGGTGGGGGGATGGGTGTCCATGTAAATGGCTGGCAGTGGGTGGGGGGATGGGTGTCCACTCAGTGTTTGTCCGTGTGAATACTGAGCAGGATGGGTGGGGGTGCATGCGCGCTCCTGTGCCACACCCACCTCCACCCATCACCCACCCACGGAGCCCCCCGTGGGTGGAGGTGGGTAGGTGTCTGTGTAAAGGGACACACACACACACCTCTACCCACCGTGGCAAAACACCCATCCCCTCACCCACCCCCGTCTGTGTAAAAAGGGCCCTTGACTGCCTACCTTTGTTTTCTGATGGGAGGAGTATAACTCAGAGTTGTGGTTATGGTTGAAGGGATAATGAACTTGAAATGGCTGTTATGAATTACACTCTTGGAAAGACAAAATCATTTTTTAAACATTCTCATGTCAACGCTAAAGGGTCTAGTTTTGGCAGGCCAGAGTCTCTGTGCTTTATTGGCTCTTTAAGGCAGCTAGTGCCAGCACAAGAGTTGCATGAGCTGAGCTGCAGACACGCTGCCAGGTGTGCAATATAGCACTTGATTGGGACTGCAACTGTATGAGGGCGTGGCATTAGCCAGCCCAGAGGGAGAAACATTGGGAGAAGCCTCAATGTAGGAGAGGCTGTGAAGGGAGCAGGAGCTCAGAAAGATTTCTCCTGCAGAGAGAGGAAACAGCCAGAGGGTTGCTGACTGCAAAGACTCTGGGGAAACTAGTCAGATGTGGAGAAGCCTGACCCAGAGACTGAGGGAGCTGCAGGGAGCAGCTAGTGTAAGGAATAAGCCCAAGGGGCTGTAATGTGGGACTAAAGGGGTCTAAAGAGACTGCTAGAGAAGCAGGACTACGGCCGCTTTTAGACAATCGTGGCGGCGCTCACGCTTGTTTTTCAAAACTACCGGGAGGCGGGTTTACACGCGACACCGCCGCCGATCATGCGCATGTATGGGTGCCGCGCGTCCATTTCCAGCCGCGTATGTCCACCCTCGATCGGCGACCCGGTCAGCTCGCGGCCAGAAATGGATGTGCGGCGCCCACACATGCGCATAATTGGTGGTGGTGTCACGTGTAAACCGCCTCCCAGTAGTTTAAAAAACAAGCAAGGGCGCCGCCACGATCGTCTAAAAGCGGCCTAAGTCTGAGAAGGTGAGGACAAACACCAAGTCTAAGGGGATTGCTTGGGCTGAAGGGTTCTGGCAGGGGATAAAGGATGTGTGTGTGGACCCCAGAAATCAGAAGAGAGAATGAGATCCACTGAAGGTGGAACACTGGTTGCTTGGCCACGTTACACAAACTCACATTGATTTTTATCTAACGTGCAATTGTGTAATGTGGGAATGCAATTTTCTTCAATCGTCACTCAAACTAACATTAATTTAAGTAAACTAATATGAAATTACCCCAAGGAATGGGGGGGAGGCACCCACACCCAACCCAGCCCAGGGGAAGAGCGGGGAGGACAGCAGGGGAGGGAGGGATGATTGAGAGACTCACCTGCCCAGCAGTCACTGGAGCAGTGGCTTCAACAGCGCAGCCCAAGCCTGGCACGTCAGGAACATCCTCTGCAGGCACAGGCCTGTCAGCTCATCAAGCCCCACCCACAGAGGAAGCTCCCGATGCACCAGGCTCGGGCTGCAATGCTGGAGCTGCTGCTGCAGTGACTGCTCAGCAGGTTTGATGCTGGGCTGCAGACTGGGGAGGATGGGGGGAGGCAGCCCAGGGAGAGGGAGGAGGAGGGCGGCTAGCTACCCGACTTGAATGTGGGCACGGATCTGTTGTTTCTGACAACAGAGCCAGTCCACTTCCAAAAATATGTGAAAAATCAATGTGAGCATACAGCCCACCTTGATCTCACGTAATGGCTGTTTTCTCATGAAATTCAATCTCACGCGAAAACTGCGAATGTGGGCAAGCAGCCACTATGTAAACAGAGTATTATTGATGGAGAATATGTTTTTTAAATGGACATTTGGAGCAAATTCCCTGAGAGATTACTGTGTACTGATTTCCTAAGAGATTACTGTGCTACGTATGACTACTAGCGCTATAGAAATTATAAGTAGTAGTTGCTGTATCGGGCCCTGATTCTGAGTGACGCACACCCAGCAGAAGCCACCCTGTCACACTAATATTCCTCAGAGCTTGAATTATAAGTGTTGAGAACTCTGATCCTGATCTAGCAAAGTACTGAACCATGTGCTTAGCTTTAAGTAGGTGATCAGTCCAAGTGACTCCACTGAGATTATTTCTGTGTGCAAAGTTGAGTGTGTGCTTAAATTCTGTACTTTACCAACTGGGGCCAGAATTCTCAGCATACTGCAGTGCAGACTAAAATCCTACAAGTAAAATTGAGTGGAAATAATACAGTGACTAGTGTATGATTTCTCTTAACTTCCTTTTATATAATTAATTTTGCTTCTTCTACATCCTCTTGTATTTCTTCTCTCCTGTTCTCTGTTCTATATGTGAAAGACAGATTTAAGTGGCAAATTGAGTAGGTGTAACTGTTTTTCTGGCAGTGCACTCTGGTAACCTTTTATAAATAGAGAAGAAGGAACCACCCTTGCCCCAGCAAACAAACTATCTGAAAAAAGACAAAATATTTCCCAGGTGAGGAAGTGGAAGCAAAAAACAAATCCATATAAATTCTCAAGTTACTACTCAAGAATAATACAGATAAGAGTTGGTATAGGCCAGAGGTGGACAATGGTGGCTTGAGAGCTGCATGCAGCTTTCAGGTACCTGTACTCCAGCTTTTGTACTGGTTGCCTAGGGATGTGTCCATGAGAAACCGAGATGCAGCTGTTGTCGCCAGAACCTCCTAGGGCCCATGGGAGCAGGGGCAGTGTGCCCTGAACCATTATTGCTGCTGCCCAAACCTGCCGGACCACCTGGGAACAGGAGTTGTGGAGGTCTGGGATCCAGGGGAAACCACACTATCCCATTGCTGGGGTTGGGAGAAAAGGCCAATTCATGTAAAGTATCTAGTGGCAATATGAAAATGGTGGAATGTGGCTTCTGGATTTGACATTCCAACAGAAATGAACTTCAAAAGAGGCCTGAATGCAGAGATGATAGAGACCACATGGATGGGTCCAGGCACGAATTACCATGGAAGAAGGCATAAAGATTATATGAGTCATGAGAGTGTCCAAACACAAGCAGCCCCATATGAGCAGCCTCTTAATCCTTTTATTTATCCTATCTCTCTCACCGGATATATATCTTGCATCTATGTACAATATTTAATTGTGACAGCAAGCGCTTTGGAGGCATGTCTCCGTTTTTTGCTAAGCATCATGTGTACCCAAGGTAGCATTTGAAAATCGGAACAACATACAAAATCCTAGCTCTTAATGTCAATTTCTAGTACCACATGCAATACTGTTTTAGTAATATTGGCCCTTTTTACACAGACACTGTAACACCCATAAAATGGGTGTTATATTTTATTATACATGTTGCAGGGCACCACTGCAGCCAATCACCATGGGCCTTGTGCGCACACAATGCCTCTACCCAGTTCCTCTGGGTGGAGATGGGTGTTGGCCGGTAGGTGGGGAGCAGATGGGTGGGGGCATCATGTGTGCACAGGGCCCATGGTGATTGGCTGTAGTGGTGCCGTGCAACATGTATAATAAAATATAACACCCATTTTATGGGTGTTAGAGTGTCTGTTTAAAAGGGCCATTGTTTAAATATGTACTAAGTAATACTAAATAATACATTTCTTTTAAACATCAACAAAGATTTTATATACATTGTTGTTTACCTCATAAAAAATTGACGGTGACTGTGTATACTGTGGATAAGATACCCGTAAACTCTGATTGTATCCGATTCTTGTCCTGAAGTAAGCACAACATTAATACTCTTTGACAAAGCATGAATGATAAGGATGTTGATAAAATTGGTCTGTGATTTATTCAGTCCTTCATCTGAGACAATTAAGAAATATGGGTATCTGTCTTTCAAGAAAAGTTGCCATTCGTGTTCCAAACAGTTAGAAAATTCAGTATAAATGGGAATGTCAGTGTTGTTCTGAAGGTGGAGTATCATTGTAGTACGTAAAGATAGTAGATGAGGGTGGCTGAGGTACACATGTTCTGCATCCTGTTAAAAAAAAAGTGACACTCTTAAACCTTTAAAAAAATTCCATTTGATGCACCACAAATAGAAGAGAAAAATATTCTTTCTTAGTAATTACATGTTTTATAAGCACATTTTCCTAGTTTCTGCTTTGAGTTATTATTTTGAACTGACAGAATGCCAGGGGCTGAATTGTGCCCTAAGTGGTTCTAGGCTGGTGGGAGTTGCTTTGTGGAACAATAAGGGAAAGAGATTCTTTGGCATCAGAACTCACAACATGGGCTTGGGGCTGAGAAAAGAAGCAGCCACAATAGCAGGGGTGACACACCCTTTCTCTCTGGGGGCAACATTGACAATTAGAAATTGACATATGGGCCAAATCAAAATAAGAGGTTGGGGTGGTTAAACTAAAACTTTTATTCTTTCCCTACACTAATGATCATAAATTCCTCCTGCATAAGCCATTTCCATGTATTGTTTTTATTGAAGAATGAAATTACTTTTTAAGAAATTATTTTTTAAAAAATTAGCTGCAATAAGCATTTTAATTTTGAACTGATATATAAAAATAAGACTTTTGGAGAATTTAGAAAATCAATTCTTAGACCTATATCAATACATCAAGATACACAAACTTTAATTCCACCATACATTATCCTAAACTAATTAACGAGAAAACGCTTAACGTTGACTCCCTTGCCAGTTATCATTGGGTCTCTAACCTTCCCTTTTTAGGGAAGGTTATTGAATGGGTAGTGGCTTGGCAGCTGCAGGGGCATCTAGACAGCATCCGTTTTCTAGATCCTTCACAGTCTGGCTTTCGTCCACTGAGACTGCACTTGTGGCTTTGGTTGATGATCTCCACCGTGAGTTAGATCAGGGTTGTTCAACCCTGCTGATTCTGTTAGATCTGTCAGCTGCATTTCATACCGTTAATAATGAGATGCTGGTGATCCACTTGCAGGACCGAGCCAGAGTGGGCGGGATTGTTCTTGAATGGTTTTACTCCTTTCTGGCTGGGAGAACTCAGCGGATGGTGCTTGGGGATTGCTCATTCTCTCCCCAGGACTTCTAGTGTGAAGTCCTGCAAGGTTCCATTCTGTCCCCTCTTCTGTTCAATGTATATATGCAGCTATTGGGTAAGGTCATGAGAGAGTTTGGCATTCGGTGTCATCAATATGCTGATGACATGCAGCTCTACATCTCCTTTCACCCTACCCAGACCCGGCAGTCTTGGTGCTTACTCGGTGTCTGCCGGCTGTGGGGGACTGGATGAGGGTGAGCCGACTGAAGCTTAATCCTGACAAGAGGAAGGTGATGCTGGTGGGTAGGATGGTGGGAGTGGCATCCCCTATCATTGATGGGAGTGGTCCTCAATTCCCAGCTCCACCTGGATGTCCAGGTTGGTGCTGTGGTGAGGAATGCATTTTGCCAGTTCATCTGGGATGGCAGCTTCGGTCGTACGTCTCAAACTGTGACCTGGCCACCATGATCCATACTTTCATCACCTCTAAACTGGATATTGTAATGCACTCTACATGGAACTGCCATGGTGATGGTTCAGAAACTGCAGCTAGTGCAGAAAGCGGCAGCCCGTCTCTTGAGTGGGAAGGGTTGCCGTGAGCACATTACACTGGTGCTCCATTTACTGCACTGGCTGCCTATAGTCTTCTGGGGCTGATTTCAAGGTGCTGGTGCTTACCTATAAAGCCCTATATGGCCTAGGCCCTGCATACCTGCGGGACCACTTCACCACACCACACCACACAGGTTCTGAATCGGCCACTGTGGTCATCCAGGAGCACCCTTCTTGAGGTCCCCCGTGTTGTCTGGGGGGCAACTATGGAGAGGGTGTTCTTGGTGGCCACACCTAGGCTGTGGAACTCCCTTCCAGCAGAGGCCCGGATGGCCCCGGATGACTATGCTGCCAGCCGGCTTTTGGCAAGGGAGATGGGTGAAGGGGGTGGGGATGAGGAATAGGGTGGTAGGGGTTTTAAATTTAGCTTTCTAACCTCCCCATTTTATTGTTAATATTTGATTTTATTATTGTATTTTAATTTTTTGTACTGAATACAAAATTGTTATCCACTTCAAGTCACCTTAGGTGGGAGAGGTGGGATAATTTTTAAAATAAATAAATATATTAATTAATTAATAAATACCCAAACCCTAAAGATTGGCCGAGAGTGCTGTCTTCCAGGTTCCATCATTGGCCCAATTTTAAATGACTCAAGTCCACAAAGAGCCATTCTCGGTGACTGCCACCGAGCTTTGGAACTCCCTTCCTTGGAGGCTCACCTAAGCCCTAGTTTGATTATCTTCTGGAGGCAGTGTGAGACCTTTTTGTTCAGCCAGGAATTTAATGGGCAGGGATAGGTTTTTTGGGAGGACAAGGGGAGGGGGGTGTTTAGTTTTTATGGCTTTTCATTGTGCATTTTATACTTTTTTATGTATTTACTGTAAGCCATCCTGAGACTCAGGGGATAGAGTGGGACACAAGTCTAAATAAATAAAATCAATCAATAAAATAGAGAAGGTTTCTAAAATCTAATCTATATTCTGAACTATTTCAAACTGATTATTTTCTGCAATAGGATTATTTTCAATTTGTTTTGATCTCACACTCTTGTCTTGCAAAGTGTAAGTGACTATCTAAAGGCATGCTTGAAACAAAATCAGCATGGAGGTACAGTAGTCTTCATCTGATACCACCCATTAAATAGTTATGTTCCTTTTCTGTGTTGTCGGACCACATATAATACCAAAGTTAATTTAAATTGATGATTTCTGAAACAGATGGGAACAGAGGGAGAAGAGAAACAATACTATGATCAGTGATAAAAAGTCAGTTAGTTGAAAACCAGAGAATACCCACAGGGCTAAATTCAGATGACAGCGACGCGGAGATGGAGGGGATGTAGAGGTGCACAGAGTGAGCCTCAAGGGAAGGGAAGGGGAGAGAGGGGGAAGGAGAAAGTGGTTGGAATTGACAGGAATTAGAGAGGAGGCGGCCCACACCACCACGGTATAATGTGCTTTCAGCAGCCCATTCCCATCAGGAGGCATGCCGTCACATTCAGCACCAACTGCAGCCTCCAAACATTCTTCAAGGGCAGCCTCACATATGGCACATTGCAGTAGTCAAGCCTCAAGGTTATGAAGGTGTGAATAACAGCTGCTAGGTCAAACTTCATATGGATGGGTTGAAGAGGGGGACAGTGTAACCCATTTCCAGCCACCGAAAGTCTGCCTAAACAGGAATGGTTTACATTTACACCGCATTTACACAGACTGTAAAGTGCTCCTAGCCACCCACCACAACCTGTGATTCCAGGTGCAACAATGAATCCAGGAGCCCTCCAAAGCTGAGAACCTGAATGACCAGATGAGGCCGTAACCCACCCCCAAGTCACAAAGACCACCAAACACCAGGTATCTGGATGCAGCCTCAATTGACTTGCCTACATCCAGTCCCCCATTGCAGTCAGACACTGCAGAAAAGGCTGAGGCTGCTGGGCCTGGATACAGATGTAAAGACAGAGATCAGTGTAATCAGCACACTGATTGCATCTTACTCCAAATCCTAAACAATCTTGTCCAACAGCCTCATATACACATGGAACAGGAAACAAGATGGAACCCTGTGGGACTTCACAGAGGAGGCCCCAAGGGAACAGTGAACAGAACAAGCTCAAAGAATGCTTGTCACTCAAGAGAGGCTCCAGGAACACCTACCAGATCCTCTTCCCATATCACCAAGAACTCATGGTCAACAGTGTCAAACTTGCAGCATCCAAGTCATACCAAATACAAGTGATTTTGTTTGCAAAATACATGGAAAACTTGTCACAGTAGACAGTGCTTATCTCTGGCTCTAGAAGGAGGCAACCTGGATTCACCAGACCACTTACCATCTAGAACAACCTCACTGGATGGCACTTTGCAAGCACTATGGCCCTTTTTAAATGGGAGGGGGATGACAGGCCAGTCTGTGGGTGGCAGGTTGAGTGCTGCCTGTGCATGCAGCACCTGGGTGTGTGCATACATAGACACCCCCCCATCCCCACACACCGCCACACATGGAGCGACTGCCGTTTTGGCCTATTGCTCCATGGGTGGGAGATGGGTAGAGGTGCGTGGGTCACGGGAGCACACACACATGCCCGCCCACTGCAGTATTCACACGGGATGCACCCACTCAAGCCCACTGCGTGAGTATGTGTGACAAGGCCCTATGTTAGTGGTGAAGAAGGCTTTCTTTGTTGCTACCAGAGCCATGTCATAGTCTTTCAGAAAGGAAGGATCTATGACATAATTGGTTGGATTCAGCACGATTTGAACACTTTCACTCTAGCTTTCCAGCCTCCTGCTTCAGACACCACAGGTTCCCTATATACCAGGAGGCCTCTCATGTCAATGCCACTGAGTTTATTTCCCAGGTCAAGCTGTGATTCCACAGCTCACCCAGGCTATCTAAACAGTTGCATGTCCAGGTACTCTGAAACTCAGAATGTAACATATCTTGCATTTTTAATTGTCCCATGTTTTGGAGGACACTGTTCAAAATTTGAATTTGACCCAAAATAACTTTAAGGTCAAAAACAGTGCTGAATCCATTATTAATAAACATTTTTTATTCTGATTCAGATATATGGTCCAAGAATCCAATTATGTTTTGCAAAAAACATGTAAATACTACCTTAAAAAAAACAATGACATATTTTCCTCCTTTGCTTGTTAAATCCAGCAGAAAGCGTTCCATTATGTAAAAGAAGTGCAGGTTCTGCCCTAGCTGTAATTTCTCTTCACTTATGCATGTAATGAACAAGGAATCTCCATCAATCAGAAAAAATTCAGACTCAACATAATCATTGAGTAAACTGGCGTACCTGCAATGAAGAAAGCATAAACATTATCAGCAAACAAAACTGTTTAACAATAATGAAGTAAAAGCAGTACTATGTATGGGAGAAAACAAAACAAGATGCAGTAGTTTTCAGCAAATCTGTTTCTTGAATTAATTACTCCAGTTTCCAAGCATTGGACTAAAACCTAAATTCTCACGGACACATTGTAAATGAATAGTTAGATACCAATTTTTTTTTAAATGGTCTTGTGTAACCAAAAGATGAATAATAATTTTAGGGCTTGTTTTCATTTATATTAAGTACTAGTTAAGTAAACCTTAAGCTGTTTCATTCATATTACTCTCAAATAGATATGAGCATTCTGGATACAAAGATAATTACAAACACTTTGAAATGCAGCTCAATTAGTAATTAGGTAGCTAATACATAACACCATCATCAAAAGGCATCATACACCAAAGCTGTCAGCTGGGAAAGGTAGTTTATTCCTAGTCTAATTCTGTATTCACAGAATTTGTCGATGTGGCAGGGCTAGGCCACAAGAGGGCACCGGCCATTAGATAAAACCTAAGATGGCCACCCACAGAAAGAGGAAATAGAGGAGCATGGTTAGCAGTATAAAAGAGAAGTCAGCCTGAAGGAGAGGGCAGTCTGCTCCTGACCAGAGAGGAAGACACATCTCCTGAGAGGCTACCTGGAGGTTCCTGCAGGAAGGAGTCCTGACCCTGAATAAAATGCTTGATAACAGGAGTGAGTTGGGGGTCACTAGCCAGTGGACTGTGTGGGGCTAGGTTACCTTTGATATGCTTGGATGGGACTGAGGCCAGAGGCTTAGTGCCTGGCTGGGACTTAGAGCATGAATAACGTGCTTTGTATGCTGGAACCCAATCTGACTCGCTCATTGAGGACTGATCCTGTAAACACTCACCCCACGGTGAACTGGGGCCCTGCTACAGTTTAATTAAAAAAAAAAAATCTGTTTGATTTTTGTTTTTTTCCCCTACCAAACCATAGCTCTTTTCACACAGACACTCGAACACTGAAAAAATGGGTGTTACATTTTATTATACATGTTGCAGGGCACCCACAGAGCATGCCTGCATCCTAGCAACATATATAATAAAATGTAACTCCCATTTTATCCGTGTTAAAGTGTCTGTGTGAAAAGGGCCCAAGTAGCAGAATACTCCGCATGACATTTTGACTTATGCTACAGCTAGTGCAAATCAGGTTTGTTAGATTTCTCACCATTCAGAAGAGTAGTAGGTTGGTGGGGTTTTTTTTTTTAATACCACATCATGGTGATATAGAAATACTCTGTGCTGAATGTCATATCGTGAATCGAGTTTTCTACTACCAAAATATATATATTTCATTTCCCCCTATGTTATAAATCATCAAGGAATTGTAAATCATGCTATAGTGATCCATGAGTACAATCTCAAGGGAGGTGGTATCTAGGACCTTTGTAGATAAAAGATGGAAAAGTTAGGTTTAACTTTACAAAATAGCAATATTAGACTCAGATTAAGGCCCTTTTCACATGAAATGCCCCCACCATGCAGTTTTGCTGCATGGAGATGGGTCGAGGCGCCCGTGTGAACGCCATGGGGGATGGATGGGGGTACGTGCATGCACACTCCCGCGCTACACCCACCTCCACCTGTCACCCACGCACAGAGCAATGGGCTCCAATGCCTGATGCTCTGTGAGTGGAGATGGGTGGACGTGAGTGGAAATGGGTGTGCGCCTATTCCCGCAGCTGCACACCCATCCCCACCCACCCACCATAGTCTGTTTAAAAATGGCCTAAGTAAGATGGGCTGCATGTGGTGTGCTTACTATCACTGTCATCTTATCGCTCCAACATTTATTTTTTGGATTGACAGTATTCTTTTTGCTTTATTTTCAGTTCAGTAAATTACGCCTTACTTACTCAGCTTTTGGTATTTCCTCCAAAATTAAATCAGATATTTGGTCCAAACACTTTTGTGCCACTAAAAAAAACAAAAAGCAATATATATAGTCTTAGAAATTTAAAAATTCCACATGATTTTTATATAATAAATATATATATTTCTTAGAAATCAATCACAAAAGTTACAGGAGCAAAGACTGTCTGCATCCCAGCACTCTTTCCATCCCTATTATGTATTCCACTGACCAAAGAGTTTCACTAACACATCCCCTAGTGGTATAAAGCTAGTGTGGAGGCATGACCAGATTACATTGTCTTTATGATTACCCACCAGCCTCAAGGGCCGCCTTATATGCATTAAAGCTGAGCCAGCTCAGATGATCCTAAAGTTTGGAGAAATAATAGTGGCAGCTTACAGGCTCGACTATATCTGAAGAACAACGTCTCTAGTTTATTTCGGCTGGCCATCGAATGTCCAGTACCTGACTCAAAACAAATATTTTGGGTACTTTTCAGTACCCAAAGTAGTTTTCCTGATTACCCAAAATACTGACAACCAGTATACCAAAATACTGATTTGGTCCTGGATTTCGAGAATTTGGGAGGTATTTTGGTTTTTCAGGTGATTTCTGTATACCAGTTGTCGATATTTCGGTATGCTGGTTATCAATATTTCGGGTACTCAAACAGTACTCTTTATCACTATAAAACCCTTTGATTAAAAATATCATTCTAGATTCTTTTTCTGATAACCACTGTGATGCAATAAAATAAGTGAAATAACCTATCCCAATAGTATGTGGGTTAAATGTCAGAGAACATATGTCATTTTGCATGTAGTACTTCGTACTTAGTATTTGCTTAGTACTCCACTGCTTTAAAAAATGTTCTTCATCATGTCATCATTTTATTTTCATTGGCCTATTGACGAGGATTTCCCGTGGGTAAAGATCTGAGACAAGGAGGCTGCAGCTGCAAACAGCAAATACTCTTTATTCAGCAGATTTACACAACGCGTTGTGGGCCTCTAGGATCAAGGAATCCCAAGCACACCACAACAAAGAGCACTATACTCTTATACAGAAATCCTTGGGCGGAGGGCCCATATATGGTTTTGTCGCATCGGCGCACTTTAGGACCATTACCACATAACTCTTAAACTCATTATTTAGAGAAGGGACAGTTCACTTCTAAGTTCAGATAAGAAAGGAATTAGGGAGGTTTAGGAGGGTCTAATCTAGGCCGAAACCAATTGTATTCTTGAGCTAAAGGAGGAGTCCTGTAAACAAGGTAATCTTCAAAGGTAGGGCTTATCTATCTGAGGAGAACCAGAGTCTGTCTAATTTTAAAGGTAAAGCAAGCATTCCTAGCATGACGGGGTAACTATAGGTTATAAACTCTTTAATATTGTCCAAGATGGCAGAGGGTACTATAGGACAAAACAAAATATTGGGGTTTTCTCCATCACTATCCCTGACATAAACACAAAAGCTTAAAAACAAACATTGCTAATTTTTGGTGTAACATTGAAAGACAGTTGAGAGTCTAGTATACTACTCAGAAACATCTGTAAGATAAATGTGTAATGTCGGAAAATGATGTAATCATGGATAAAGTTTCCTCTCCCAAACATTTAAACCAATAATATGGAAAATAAAACAAACAAACAAAAATGTGTCCACTCACCTGGATTTTTAAAATCTCTTCTGTCTTTTCCATTAAAATTGCGGACCGAGAACATCTGCTGTATCACTTCTGCCTGACCCAACGTTCTTGAACAAACTTCATCTACTGCATTTCCTCCAAAAGCCATGATATTATGAAGACTCTTGACACTTTCAGTCTTCAGCTTATATATGTTTATAACATGTGGGCCTTTCTTCTCCACTTGCTGTTACTCTTTCAGACCCCTTAGAAAGAACAAATATTTCCCAGTAAGTAGAATTATGGAACCTGTTAATTAAATATCTATATGTAGGCACTTGAATAAAGACTTTGAAATAGGAGAATTTACAGAAAACCATACACTCAGACTAGGATATTAACTAACTGGCATGATATATTAATAAATAAAAGAGAAATGAATTAGTCTGTTGTTACAAAGATCAATGGTCCATCGAGCCCAGTGTCCTGTCTCTGGCAGTGCTTTGTGTGGAAAAAATATTTTACTTAAATATTTAGATACCAGAAAAAAATAAAATAATGAATTATACTGACAGGGTCAAAATTATTGAACAGAAAGACTTGCTCTTCCAGTGTGTTCTGATGGATGTGCCAACTATCAACATTTGCCTTTGACTTCAGCTGCAATCCTAAACATTCCTGAAAAACAAACCACACATCTCAAGCTAAGCACTTAAAAATAAAGAACAGATAATTAGTTGCCAGCCAATGAAAATACTGTCTTAAGTACGTCCCTCCTATGCCCTTGTCGGGGTGGTGGACCAGTTAGGTTGGTCCACCCCCGGAGACTGATGGATCCAATTGGTTTTCAAATTTCACTCACACTGTTTTTACACGGATGCCTCCCCCCCACCCCCACGCTCGGTGTTCGGGTGTGTGGTGGGGGGGCAGTCCATGTACACGGCCAGCGGTGGGTGGAGGGATGGGTGTGCGCCCATGTAAACACCATGAGTGGTGGGTGTTTGTGCATGTGCACTCCCAGTGCACACTCCACCTACACCCATCACACACCTCCACCCACCATACCAAAATACCCCCCACCCCACCCGTCTGTGTAAAAGCAGCCATATTAATTCTAATAATTATTTCTTTCCAAGAAGGGTTAATAGGACATGACCATAACATTTTATTTTATTTTATTTATTTCATGGCATTTTTATGCTGCCCCCTCATGCCCACAGCATCTCGGGGCGGCTAACAATACAATAAAACAATAAAATACACTAAAACCAACATCACTTTAAAAAATAATTTTAAAAAACCCAACCCTAACCCTACCCTCTAATTCCCCACCCCACCAGTCTCCCCCATTTACTCCTCCCTCACCCCTTCCCTCCAAAAGCCTGGGTGAACAGCCAAGTCTTGCATGCCCGCCGAAAGGCGAGCAGACCCAGGGCCAAGTGGGCTTCCTTCGGAAGGGAGTTCCACAACCGTGGCTCGACCATCGAGAACGCCCTCTCCATGGTGGTCCCCGCCTTACACGGGGGACCTCCAGATAGGCACCCCCAGTGGATCGGAGGGTCTGTCCTGAGTCACGGAAGGTGAGGTAGTCCCCGAGATAAGAGGGGCCGAGACCATATAGGGCTTTGTATACCAATACTAGCACCTTGAACTTGGCTCGGTATGCTATAGGCAGCCAGTGCAGAGAACAGAGCACTGGTGTAATGTGCTCACAGCGACCCATCCCCGTAAGGAGACGGGCCGCTGCATTCTGCACCAGCTGCAGCCTCCGAACCAATGAGCGCATTTCAGTAGTCAAGCCTCGAGGTAATGAAGGCATGGATGAGAGTGGCCAGGTCGGGTCTGGAGATGTATGGGTGCAGCCTCCGTACCAGATACAGCTGGCAGAAGGCGACTTTAGCCACCGCCTCCACCTGCTGATCCAGGCGGAGGTCTGCATCCAAAATCACACCCAGACTCCGTATCTGCTAGGAAACCGGAGGGCAGACACCCCCCCAATAGGAGCCGACACCTCCTTTGCCCTCCCCACTACCATCACCTCCGTCTTATCTGGGTTCAGCTTCAGTCTGCTCTGCCTCATCCAATCCGCCACGGCCTCCAAACACTGGGAAAGTATCGAGACGGCAGGACCTGGGTCCGTTGAAAAAGAGAGGTACAGCTGTGTGTCGTCAGCATATTGGTGACAACACACCCCGAACCGTCTCATGATCTCTCCCAGGGGCTGCATATACACATTAAATAACAGTGGAGACAGAATGGAACCCTGCAGAATGCCGCAGGTCAAGGCCCAGGGGCATGATGTTTCAGCTCCCAGCACCACCCGCTGAATTCTGTCTGAGAGGAATGAGCGGATCCATCCAAGAACAGTCCCGTCCAGACCCCCCAGATCTCGCAGCCGTCTCAACAGCAGCCCATGGTCCATGGTATCCAAAGCGGCCGAGAGATCTAGCAGGACCAGAAGTGTCGACCATTCTGCGTCCATCTCCCAGCAGAGGTCGTCGGCCAAAGCCACCAACGCCGTCTCAGTACCATAGCCGGGGCGGAACCCAGATTGAAAAGGGTCAAGGAAACTGATGCTATCAAGATGCCACTGGAGCTACAGTGCCACCACCCGTTCAATAACCTTCCCTAAAAAGGGAAGGTTAGAGACAGGGCAGTAGCTTGGGAGCGTATCCACGTCTAAAGATGGCTTCTTCAGCAGGGGATGTACCACAGCCTGCTTAAGGCTGGGCGCCAATCTACCCTGATGAAGGGTCGCATTGATAACCCTCGCCAGCACCGTCCCCAGCGTCTCCCTGGAGGCTTTCACCACTCAGGATGTGCATGGATCGAGTTGACAACTGGTAGCCCTAACAGACCCCAGGACATATGCCCAAGCATTACCTGTAATGAATTGCATCTCCAACATGCATTAGATGCTATTAAATTTAGATTCTTTAGTTTAGAACATGACCAGTGGAGACAGAAGATAATTTTCTGTTGAATAAGATGTAGACCCTTTTTACACAGACACTCTAACACTGATAAAATGGGTGTTACATTTTATTATACATGGTACAGGGCAACACTGCAGCCCTGAAATATGGGCCTTTTTCACACGAGATGCTTCCATCCAGTTTGACTGGGTAGAGATGGGTGGAGGCATCTGTGTAAACAATACTTGCGGTGGGTGAGGTGCATTTTGCTGGGTGGAGATGGGTGGAGGTGTCTGTGTAAACACGGGTGTAGGTGCATGCATGCTCCCACGCAACACTAATCTCCACCCACCCACGGAGCAACGGACTCCACTGCCGATTGCTCCGTGGGTGGGTGGAGATGGGTGTTGTGTGGGAGCATGCACGCACCTACACCCACCACAAGTGGTGTTTACACAGACACCTCCACGCAGCAAAATGCACCCCACCCACTGTAAGTGGTGTCTACACAGATGCCTCCACCCATGTTGGACTCCTGGACCCACAGTGCCACCTGGATGCCCAGGTGGCCGCTGTGGTGAAGGGAGCATTTCGCCAGTTACATCTGGTGCGTCGGCTTAGGCTGTATGTCTCGGACTCAGATCTGGCCACAGTCATCCATGCTTTTATTACCTCGAGACTGGACTACTGTAACGCACTCTATGTGGGGATACCCTTGCTGCTGGTTTGGAAGCTGCAGGGGATGAATATTTTGTTTTCAGATTAAGTTAAGGTGAGTAGCACTTTCCATTACAAAGTATGAACATTCTATTGATTAAAAAATCAAGATGATTTAAGGTATCATTTTGAAACTTTGCATAGAGGGTCTCCTGGGTGAGAGATTGGAGCTCTGATACTTTCAGCCGAATCCAATGAAAAATGAGTGAGATACAGCTGTTTAGAAATTAGAGGCTGGGGAGCATTTTTAAAAAAAATTCTGACCGTCTCAAACTGATCAACCTTTGGGGTTTTACAATTCTCTCTGAGACACCGAGAGCCTTTTAGAAAATTCAAGTGTGGGGCTGAGGGGTGCCTTTGGGTTTGTTTGTTTTTTTCTAAAATTGTTTCATCATTTTATTTTTATACGGTCTTAAAGTAGTCGCTTTAGTGTACGGAAAATAAAGTTATGCGATGCATGCGCGGTTGGTACTAAGAGCCAAGCGGGCAGGTGGGGGACTTTCTCCTTCCTCTCTCCCTGTTACTCTGTTCGGTGCAACTCAGGGCAAGTGTCCCCTGAGGCTTTGGGGCATTGGGGTGGGGGGACACACCCCAGTCACCTCTGCTCCCCTGCCTGCTCACCTGATTTTCTCCCCACTTAGTGTGCCACTGCTGCCTCTGCAGTCTCACTCACACAGACACTGTGTGAAGTTTTCAAAGGCCCCGCTCTGGGACACATGCTGCAGCCGCCATTTTTCTTGTGTGACATGCTGAGAAATGTAGTCCTAGCATGTCACACAAGGAAAATGGTGGCTGCAGCATGCACCCCAGAATGGGGCCTTTAAAACCTCATACAGCATCTGTGTTAGTTGTGTGGAGGAGGAGGCAGCAGTGGTCCAGTCACACAGCCACTGTGTGAGGTTTTCAAAGGCCCCGCTCTGAGGCACATGCTGCAGCTGCCATTTTCCTTGTGTGGCATGCTGGGAAATATAGTTCTAGCATGACACAAGGGAAATGGTGCCTGCAGTGTGCCCTGCCCCTTCCTGTGCAGGGCCTTTGAAAACCTAACAGTGGTGGCTGTGTGAGTTGCATGGAGGAGGAGGCAGCAGCAAAAGCAGCAGGAGGAGGAAGGAAGCCAGCGGATGAGTGTGCCAGTTCCTGCATCCCTCTCAGATCCATCCCTGCCCCCCCATTCCCTCCCCACCATTGCGTGTGGGGGGGTGAGTGTGAGAGAGAGACAGATGAATGAGTGAGACGTGTGTGTGAGAGAGATGAATAAGTGGTGTGTGTGTGTGTGTGAGAGAGAGAGAGAGAGTGCCATTTTTACATGGACTCCACCCACCCATCCCCACCCATCTACACCAATCGGATGGGTGGGAGAGTGTCCGTGTGAACAGTGCCAGGTGGGTGGGTGTGCTCCTACGACCCACCCATCTACACCCATGGAGCAGCCAGGAAGGAGCCAGCATGCTTCATGGGTGGAGATGGGTGGGGTGGAGATGGGTGTTCAACACCCAGCCATCCGTGTAAAAGTCAAAGCACACCCACCCATGGGAAGTGTCCACCAAAACCAATGAGGTATGACTAGAGAGGCCCCACAGGAGCCCGCAAGCACCCACACCCACCAGGAGATACGCAGAATGCCTGGCCAGGAGCCCTTAAAGGAGAAGTGAGTGAGGACATGGGTGTGCCGGCTCCCAACATGTCAGGCCACAAAGCCCAAGACAAGACGAAGGTAGTCAACACTACAATACGCGCAGGAAGGGACAGGGTAATCTGCGGGACCCAAGGCTGCCATGGGGAGGGGGGCCCAGGTCATTGGTGCCGAGGAGGGGGGTGAGGCATAATGCAAACTGACAGGTCTCTCATTCTGACACAGGGCAGAGGGTGTAACGCAGCGCCAGCTGCACCCCCATCCACAGCAACGCAACCCAGGGAGGAGAGCACCTCTGACAGTGAGGTAAGACATGGAACCCACCCACATAGGGGGGAGGGGAGAGTACAGACAAGCCCCAAGCACATGCTGAGGTAATGCTGGGCAGAATGCTGACAGCTCCACCACTACCACCCCAAACAGGAGAGCGCCCACACCCTTGAGCACAGCACTACCGGGGAGACAGCCGAGGAGGGCCTCTGTGGCAGTCAGGTAAAACAGCAGGAATGCCCAGGGAGGAGGGGAATGGATAGCTGCTACTGCTACATGTGTCATCCACAGGAGCAACCACCAGACCCAACATTGGAGCGGCCAGTGGAGGAAGGAGAGCCCGGGCCAGGCAGCCTAAGGCCATAGCAGGCTATGGCTGCCAAGGCCTGCAAGGAGCCAGCCTACAGTGGTGCCGTGAAGAGGAAAGGGAGAGACTCCAAAATAAATGACCCCAACCCCTGTACAATAAACCCCAATAAATACAGGGGGATCCAATGGATGTTCGGGAGCTGGCAGCAAACCACAGCACAGGTTGATGCCAGGTAACCAATGACAAAAGGCAGAGGGCCAGTCAGGCCTGGAGGCTCACATGCATACCATGTCAGACCATAGGACCTCAGTGGGCACGAGCCAGTGGAAAGGATACGCGGCCAAGATAACCGGGTCAAAGGTCTGACATATCACTCACCATGCAAGGGGTGACGGACAGCTGCAGGTGACTGCTGGCTGAGGCACAGACCACAGATGCCCACCAGCTTTTGGGTCCTGGGCTGCACCCAGGGAGAAGGACCAGCCTGCTAATACAGCCAAGGAGGGGTGAGAGCACACTGCATGGGGCCACCACCAGCTGCCAGGACATAACAGAACACACAAATAAGGGTACATAGGGCCCCAGAACCCGGTAGCGGGGTCCATGAGGGAGGGCAGCAGTACATCATTGGAGGTCAGCCACAGGATGGGATAGAGGAGAGGGATGGGATGGCAACGTGTAGAGCCCCAGGAACTGCCATGGTGGGGATACAGCAGAGTAAGGTTCCTGGGGTGTCAGCTGCCAGTGTCCGATATCATACCATCACCCACAACAGGTGAAGGAATGGTGATGGAAGAACAGCAGACCCAGGAAACTGACATCCCTGCAACTTAACATCACTCAATCCCCTCCAAGACAGCTCCAAGGGCCCTGCAGGGTGCAATACCACGCTCACAGTGTGCAGATGGAATGGTGTAAGGGAGCACAGGCAAACCACCAGGACCATCAGAGCACCATTACTGGGAACACCAGACTGGTGGTTACACAGGATGTCAAGGGAACAAGGTAGTAAGGTGCAGGAACAGGGAACCCACCATGACAGGGGGGATTGGGGACCCACCATGGTACAACATCTGCTGACAGACCATGGAGGGTAGGCAGGACAAAAAGCATACGAGGCAAGGACAGGTACTGGTGCAGAAAGCACTATGTATTGGAGCAAAGTATACAGTGTTACAGGACAGTTGGAATGGGTCCTTTGTTAGGCAATGTTCAGTTCTCGTCCAGTTGGGCTACTATGCATCGGCATAAGGCGTCCCTGTTCTCCTTGGAGATCCGCCTGAAGGCCACACCCTGCACATGCTGCTACAGGGGCACAGGGCTAGCTCTCTGTAGCAGAGGGGGAGTGTCTAAGGCAGCCCCATGAGTCTCAAAAATGTTGTGTAGTACATAGGCCACCAGGACGAGGATGGGGGTGTGCTGGAGGTCAAACTGGCTCTGGTTGAGCAAGAGGCGTCATCTTATTTTGAGCAGGACGAAGGCCCTCTCCACCATGCACCTTGCAGAGGCCAGGGGCTCATTGAAGAGCACCCAGTTGGGGGTGCAAGCTATGGGATAGGCCCTCATCAGCCATGGGGTCAGGGGATAGCTGGAATCCTCGCGAATAACCAGAGCCATCAAAACACCCTTGATAAACCTGAACAGGTTAAGGGCTATCTCCCCATCAAACATCCTGGCATAGAAGGGGGAGGAGTACAGGACCCAAGCATTGTGGCTCCTCCCTGAGTGGCCTGTGTACACATCTGTGAATAGACAACTGTGGTCCACGACTGCCTGCAGGTTCACAGAGAACACATACTTCCTGTTTGGGTAGTCGATCTCGCTGTGGGGAGGGCAGAAGATAGAGATATGGGTGCTATTTATAGAGCCTATGCAGTGAGAGAAACCGATTGCCTCAAAGCCGCGGATCACCACCCCCGGGTTCCGTAGCCAGATGACCCACTCAAGGAGCAGCTCAACAATGAGGTCAAAGACATCATGCATCCCTGTTGACAGACAAGGTCCCCATACCAAACTGCTCCGCAACGCTCCAGCAGGAATCGGGGTTGGCCAGGTGCCACACTGCTATTGCCACCCATATCCCAGGAGGTATTGGGTTCCGCATGTTGGTTGAACCCCTCCAGAGGTGGGGTGAAAGGATTTCTGCAAGCCAGCTCAGCAGGGAGCGGGTCATCCGAAAGTGGTCTGTCCATTCCTCGTTGGTCCAGGTTGCCAGTATGGTCTCCTGCCAGTCATAGTTCCATGACCACATCCAACCTAGCCGTCATGTGGCCATAGATGTTATGTGGAAACCTGGAGAAGATGAGGCAGATGTGCTGTGATGCTGCTGTCCCAACCATCGCTAGACGCCTGGCCTGCACCCTCCTCACCGGCTCCCATATGTAGATGGGTGAATGGTCTCAGTGCCTCTGTGGTTGGTTCAGCTAAATGGGTGTGGCATTCACACCTGTCCGGGGTCTCAGTGATGCTAACCCATTGCACAGCTCAGCACCAGGAAGCCACACCAAGCCTGCTGCTATCTGTAGCCCTCGGGTACTGTGACATTGGACCGGCTAGACCACACACCCCAACTCTTCCCTCTCCTGACCTGTGGTATCCGGGCCCCTCTTCTATATGGTGGGAATGGGGTATGCAGCTGGGGGGCCCCATTCTTACTCTTGCAACCATGGAGGGGCGGCACAATCGGAGGGCTCCTGACCGTGAGTCTGGGCGGGTTGCTGGGTGCGATCTGTCTTCCTGTGTACTCCCATGGCCTGTGGGGCACTCTCCTCTCCTGACATTGGCTGGAGGGAGGTCTGGGGGGACCGTTTGGGGTGTTGTGTGCTTTAGGGTGGTGACCTACCTGCTCCCCCTGACATGGCCCGATCCTGTCCCCATCTCCTGCTTCCTCTTCCCTTCTAGCTTCTGTGATTGTGTTCCTGACTGTGCTGTGGCTGGGGGAGATGGCCGGGCAGCTTCTGCAGGTGGCGTCTGAGCTTCGTGCTGGGGCACAGGTGTACCAGGAGATCCGTGAGTTACCCCTGTGTGTGTGTTCCACTTCCCCCCCCCCCCGCTTTTTGTGTGGGCTCCCAGGTTGTTGCAGCCTGTGGCCTGTCCTTACGGTGCACTCCCTCTCTCCTTTAGTGCAAGTATTGATTAGCGAGAGGAGCAGGAGGAGGTGGTCCAGCTGATCCTGCATGTCTTGCAGTGGGTGCACCAGTTGGATTATTATTATTATTATTATTATTAACAAACATTTATATAGCGCCAGCAGTGTACCTGGCACTTTACAAAGTAATAAAATAGACACGGTCCCTGCCCCTAGGGCTTACAATCTGGATCATGCCCAGGAAGACCACTGGAGCAGGGTTCTGGGTCACTGGTCCTACTTAGGGCACAGACTCACCCAACACCCTGTTGCTGCTCTGTTTCTATGTTTGTTCTTTGGCTTGAGCCTGTTGCTCTTGCTGGGTTATAATTTAAGTTTTGTATGCATTGTTCCCCCCTGGTGTCTGTGTTCTCCTTCCCCCTGGTGTTCCTCTCTGTGTGGGCTGTGTCTAGTTGGTTTGGGGTGGTTGACTGGCAGGACATGGGTCTGTGAATGTGTGCTCCCCCCTGTGGTTGTCCTTTGTATCTGAGTGATCTCTATGGCTTGGTCCCTTTGTCCTCTGGGTCTTGTCCCCTCCACTGTTTATGTGGGTTCCTATGCTCCCACCTCTGCCCCCCATGGGCCCTGGTGTCCTGTCCCCTTCTCCCTGTTGTTTGACCAGGCGGGTGGGGCTGCCTTTCCTCGGGGACCTTGGTTTTTCTGGCCTCCTCCTTCCCTGGCATGGTGTGGGGCTCTGCCTGAGCCCTGTGCATCCCTGTCCCATGCTTTGTGCCTTGCTGCAGCCGGGTTGTCACTGTTGGACAGCGCCTCTCCTCTCTGTGCCCTCCAATCCTGCCACCTCCGTACACTTTGGCAACTGTCACTGTCACCTCTGCTGACCATTTCCATGCATGTTGTTTCAGGGTTTGGGAGTGCCATGGGCGGTGGTCCTAGCAGGGGGGGGGGGATGGTGTGGTCCCCAGCCATTACAGGGCTCACTTATTATTATTTTTGTCACTATGCTCAGTCCTGGCCACCCCCACCCCCGAGTTCGTGTCCCCCTGCTTCCTCTCCTTGCTTGGTTTCCCTGTGTGGACTGTGGTCTGCAGGCAGGGTTTGGGGGCTGTGGCGCCCGGCTGTCAAGACTGTGTCTCAGGGCTTGACTGGGGCTGCTTCTTTGTATTGCTTCACCTTCCTGGTCCCTCCTCCCCATCCGCTCAGAGTCTGGCAGTGTAGGGGTGGTGCCATGTACTGAGGCTTCATTTGCTCTCGCTTAGTCATGTTGTACTGTCACTCTGCAGGGCGTGGTATTCCCTCCACTCGGTGTATGGGCTGTCTGTGTGAACAGTATGGGTGTGTGCTTGGTGTTGCCCTGGGTGGGTGCCGGGCCCTTCCCCAGACTTCCCACAACCCCCCACGGTGGTGTCCAGGTGAACGTCTCCCTGTTAGGTGCTGGTGGGTGTGCTGTGGATGTGCTCACCTACCCACATCTGCTCACCAGGCCCGCAGCGGCATCCGTGTAAAAAGGGCCAGACAAGACACACACTCATGCCTAACAGTATTACACACACCCAGCACTACACACACACACACACACACACACACACACACACACACACACCTGCCACAACCACACACGCACTCACACCCCTCGCAACACTACAGAGAGAGACACACACACCCCTCCCAGCACCACACACAGTCACCAAGTATTCAAGCTATATAGAAACCTTCAAACAGGAAAATAAAAACATACTAGAGCCTTTGTAGCAATGAGTTTGTTATCCTCAAATTGAAATGTGGAGTAAACCAAGAAAAAACAAACATCATGTTTGAACAAAGACACACTCATAAATGCAAAACATCTTGCAGTCACATTTCAGGACATGGTGAAACTTTGCAAATCAAAAATTTTACTGTTATGCTGCTCAATATTCCTAATGCGTGAGCAGGAGGAATTTTATGTATTGCAAAATTTTTCTGTATTGTAAATCCTTTTAAAAAAACCTAGGAAATTAGATAATAAAAAACCTCTGGTTTAAAATAGTAGTTAAGGCTCTTGCAAATTCATTCATGCACTAAAAAGGCTTGAAAATTGCAAGTTAAGGCTCCTGCCTTAACTTGTGAGCCATGTAAGCAGTAAAGACTTTGTACAGTCTCACATTGTGTTTGATTCCAAATTAGGCTCCATGCCCCCACACTTCGCCTTTGTCTTTCAGTCCCAATCCTCTTCCTCTGCAGGTTGGGGGGCAACACTGAAAGTACTGGGGAATCGATCGGGTGAGGGGGAAGCAGCAGAGCTGGGGGGAGCCCAGGGCTGGGAGAGCAGGGGCTGCAGGGGCGGACTGAGGGGCAGCTAGGTTGTTGCACCAGCATGAGCACCTTGTGACCTCCTAGCTCTCCAGTCACCCTGCTCATGCTGCTGCTGCCGCCCCTCAATATCCATTCACACTCCCTTCACCTCTGCTGATGGCCACAATCATCCATGCTTTTATTACCTCTCGATTAGACTACTGCAACACGCTCTATGTGGGGCTACCTTTGGTGACAGCTCGGAAGCTGCAGCTGGTGCAGAATGCGGTGGCCTGGCTCCTGGTGGGACTGGGCCACCGGGAGCATATTAGACCAGTGCTCCGGTCTCTGCACTTGCTGCCAATAGTCTTCTGGACCCAATTCAAAGTGTTGGTTTTAACCTATAAAGCCCTACATGGTCTGGGCCCTGTTTACATGCGGGACCGCTTCACTCCTCAGGTTCTGGTACGGCCCCTGCAGTCAGCTGGGAGTGCACTGTTGGAGGTCCCCCGAGTGTCTCAGGGGGGCCACACAAAGCAGGGCGTTCTCAGTCACTGCGCCGCGCCTGTGGAACTCCCTCCTGGTGGGGGCGCGATTGGCCCCAGGCCTTCCGGCCTTCCGGGAGAACTGTAAAACATGACTGTTCCGTCAGGCATTTGGTGAGAGAGAGGGGTAGGGTGGAGTGGGTAGGGATGAGGGAAGTGGAGGTTTTTATGATCAATGTTTTAAATTGTTTAAGTGTTTTTATATTGTTGGTTTTATGGTTCTGTTAGCCGCTCTGAGCCACTGAGGTGGGGAGAGCCAGATAAAAATCTGTGAAATAAATAAATAAATAAATAAATGCCCATCCACAACCCCTGATATGTGAGACTGTACAACATCTTTATTGTTTACATGGCTTGCAAGTTAAGGTAGGAGCCTTAACTTGCCATTTCCAAGTCTTTTTAGTGCACGAGTGAATTTGCAAGAGCCTTAACTATTATTATAAACCAGAGGGTTTTTTATTATCTAATTAAATTTATAATTCTACTATGATTAACAACACTCAAACAGCAATTAAAAATACTCAAACAGCAATTGCTAATAAGGCATAAAGACTAATTTATATACTCCGCATATATCCTCCAACCTTTACCCCAACAGACAATATTCACAGAACATCTTTTAGTAATGAACACCATTAAGTTTAAATATTCCATAATGCATTTGAATGATACATAAATTAACAAATATAATCAGATGTAACCAGTTTTTTAAAAGAAAAAAAAGAAGAAAAAGAAGAAGGTAATAGACCTGTAATAAACCATACTTCCACTTCCATTTTAGATCAATTCTAATCCTCTCTCTTTTGAAGTACCACCCACACAGAGGCCGTTTTTAAATGGCGCAGCCAGGTGGGGGTGCACGGGTGCGCTGGTGCATGCACAGTGGGTGGGCGGGGTATGCTCACAGCCGCACATGCATCCCCACTCACCACCGTGCACGGAGCAACTCATTTCTGCGTGTTCATGAGTAGGAGAGGCCCATGTAAAAAGGGCCTAACATGCATCATTTCCATTGCCATTTGGTGAATATATTATAAAACAAAACATCTGTGTTTGTGTGTCTGTTAGTGTGTGTATGGGGGGTAGTATTTTGAAGTTAGCACAGCATTTCTTCTTTCATCTCTCTTCTTTGTTTATTCTGCAAGAGTAGCTCCAAGGTGAGTATCCCATACAGTAGATAAATGTTTTGCATCCAGAACACTCAAGGCATAGAAAATCCAGGTATTAAGGAAAGAACTCACATTTAGGGAATTTCACACAAGACACTCTCTACCCACTACCCCCACCCACCCACCCACCCTCCTACTATACATGTTGCAGGGCTGAAGTGTTGCCCTATGGATGTGCTGTAACATGTATAGTGGGTGAGTGGTGGGTGGGTGGAGAGGGTCTTGTGTGAAAATGCCCAGTGTATCCTATTCAGCTGCTTCTTCCTCTGCCATATAGAGGAAGCACGTTGAAGCCTGTTCAACGTATATGCAGCTGCTCAGGGAGGTCGAGAGACGGTATTGGGTGTGGTGTCCATGGTGATGGTCCGGAGACTGCAGCTATACAGCCTTGGCCCATCTTACCTACAGGATTGCCTCTCCGTGCTCTGGAGCGACCCCTGCTGTCGGCTGGGAGCGCCCTCCTTGAGGTCTCCGTGTGGCATGGGGGACCACTATGGAGAGGGCGTTCTCGGTGGCCACACCTCAGCTGTGGAATTCCCTTCCTGGGTGGGCCGGACCTCCCTTCCTTCCGGTGTATGACTGAGACCTGGCTGTTCCTCCAGGTGTTTGGTGGGGGAGATGGGGTTTAGGGTGGGGGGTTGTGGGTTAGGGAGGGAGAAGGGAGATTTATTTTATTTTATTGCTTTCTTTTTTATTGTGTTTTAGCTGTTCTTTTATTGTTTTTATGTGTAAGACACCCCAAGGTGCCTGGAGCAGGAGGGGCAGGGTAATAAAATTTGTTACATAAATAAATAAAGATAGAGAGATAGATAGTATTTATTGTTGGCCACAGGCCTTGACAAAATTATACAAAATTCCATACAAGCATTGCACCAAAAATTAAATAAATACATAAAAGTTGACCCACAATTTGAATCAATTTCACAAATAAACAAACATTAAAACGCTAAAAGTAATAAAACAGTGTCCAGTCGCCTGGCCCTTCCCGGGGCTTATGGCGGCAGCATTTGACTCCTAGGAGGAGCCTAAACAGCAGAAATAGTATATCAGCAGATAGGATACTTAGTCTAGCATAGCCAATGGCATGATTCCTTTATTCACACATACATATCCTCCTTTCTAGGCCATTTGCCGTTACATAATACAGAACACAATATCTCTAATAAAGATGTCCATAAACTAGAAGTTATCCATCCTGTGCCCTTTCAGGACACTCAGGGGAAACTTACAACGTATCGAGCCGTATATTTATTTTCTAGACATCATCTACCATTTTCAGTTTCATTTTTATAACATGAACTGTCCACAAATATTGTGCCACTTTCATTGTATCAGCAACAACACAATCACCCAGGAGGAAACTAACATCAAATTCCGCTGTTCTTCCTGGCAAGGGAGAAATCAATGAGGCAATGTACCTTTTGCGTGCCACCGTAAAATACAAACATTCCAATAAGATATGCTTCATCATGTTGATTTGTTTTAAGTTACACTGGCATATTCTCTCCTCCACTGAGATCCCTCTATCTACCCTCCAGTAAAATCGCGGGAAAAGCGTTAAGTCTAGCCAATAAAATTAACCTTCTAAACTTTGGAATTATGTTACTATCTAAATATGACATTGGGGAACGGGACCTATTAGCTATCAGAGGGTATAAACCCAAGGCCCCACTTTCTCCAACAGCTGATCTTGTCTCCTGCCATGTATTATCAGACAGCCTTTCAATTAGGAGCTTTTTTCACCTCTCTACCCCAATTTGGCCAAAACCTCTGGGTCAAAACCCAGCCGCTTCATTTTGTTGACAACCGAGTTATACCACAAATTCAGGGTCTTATCCACAATGATAAGCCAATGGAGCGGCCATTTTAAACAGAAATCTCAGCCAGTAACTGAATGTTCCAGACCAAATCCTCTCTTGTAATGGGAGATGCCCATATTCCAGGCCTAGTGCCAAATTACTAGCTCCCACAGGGGCCAATAGTAACAACCTAATAAAGCCTGACTGAAGTTTTTTCAGGCACTTAGACTTATCTAAGGCCCAAAGGTGACTACCATACAACAATTGGGGAATACATTTCTGGATAAAAGTTTTGATTGCTGAAACAACCAAGTGACCACCCCTGGCCTTAAAGTATGCTACTAGGGCTTTATTTAGATGTTTAGCCTTCTCCTGTGATGCCTGCAGTTGCATAGACCACCTGCCATTGGCTTGGAATAGCAGACCCAAATATCTAAACACACAAACTTGTTCAATTTCCATCTTTCCTATAAACCATTTATGTCTCAACCTCCCTCGGGAAAAGGCCACCACCTTGGTTTTCTCATAATTGATTACAAGGAGGTTTTCCCAGCAATAATTCCCAAACGCTTCCAGTAGACACCTCAAGCCTATCTGGGAGTGTGAAAGTAACACCATATCATCGACGTAAAAGAGAGATGGAGTACTTGTGTCTCCTAACCGAGGGGCATGAAAGGACCTTGCTGCGAGCACTTCAGCAATATCATTCAGATAAATAATAAACAGTGTTGGGGCTAAAATACAGCCCTGTTTAACACCTCTCCCCATTATAATCCTGTCCGACAGAGCTCTATGGGTATTTAATCTGACTCTTATCAAGGTATTATTGTATAGGCTGTGGATTAGGGACAAAAGTCTCCTGTCAATGTTAAAAATCGGAACTACTATGGCTTGTCACCCAATCCAGGGGAATTTTCCCCAAGGCATTTATTCCCGTGAATAGAGCTGCCAATACAGGCGCCCACCATTTTATTCCAGCTTTCAGCAATTCAGCCGGCACATAGTCGGGACCAGGTGCTTTGTCACCCTTTAAGCCAGTAATTAGGTCTACTATCACCTCGGTTGTAACTGGGTCCCAGTCAGGATAAGGAAAAGGTATTTCTAGTATATTTGCTTTTACACCAGGGACAGAAAATAAAAGCTCATAATGTTCCTTCCAAATGAAAGCTGCCAGGGTGGTCTTGCCCCAAAGCGGTTTCTCCTGTCCAATCCCCCTCACCAGGATGCAAAATTTAAATGGATTTGAATCCTTTGATGCCCTATCCAATGTCTCCCAAACCCGCCTATAATAGTTGTCTCTCTTTCACGCCAAATGTTTTCTATATTCACTCTTCCCAAGGATCAAAACCTTCAAAAGACTAATCCTATGGGAGGACCTAAATTTACGATATTGGCGTCTCAGATTTTTCATAGCCTTTAGACAGTCGGCATCAAACCACCCAGCAGATGACCTCTTCCTAGTTACAGAAAGCCTATCTGAGCAAATATTGGTTAGGAGAGGGATGAGCCAGTTCACCAACTCTTGATATCCATTTACCTGTTTATCGGCAGACTTAGCCTCAAATATATCCTCTGCGAGCTGCATTCCCCTAGGGGAGTGCAATCTGGAAATCACTTTCTGCTCCAAATCCTTATGCCATTTTCTCTTTACCCACCCCGGGCCATTTTTCCCACTAGGATTAAGTGTAACATCATCCCTGTGGGACAAAAACCCATCAAGGAGGGTAACAAGAGGTAGGTGATCGCTCTCAGGTTGAGAACCCACCTCAAAAGCCATCACTAAAGGAATTACATTTGCCGAAACTGCTATATAGTCAATAGAGCTACATCCCTTGGAGGATAAATATGTATACTCCCCTGGATAGTCACTCCACCAGTGACCATTTAGCGCATACAAATCCAGTTGGTATAAGAATTTAGCGAACAAAATACCATTTTTATTTAGGCCAATGTCCTTCATCCGTCTTGACCTCAGGGGTGACTCATCTTCATTAGTCCAGAAGTCCCCAAACTGGGACAATTCCTGGTCATTTGCACCCATTCGTGCATTAAAATCCCCAGCCAGCAATAGTCTTACTTCTGGGTATAAATTGCGAGTTGTCTCCACTAATGTTACCAGTTCCGTCCACATGCTTTCCTCAAAATTAACTGAATTCGGGGGGGATATAAACACACCCAACCAACAAACCCACTTAGGGTTTTTGAGCAGACAGCCACATCCACAAGAAATATTATTTCCAAAGGAAATCACACACTTAAAAATCCCCCTATTCCTTTGTAAAATTCTGATATCTTTGTTCTCCTTGGGGCTACAAGGAAGTTGAAGCAAAGTCCTTAAATGTCTGGCCACCAAATAAGGGGTAGACAATTGCGGGACATGGCCCATTGGGAGGGGGTACACTGATAGTGCTACAGCATTTCTACAGTAGCAAAATTTGCCATTACGCTCCCCCTCTGTAACTACAAGCCTGTGCTGGCTATACCGTGAGGGTATCTCAGAGACAGCACAGGCCATCGCAGGCTTAAGATTATTCCTGTTAATTTGATTCCCTCTTTCCCTACTTACCACAGATGATATTAATTCCTTCACTAAATTCTCCGTGGCCTTCCCCTTCTTAGTTTCCTCAATAATCTCAGTCAACATACTAAGTTGAGCAAATATATGTTGCAGAGTCTTACAAATCAGGGACGTTTGCTCTGCCATCAAATGTGCTCAATTATTGTCCAGGTCATAGTTATCAGGCAGTAAACAAGGCTGTGAAGGTCCTGAAACCGGGGATTGTAGTAAAGAGTCAGGAGAGGGGTCTCCCCTCGCACCAAGTCCAAACGTCTCTTTCGTAACGCCTTACCCACTCTCTGCGGGGAAACTCGTCCTTCCCCTGCACCTACTAGTAGCTCAGAATTAAGAGTTGTGAAGCAGTTGGTCAGTTGGATATCTGAAGTTAAAGGTCCTTCCTCACCCTGGGCATCATCATTATTCACAGAGTTTGAGAAAAACTTTTCTATTTTTCTTTGTTTAATCAGGGGGACACCTACCCCCTCCCCCAGAGGCTTTCTTCTTACTTTCGCTGGCATTTTCGGCCCACCCTACTAAGAGAGGGAAGCAATAACCTCCGCTTCACGGCTACCGCCGGCACCTAAGGCCGCGCGCACAACGGCGCACACCTCTGGTGCCGCCGGCGGTGTCTCCGTGGCTTTAAGCCCCTGGTCCAGGCTCCAGATGCCGACTCCGCCCCGCTCACCAGCTGTCCTGCTCTGTGAGTGCGATAATCACCCCAGCACCGCAGCATGGCTCTGACTGCCACTGTGTCTCCAGGCTCACACTCCCCTTCTCCACCAAATAAATATAAATATACTGCCAAAGAGTAATCTCTTCCATGTAGTCACTTCATCGAAGACTCACCCTGGGAGGGTTGGGTGTGCCTGAGAGAGATATTTTTCTGCTTCTTGAGGAAAAGTAAATATAAATTAATCATTTCCATTCTTGATATGGAGGGTAGCAGGATATTTAATAAACTACTTTAAGTTCTTTTTTTTGTGCCAATTCCTTGGCTTGATTAAATGCCGCCCTTTGTGTAGCCATTTCAGTAGCATAATCCTGAAAAATCATTATTTTGACTGCTTGGGTTCCCCAGGATAATAATTTCTTTTCTCTGGACTTTTGCAATACAAGTTCTTTCATAGTGAACCTCAGAAATGTAACAATCATTGCCCTAGGGCATTACCCCGGGTGTGGTTTAGGAGTGAAGGTTCTGCGAGCTGTTTCTATTTCAAAGCAAAAGTCAGATGGCAAATCCAGCAATGAAGTTAGGAGTTTAGGGATAATTTCAGAAGGTCTGCCTGCTTCTTTACCTTCTGGAATTCCCACAATCCTTATATTATTCCATCTACAGTGGCCTTCCAAATCCATTATTTTGGCCTTAAGAGCTTCAGTGTCTGCACAATTCTGAGAGAACTGGGCCGTAAACTCTTTAGTAGTGTCTTCTAAATCTACTCTCTGCTTTGCCTCACCTAAGCATCCTGACATGGTTTGTAGGGCAGTTTGAATTTCAAATACAGCAGACTGTAAAGTAGAAGTTGTGGATTTAATTTATTTAATATCAGCAGCCATTTGCTGCATCATACTCACAAGCTGTCTTTCTTCAGGCCCAGACTTCATCTTGTTTGGATAGGAAGGAGGCTCAGGTCTTTGCTTTTTTTTTATGTCTTCTGTTTTGGTGAGGACAATTCAGCATTGGATAGCATCCTAAAGTTTTAAGGAGGCTGGTGTGGTCTCTCTTAGGGTATGATGGTGGATATTTAGTGGTATTCTTTAGGGATTCCCTTTAGGCCTTCCAGGAGCTCGTGCTGCCTGCATCCACTTCAGCTGCAGCCCCCTGCTGGCCTCCGATTCACATCTGGGGAATTTTGCAGATTTGCAAACATTGGGGTTTCAAGCACACAACTAGCAGCCTATACTACCCACAAACCAACAGATTAGCTCAAAAGGTATGTGCAAATAGTGAAACTGATACTAACCCAGGTCAACAAAGATAGGCAAGATTACATGTATATTGGTACACTGAATTACTGTAACACACCCATGGAGCATGTGGTTTGCCTGCACAGATGTTAATGAGCAAAAGGATCAAAACTGTGATACCCACCAGAGAGTCTCTTCTAATGCCCAGAATTGTAAATGGTTATCAAATAAAACAGAGATGGAGGGGATTAAGAAAAAGAGAACATTAGAAATCCCTCTATGACAAATTATAGGAAGTCTGAGTGGACAGTGGGCCTGCCATACTAATTAGGATAGCAGAGCAACCAAGATCATGCATGATACAAACTCAAGAAGGTGAGGTCACGCAAGCAGCGAGGGCCTGATCCTAGCGTGACCTCACGGTGGGCAATTGCCAATGCCACACTGCAGGGCCAACATGGAGAACTGGACAGATCAGCACAGGTAAGCCGGGTAGGCGGATGTCAGAGCCACCGCCATGGCTGGAACAGACCAACACCAGCCACACAAGCGGGCATCTGGCCTGCCCACCTGCCTTCCCCAGCTCGACCTTAATCCTGCCACTAGCCATGACATGGCTGTGTGACAGGCCACAGCACCCGCTGCTCATGTTCCACAGCAGTGCTCCTCGTGGGGCGGGTCAATCACAGCCCCTCCACACGAGCTGCCACACCTTAGACAGCCTTACTCCAGTTGAGGTAAATTTTTCTGAGGACACATAACATAGCAGCAGGGGGGAACATCTGGCTGGTGCTGATGACACAATGCACTGCAGTGCGTGGCCCAGCTGCCCAAGGAGGGGTAAGGCTATCTAAGGTGTGGTAGCCTCCCCTGCCTGTCTCCTCTATCTGCACCCAAAATGGGCAACTACTGAGGCAAAATCACAAACATCTAAGAGAGTTTCAGAACCTTTTCACTCTGAGGGGCCACTTTGAAAATGGTTGTATAAATTGCAATGATTGAAGATTACATAGACATTGGGGGCGAGAGTGCTTAAGAGAAGTGCTCAGGAGGAGGAAGATCCAGATAATGGATCTGTGCTATGGATCTTTTCACTATCCTTGAGTGCATGTCCTGATCCCTACTCTCTTCCTCTAAGCTCAGTCTTTCAGTGCTTCAAGAGCCAGAGCCAGGAACTGGAAAGGGGCCATATAAAAACTAGCTGTGGATCACATTTGGTCCCTGAGCCAGAGGTTCCACAACCATGATCTAAAATCTACCCCTCCTGTCCTGGCAAAGCATTATGTGAGATGGAAGATACTGCTAGAAATGGTGAGACAGCAAGTGGTCATGAGAAATAGGGTGGTCACTGACGTATCGCCAGAAAAGAGGACAAACATTTGCATGCAATTTACATATGCTTTTTAATGCTGATTTGTGCAAATTTGTGTTGCAGAGGGCAGGACCAGAAGTGGGCAGGGCCAACCCAACAGTTAAGCCAGTAATGTGGCTTAACCCAGCAGCAAGGAGTTCTCAGAGTTAACACTGGAGGGAGATTGCATTAGTTAACCCTGTGAACTCCTTGCTGATGTGTGAAGCCCTGCCACTGGGGGATAGAGAGCCCTCTTACTAGGGTCCCACTCAATGTCTGTCTCTCACTGGTCCCATTTCTCCCTAGCAATGCAAAAAAAAGAGAGGCAAAACTGATGTCTCATCAAGCTGGTAATAACTACCAGTGATTCTCAATCTCTACCATGCTTCTCAGAGGGACAGATCATTCATAAATGAGGCAATTAAGTGCAGCCACCCTCTGGACTCATCTAATGCAGATCTTTCACATTGCCCTGTTTTTACGCCTACAAATCGTATTTAATACCCCCGCTACTTCTAAACTGGCAGCAGCGAGTTTGCCATCAATTCATATCACATTGACCCATCTCTTCTTCAAATATCTGCATTGGTGCTAGAACCTTTTCTTCCCCAATCCCCACTGTCATGAAGATGTGCAGTTCAATCTACCTGGCTGACAATCCAACTCCCCTCCAGAACAGGAGGGCTCAGTTTCCCAATCTGTAGTCTGCACCAGCCACCACTCTCCCCATCGTGTGTGTGGTCCGCAAGTGTAAACCCACCACCCATACCTTGGAGGCTGCTTCAGTCACATGAAATATTAGTGGGTTAGGCCCATCTTGGTATTTAGACCAAGAGTCTGCCAAGAATTCAGTTTCAGGAAATTCACAGACCCTAGCTTTATAATAAAAGAGTTTTTCTATAAGAATTTAAGTTTGAACAAGGTCATTAAGCTTTATAATAAAAGAGTTTTTCTATAAGAATGTAAGTTTGAACAAGGCCATTAAGTTTGAACAAGGCCATTAAAGCCTAAACGGCCTTATACAAAAGATACAAACTTAATGCAAATGCTAACTAGACTTGAATATTTCTAGCTCAGGGCCTACCCTTAGTTCATAGGCAAGTGGCTAGGCACAGCTCCTTTATATGTTTCAACACAGATCCCCAACATAGCTTTCCAGTGTTAGCGTCTCTGCTTAAAAAGCCAAAATACCTTTTTCATATCCCTCTGACTGTTAAAGGATAACTTCTGTGGCTCTAGTTCTCACATAAGCTGTCTCCCAAGAGACATTGTGTAGCAGGTCCCCACTGCCTGTGGGTTAAGTGTATGCAGGATCAGGTCCAAAGCAGAATGTCACTCAAGGGCTTCACATCAACACAGTTTATTCCCACTCAAAGTACCGTCAAAGTCCCAAGCCAGGCACCAAGTCTTTGGCCTGTCACTGTCCATATGTATTAGAGCCTAGGCCAACCACAGTCCATGGCTAACTCTTTTCTAACTCACATAGACACTCTCTCTTCCAGCTCTCAGGTCCAGACCTCCTTCTGTCCCGGTTGGTTGGTAGGTAGGTAGGTCTGCCTCCCCAGGAGATGTGTCCTTTTCAGCAGTCAGGAGCAGACTGTCTTCTTCCTGCTTCGTTTTACTTTATACTAATAGCAACGCTCACCAACTTCCACTTCCTGGTGGTGACCAGGTGGTGCTCTTTCCTGTAGGTGTTATTTTGCTTGTCTTCTTAAAGGTATAGCACCTTATTGTGGCACCACTCTGCCACACACTGCAAGACCCCATTCTCAGGCTCTTAAGTCCATTTGTACATTAAACTGGTCACTCCTATTGTTCTGTGATCCAGGTTTAGGATTCACGCATTTATCCTGATGGCATTTGCTTGTGTTTGATTGCTACTGTGACTCACCTAGTGTTTAGATGTTACAACTTTTCCACCAAAACTTTGATTTGTAGGTTATATTTGTGAAGCAGTATCTCACAAGTAATATAATGATATTGCACATTGCTATACTTTGTACATATACTGCGGAAATACAGAAATGTGGCTTTATACAGAGTACATGGGTTGCTATCAGTTTTCATGAACCTGTCATACCCATAAATCATAATTCATAGCGTAAGAGGTCATGGAGCAAGGAAAGTCCAGGATGTGGCCAGGTGTGGGGTTTGGGGGAATGGGATTCAGGGTCAGAGCTGGAGGAGACACAATAGAGGGAAGACAAGACCAGGAGGGGGACAAGGGAGCAATAGACAAGGAAGGCAAGGTACAACCAGAGGGGAGTAGCAAGACAAGGACTAAGAGCAGAACGGAGAGCAGGAAGGGTGTGGGGTAGGAACAAGGTGTGGACAAGGCAGGAATGAGACTAAGGGTGTTTTTAAACAAACACTGCAGGAGGGTGTGTGTCTGTGGCTGCTATGTGGGATGACTGTGGGATGTCTACACATGCAATATGTGTGGGGAGCACTTCAAACGAGCTGCTCCCAGCATGGCTTCCCTGTCGACAGAGGTGGCCACCCTGGCCCACATGGGACACTCTGGATTTTTCAGGAATGCTCCGTCAGTGTGGCCATGAGTGGCCACTGCATGGGTCATGGGAGCGCGTCTCCCCACCCACCACCATCATGCAAGCAGTTGGACGCGTGGACGGTGGGGGGGCCACATGTGGATGCATCTCATTCAAAAACACCCCAAGACAAGTACAGAACAATGAGAGAGTGTGGTTCAACCCAGCTTCCTGTTGCTACCAGTATGTATTTTCTGCTTGCTGGCAGCCAACCAGGAAGCTGGGAGGCAGGACAAGGACAAGACAGACAGAAGATGGCAGGACAAGGCAGGGAGGAGACATGGGAGAAGAGACTGGGCTGGAAGAAGGTGGAGGTGGAGGCACTGACAGGCTGCCCATTGCTCCAGAACCCTGCAGGGTGGGGGCCCCAGGCTGGTCCTGACACATGGCAACACCTATCCTATCAGAAGGGCTGTGTGGGCACAGAATATTTTCCTTTGAAGCATAGGTCATGTTCAGATACCAGCCCAGAGACAGTGGGTCAAAACCCAGAGTCTCCAGGTCAAACCTGGAGAAATGGCAACCCTACTGACATTACTTGCTATTCTTGGAGTGGCTACCCGTGGTCAACTTTTGTGGTAGGCCTGTGGGAGTCAGAGCCTGGAGGTGTTTTTTTTGGGGGGGACATACAGAATACATACTTATGCCTTATGCTCCCCCCACCCCACATATACATTTGGGCATAAAATAAAAGCTGTGTGTCTCTTCTGCAGCAATTCCCTCTCCCTTTGTCTTGTTAGCAGAGCCCAGCAGCTGGTGTGCTGTCTGGAAGCTTTCTGGGGCTGACTCAGAATAGCCGCAGACAGACAGCTAATTCCTACACCACTTCTACCTAGCACAGGCTTCTGTGATGCTTGGGGCTATTTTAATTCATCCCCAGCCAGCAGCCTTCTCCAGCTCAGTCCCACACTGTACCCCAGCAGGCAGCACAGGAGTACAACATGGGGCTAGTATATCAGCCCCAAGAAGCTCCCACAGCATTCCATACCTCACCAACGCTGGGCCAGGAATGGGGTTGCGGCTCCAGCTCGTGGGCAGCAACAGGGAAGGGAACATAAGTCTGGTGCTGCTGCCTCCATCCAGTCACGCGCTGCCTCAATGCTGGTGCTGTGCATGCGTGACCAGCCACGTGCCAAAAAAGCCCTCCAGCTGGCTGCAGCTGCACTCACGACCATGGGGTCCATGGGCAGAAGTGCAGAGAGTGCAGCTGCGACCAGCCAGCAGTGGGAGGAGGGATGGAAGGGGACAGTCCAGATGGCTGTATGGTCTGGTTCCCCTCCCATCCCAGATAGCACAAGCTGTTGGAAATACCAGGCAGTCCGGGGCAAATCTGGACCTATGGCCACCATACATGAGAAATACCCACCAACGAAGAAGTCAACCCAGCACAGGTGTAACAGACACAAGCACTATCACCGCACAAATCTACAGCCATACCTACTAGCACAAACAATCCTCCAACTATGGAAGAAGATTCAAACCCAAGAAATGGAAGGACCAGCAGAAGTCATAATTGCTGAGGTTATTTTATTTCCTGGGCTCTGGAAACTGAAGGCTGAGAGGCTGGGTGTGGCCAGCTCCCCCTGGTTGTATATTGTAACAAAGAAACCTTGTTACAATTCAGCCTATGTGGAACTCCATTCTTGGAAGTAGCCTCCAGGGACAGTATATTCACAAAAACCACTGCTTTATGGTACTTCATTTTTGGTTGGGGGAAAAAGAACTAGCTTGCACTTCCTTGTCATTTATAAAGGTATGACATCATTGGGAATTTCTCCTAAAAGGCCCAAGCAGGATTTTATCTAGCCCATAAAATTAAACTCATAATTGTAATTATAGAGGTGCAGTCGGGACTCGCACCTCTATTAGTTAAGGTGAGACAGAGTTCTCATTGAATCTCCACCTAGTCATTGACTTCCGGGTCGCAACAAAAAATTTTTGCAGACGATTATTCTTTACTTATGGCTCTTAACGCATGCCCATTGTAGCTCTGCTAACATTGTATAAACATCTTGTAAGGCAAGACGGAGTTCTCATTGGATCTCCACCTACATTTAATATGGTAATTTTGAGTCACTTGACTTTTGGGCTGACTAAAATCTTTTGCAGGGGATTATTACTTACTTAGGGATATTAACAGAAAGTAAATGTTCTAGACAGTTAAAGTTCTGCCTCAAGCAATCACTGGTAATTTTGGGTATGGAAGAGTGTTTTTAATAAAAAGGTCTTGTTAAAAAAAAAAATCACATTGAAGGGAATAGAAGAAATCTTTATGTCACGCATGCCCATTGCAGCTCTGCTAACATTGTATAAACATCTTGTGTCTGAAGTAGAGGTGAGAAATGAAGTCGATAGCAACAAAAATGAATGCGGTCGTCTGAGAGGGAGGTTTGGGGGAGGATGGCTTGAGTTTATCTGAGGTTGCTCATCAGATTTATACTATCCTTACAGCAGAAAGACATGGTGCTCGAAGACAGTGAAATAGGACTTACTTTACCTCACGTCATTTGTCAGATTTATATTACTCTTATGGTCGAAGTACATGGTGCAGCAAGACACGGAAACACGACGTAGTTTACCGCAGTAATACATCACAGTGTCCAGTATACATCATTTGCATAAGCTAACATGCAATAGAATATAAGCTTGCAATGTCTCTTGCTGCAGCAATACATTGGAGAATCGAATATATGTCGGCATTACCAAGCAAAAATTGTGAAGTATAAAACCACCGCTCAACAACCAAATAAATTCCAACATTTAAAAACCAATGGTGTAGATGGCAGGATGTGGATTTGCAGGAAGAAAGGGCAAGGATTAATCAGTCCGGACATCTCCGATCTTATTTAAGATTGGCACCAACCATAGATACAATGGCTGCGTATCTTTCCCTTCCTATTTCTCGAGGGGCTAAACGAATTTTTCTGGCAGCACACCTGAATGCTCTCCCCTCCAGAGTACTGGAGGGGCACTTTAAGAGGGTTCAGTATGCACAGAGATTGTGCCCATACGACCAGACTGAGGTTGAGTCTCCATCCCATATTCTTTTTAGTTGTCACCTTTATGACAAATTGAGGCAGCAATTCTTAAGTGAGTTTCTATCGGCCTTACCTGGTAGATCACAGGAAGCACTTCTGATCATGGCTTTGGCTGATATTGAGGAGGGCGTTTCCACTCAAGTTAGTGGTTTTCTTATGCATGCATTTGTCTTGCGTCAACAATTCCTTGAATTTAAGTTACCATTGGATGTATAAATTTTTATTAACTGTAACCAGGGTGTAAGTGTTTTGTATACGGAGTATGTTTATGTATTATTGTGTTGTTGTGTTTGGCTATGACCTCAGGTCATGCCCAATAAAGTTTGTTTATTTATTTATTTATTTATTTATTTATTTTTAAATTTATATCCCGCCCCTCCTGCCCACAGGGCAGCCCGGGGCGGCGAACACCATTTCGTTTAAAACAATAATAAAAAATTTTAAACAGTTTAAAATACACTACATGGGGAAACCCCCATCCCTATCCCCACCACCACCCCACCCCTACCCCCCGCCAAAAGCCTGACGGAACAGCCAGGTCTTACATATATGCCGAAATAGCAGGAGAGTGGAAGCCAGCCGAGCCTCCTCCGGAACCGAATTCCACAGCACAGGGGCGACCACCGAAAAAGATATAACATTGGTGGCCACCCGCCTCGGCCGGGGAACCTCCAAAAAGGCTCCCACGGACGATCTCAAGGGTCGCACGGGTACATGGGGAGTAAGGCGATCCTGCAGATAGGCTGGGCCTAGGCTGTGAAGGGCTTTAAAAGGTTAAAACCAGCACCTTGAACCTGGCCCGGTGCTTTATAGGCAGCCAGTGCAGAGCCCAGAGCACTGGTGTCATGTGCTCCCTGCGACCCGCCCCCGTCAGGAGACCTGATTTGAATGATTTGAAACCAATGGTTTAAATTACTAGTTAAGGCGAGTTAATCCATACATACAAAATATAAAAGTAATATTCATTTTTTAATTTCATATATTATTCTTGGGTGGCTCACATCATACACAATATAAAAACACGTAAAACAACTTTAAACAACTTTTAAAAGGAAGTAACAGATACCCACCCAAACCTTCACCCATCACCCATCTCCCCCGCCAAACGCCTGGTGGAACAGCCAGGTCTTATAACTTCATTGAAAAGAGGGGAGGTCAGGGCCCAGGGAGTTCCACAGCCACAGTGTGGCCACCGAGAATGCCCTCTCCTGTGTGCCCCCCCCCCCCGGAAAACCCAGGGGACCTCGAGCAAGGCTCCCCTGGATGACCAAAAGGGCCGATCCAAAGGGCCTAGGCTGTTTAGGGATTTATAGGCCAATACCAACACCTTGAAACAGGACCGGAAAACCACTGGCGGCCAGTGCAGGGAACAGCACCAGTGTAATGTGCTCCCAGCAGCCCAATCCCACCAAAAGCTGGGCCGCCACATTCTGCACCAGCTGCAACTTCCAAGCTGTCACCAGGGGTAGCCCCATGTACAGCACGTTACAATAGTTCAACCTGGAGCTGATGAAAGCATGGATGACAGTGGCCAGGTCAGAGTCTGAGACATACGGCCAAAGCTGTCACACCAGGTGTAGTTGATGAAAAGCACTCTTCGCCACAGTCTCCACCTGGATATCCAGGCAGAGTTGCACATTGAGGAGCACCCCCAGACTTCGAACCTGGGAAACCAATGGAGGACAGACCCCATCAATGACGGGGGCCACCATCTCGATCGGCTTACCCACCAACATCACCTCCACCTTGTCAGGATTCAGCCTCAGTCTGTTTGCCCTCATCCAGTCCCCCACAGCTGTCAGGCACCCAGTAAGCACCGAGACTGCCAGGCCTGAGTCAGTTGAAAAAGAAAGGTACAGCTGGGTGTCATTAGAATATTGATGACACCGCACACCGAACCCCCTAATCACCTCACCGAGCAGCTGCATGTAGACATTGAACAGGAGAGGGGACAAAACACAACCATATGGGACTACACGCAAGAGGTCCCTCCCAGTATGATGAAAAATATTCCTCGAGGACCACTCGCGGAGTTCTTCCAGTCAGGAATGAGCGGAACCATTCTAAAACAGTCCCGCTCACTCTTGCACAGTCTCGCACCTGCGTCACCAACATCTTGTGATCAACGGTATCAAATGCAGCTGATAGATCTAATAGGATCAACAGGTTCAAATGACTCTGTTCCTGGTGCAGATCATCCACCAAAGCCACAAGTGCAGTCTCAGTGCCATGACCTGGTCGAAATCCTGACTGAGAGGGATCAAGAAAACCAACGTGATCAAGATGCCCCTGCAGCTGCTGGGCCACAGCCCATTCAATAACCTTCCCTAAAAAGGGAAGGTTGGAGACAGGCTGATAGCTGGTGGGGGAGTCAGTGTCAAGCGATGGTTTCTTGAGTAGAGGACGCACCACCGCCTCTTTGAGACAGTCCGGCACTCTGCTCTCCTGAAGGGAGGCATTGACCACACCAGCCAGCAACAGGCCCATTGTCTCCCGGCAAGATTTAATGCCCCAAGAACATCGACTGCATCAGCAGGTGTCACCGACTGAAATTGATCCCGTACAATTGGACAAGAATTGGCTTTCATAACCTCCAGTTCTTCATGTATATCAATTGCGGTGTCGAAGTCATGGTGGATACGAGCGATTTTCTCCACAAAATAATCCACAAACATGTCACAACGAGCCTTAGATGACTCCACTCCCAGGCGAAGGAAGGCTGGACTGACCAGCCTGCGCACCACCTAGAAAAGCTCAGCTGGATGGGATTTTGCAGATGCTGTAAGGGCAGCAAAGAACTCCTTCTTTGGTGCCCACATAGCCACGGCATAGGCCCGTAAACTGGCTCTTTGATGAAATCTGTCAGTTTCAGCACGAGAACGACGCCACCATCGCTCTAACCGCTGCCCTTCTCGCTTCAGCAACCTCAGCTCCTCGGAAAACCAAGGAGGCCTGCGGTGCTGTCGCACAGGTAGCGGACTCCTAGGAGCCATCTGATCGATGGCCCAAGTCATCAGAGTGTTCCATAGTACTATAAGGTCATCAATGAGACATCGTTGAGATCAGAGGTTATCTCAACCAGAGCCCTCTGGAATCGCTCCAGTTCCATAAACCTCCAGGGGCGAACCATTCAAATTGGTTCTGCACCTTTCCAGGGGCAGACATGTGCCAGGAGCGAGGCCTGCAGGAGGTAATGGTCCGTCCATGACAAAGGTATAGTTGATATCTCCCCCACTAATGGATCACCTGCCTCAAGGCTAGTGCAAAATACAAGATCCAAGGTATGCCGCCCCCCCCCCCCC
>QEPC01015367.1:533475-551133 GCA_003113815.1 Sphenodon punctatus
AAGTAATGCAGGCCAGAGCTCAGGCTCACATAAGCACCCGACAGGCTGTCCGGGCAGCTCAGCAGCAATTGCACCACCGGGGTATGCCACAGGTCACACAGGGCCATGGTCTCATGGAAGGACCACGGATGGGGGGCCCCATGGGGGCTGGGAGCCCAGTGGAAGCACAGCCAGCCATAGTCCAGCAAGCCAGGGAGAATAACACCACGAACAGGGGGGCCCACATTCCCTCCAGGGGAGGAAGGGGGCTCGGGGGGGACACCAAGGCCGGCTGAGAAAGCCACAACAATGTATGGCAACAGAGCGAGGTGTGGGGTGCAGACCCAGCACAGCTGCAGGAACCGAACACACAGACAGGACAGCTGACACACTAATCAGGCCAGCAAGGACATGATGTTGCCAAAAGGGAGAGGTGGGAGGTGATGACAGGAGAAATGCAGCTGCAGCCTGCACGCCCGGGTGCGTGCTGGGCCATGTGCACAGCTCCTGCCAGGGACAGCAGGTATGCTCAATACCGTGCACCCGCTGCCCTGGGCCGCCCGCCCTGCAGGAGCTGGCACAGGCAGCTGGGGGGGGAATGCCCATCCCAGCCTATATCAGGGCCGCCAGTGTATCAGGGCTCACCTCACCATGGAGTGGGACAGGTTGGGTGCATGTGGGATGCTCATTGTGCTCTGTGACGAGTGGTACCGCACCCACACCGATCAGCTGTGCATCCAGACCGCTGAGGTGCACCTGGGCGCCCACCTGCAGGATACCGCAGCCTGGAGTGCTTCAGGGGCCCGCAGGCGCTCCCTGGCCCGGCTCAGGGTGCAGCTGGTGTCCAGGGCAGATTTACAGGCCATGAGCCACAGCCGGATCAGGCCTGCAGTGATCTGCTAGGTGGCCGGGCACCTCCAATGGAGGAGGGAGACCATGCGCCGGGCCGCCCTGCTCGCTATGCCCATTGCCCAGAGGCTATGGGTTACGGAGCGGGCACAGGGCTCAGTGGGACAAGGCAGCCTGGAGGGCACACTTCTGGATGGACAAGCTCACCCTACTGCAGCTCGTGGAGCTGCTCACACCCTGACTGGAGTGACAGCACACCCCCATGAGGAACCCCATCCCCATGGTGCGGCGGGTGGCCATCAGGGTCTGTGCCCTGGCAACGCCCAACTCCTGCCGGTCTATCTAGCAGCACTTCAGTGTCGGGGTGAGCACCGTGGCCTGTATCCTCAGGGATGTCTGTGAGGCTGTGAAGGGCGTACTCCTGGACAGGGAAATCCAGCTGGTGGATCAGGGGTCCGTGATGGCCGGCTTCATGGCTGGCGGGTTCCCCAACTGCATGGGCACCGTGGACAGCACCCACATCAAGATCTCCCCCATGGAGGGGCGGAGGGCTACGGAGTATGTCAACAGGCACGGGTATCACTCCCTGCAGCTGCAGGCGGTCATGGACCACCGGGGGAGGTTCATAGACATCTTCACAGGCAACTCTGGGTGCAGCCACAATGCCTGGATCATGACCATCTCCCCCTTTTATGCCTGGATGTACCGGGGGAATTTGCAGAAATGGGGATGGCCCAGATCGAGGTGGTGCTGATGCTCCCTTGTGTCCTGGGAGACCCAGCCTACCCCCTCACTCGGTGGCTGATGAAGGTATACCCAGTCACCTGGACGCGGCGGAGGCACTCTACAATACCCGCCTGTGTGCCAGCAGGACTGTGGTCAAGAGGGTGCTTGGGGCCCTCAAGCAGCGCTGGAGGAGCCGCGCCGGCCGGCTAGACTACTCAGTGGAGACCTCGGCCCTGGTGATCGGTGCCTGCTGTGTGCTGCACAAAGTGTGCGAGACCGATGGGGCCACCCTTGAATACCCCATGCCTACCCAACCTCCAGGCCTCGTGCCTCTGTACGTGAACATGGACAACCCGAGGGAATACCATTACGCCAAACGCATCTGTGCCACCCTAGCCAGGCACATCACCTGGGACGCCCAGGCATGAGGGCACCCACCACGCAGCCCACCTTGCCCGGGGGATTCCCCAGGAGAGCCCCTATATGGGCATGGTCTACCCCCCAACCTCCAGGTCCCTGAACTGACCACAGGAGATGGCTGTGTCATCCATACATTTATTATATCACCCACTTACCCTCCCTCATCCCCCCCGGCCCCCGCATTTCCTGGGGTGCCCCCTCGAATGCCCTGTGGGCAGCACAGAGCTCTGGGAGCTGCCCTCCCCCCCACTGTCCGTATCCCCAATGGTGTCCTGGGATACCTCGGTGTCCGGAGGGGCAGGTGGTGGTGGTGAGAGGGAGGGAGGGAGGGAGGACCCAGGACCCGAGGGGCCTCCCTGGGTGACTGCTTCCTCCGGAGGCCGGTGTGGACCGGGAGGCAGATGCAGGGCCCCTGCTGGCATGGAGGTGGCTGGGGCAGTTGGGGAGGCAGTGCATGCGCCGAGGGGTCCGGTATGGGGCCCTGGGCAGGCAGGGTGCCCGGTGGGGTGGCTGCCATGACATAGGCGCACATAGTACCCACATGCAGGAGTAGGGAGGTCCCAATGTCATGGGACCTGTCCATCTTGGCTGAATGCTCCCATACCATCCCCTTGATGGCCTGTTCCAGCCACCCAAACGCCTCTACCTGCCTGCTGTGTTCCCGGCACTCCCGCCTCCGCTCCAGGCACACCTCTGCCTGGAGCCTCTGGTCCCTTGCCTCCGCCTCCTCCAGGAAGCGCTCTATGGTCATCTCCATGCAGTCCACAGCCGCAATCATCCACTCCCCCTGTTCTGTGGTGGTCCGTACAATGTCCTCCGCCTGGTCCTCCCTCTGGCTCCATATCCGTACATCCACTGGGCTGGGGGCACGGGCACGGGTTGCTGGGGCCCCTCTGGCTGTCCTGTAGGGTACATAGTGGTTAGTCATTTGCTGCCCCGGGCGCCCACCTCCCTTGGCACTCACCCCCCTCTCCCACCCCTCCAGGCCCCCCATCCTGCCATTCGTGTCCCGGGTCCTCCACCTGGCCTCCCCGGGTGCCCCCCCACCCTGCCTGTGTGCATCACCTGGGTCCTCCAGCTGCTGCCTGGGATACTGTGCGCTGGCCTCCTCGCCTGCCTGCCTCTGGTTCTGGGGCGTTCCATGCCCTGTGGGGTATGGGGGTGGTTGGTGGAGGGCCTCTGGGGTGCCTGGGCGGCCCCCCCAGACCCATCTGAGGCTGGCCCCTCCATGTTGCTGTGCTCCCCCTGCGACCACTGGCTGAGGGTGATGAGGGTGCCGGCCTCGGAGTCCAGCTGTCCAGCCAGGGGGTGGGGGCTCTCCAGACTGCTGTCCGGGGGGGGCCTGCTGGTCCCCAAGGTCCCAGGGCAGTCCTGCTGGGGGTCTGGGGCCCTGGAGCAGGTGCCTTCTTGTGGGGCAATGAGGGGAGGTGGTACCTCAGCCCGTTCCCTGCCCTGGACCACAGCGCTCCCCAGTCCCACATTGCATCCTTGTGAGTTAGCAGTCGTAGAGGTTCACAAGCTTCTGATAGGTGCGCACAACATTTGGCTAGATAGGTGGCCATTCCTATAAACCGTTGAACACATGGCATTTCCATGATTGCTCTCTTTTTCAGGGTCTCACTGGAGCCCTTCTGACATCAGAAGGGCTCCAGTAATTCTCCTCAACTTGAGGGAACTGTAATTCTCCTCAACTTTAGATTTTCCTTATTCAGCTTGATGTTTTTTTCTCTGCACCTATTTAGGAATTGCCTCATCTTAGTATTGTGATCCTGGGTAGCTTCTTCGTCACTATCCCCTTCACCTACGATCAGGATGTCATCTGCCACAATCTTGATGCCTGGAAGACCCTCCAGGGCCTGATTCAGTTTGCTCTGGAACACTTCCAGAGCGGGACTGATTCCAATGGGCATCCTTACCCAATGGTACCTGCCAAAGGGTGTTGAGAATGTTGTGAGATGGCTTGAGGGCTCATCTAGTTCAACATGCCAAAATCCATTTTTTACATCGCACACAGTGAACACTTTTGCCCGGGACAGGTCAGGTAATATGTCCAATAGTGGGCAATGGGTAGTGGCTTCTCTTTAGTGCCCGGTTAAGTCGCTTTGGATCTATGCAGATCCTCCGTTTGCCTGTTGGATTTCTTACTACCACCAAGCTGCTGATCCACTCTGTGCTAACTTTCACTGGGGCAATAATGCCTCTTGTTTCCAGGCTTGCTAGTTCCTTCTTCAGTGGTTCTACCAAGGTCACAGGGATTCTGCATTTGGGAAATCTAACAGGCTGTACCTGGTGGTTTATCTCCAATTTTAACTTGCCTTCCAGATGTCCATCTCCTTGAAACACATCTTTATATTCTGTTAAGATGTCAGACAGCAACCATGACAGCTTTTTCCTCTCTGGTCTTACATGGAGAATATTGTGATGCTGAACGGAGATCAGCTCCATGCCTTGCGCTGTTCTGCTGCCCAAGAGTGGCTGGTAGTCTTCCTCATCAACCATGAATTCTAGGCGATAGCATTTTTTATTCTTTGGATTTTTTATGGACAGCTTGCACTTTCCCACTGTTTTCAGAGATGTTTTGTTGTACATCACCAGCACCTGATTGCATTCCTCCAATGCGGTATCTCTGCTTAACAGTTTTGCAGGGATTCCGTTGCAGCTAGTCCCACAATCTAGCAGAAATGTAACTGGTCTCTTGTCCAGTAACTTAGGGTGATTTCAGACGTGATGTGGTGAGATTCACCACAGTGAATCCCACCCCGGTGTCAATTGCTTCACTGTGGGCCGTGGTGAGCTGCGCAGCCCCAACAGACATGACGGGGTGGCACCACCGCCCGGGGCCAACCGGAGTAAACCCGGGCCGAGGGAACCCAACAGACATGACATGGTGACGAGAACCATGGTGGGAGCCCCACAAGGCACTAGGGTCACGTGGACGCAAACATGGCCGCCGGAGGGCAAACGAAGCCACAGACAGCAGAGGGCCCCGCCCAGGGAAGGGAAACATGAAGGGAGGGAGTGGAGGGAACTTCAGCACTCGCAAACAGTGGCCACACGGAAGGCGCGCACTTCAAAACAAGAAGGGGGCACACACAAATGAAGCAGCACACCTACACAATAAAGGGGAGCTGAGCAGGGGGACAGAGGGAGGCACACACCATGGGGGGACAGGGAACCCCACGGACGGTCAGTTGCACAGGAGGTGGGGGGGTGATGAGGGGCTGGCATGGCCAGCCCAGCAGGAGGGGGAGGGGGCAGGACCCCAGCGGGCATGGGGAAGGGGGACCCAGCAGCCCAAGGAGACAGGAGACAACACAAGGCACAGGAAAGCGCAACAGGTGTTTATTGAGGACAGAAGCGACACTGGCCTGGTGCAGAGCCATACAGAGCAGGAGTGTATGGGGTCAGGGCGCGGGAGAAGGGGCAGCAGCAAGGGGGGCATGGGGTCCAGTCCGGGAGGGAGGGAACCAGTACCACAGCCCACCACGGAGGCCACATGGAGGGGTCCGGGGTGGCGGCAGTGAGTCCCAGGCAAGGAGGTGACAGGCAGGCAGGCAGCAGCGGGTCCCAGGGGGTCCAGCCATCCTGAAGAGGCAGCAGACGCTGGCACAAGCACCCAGGCCACAGACAGAATGAAGGCGCTGAGGAGGCAGCCGGATGTCATATGAGCCCGGAGCGCCCTACACCCAGCTGCAGGGGCTCCCATCGGGTGGAGGGTGGTAACGACAGCAGGTGCACATAGCGGGGCCATTGCCACAGTCCCCGGCAGAAGCCGTGCCCAGCCATGTGGAAGCAGATCAGGTAGAAGGCCTCAAACGGATCTGCACAGCTCATCCCGAGTTGCACATAAGGGCAGCTGCACACCTCTGACAGGGCCACCAGCTCTGGCCCAAAAGGGGGGGGGCAAGCCATAATCAGCTGCAGGGGGCCAGGGCAGGTGGGACAGCTCCAGCAGATGGTAGTAGGCAGCCCTGTGGGAGCGCGGATACCCACGGGCACTCTGTACGCTGATGAAGTAGGACACGGACATGGCAGGGCCACCCTCACACAAGCAGGTCGCATATCCTGGGAAGGCACACACACACTGAGCAGAGGCCATCTTGGCAGGGCTCCACGCCACTAGGCCCCCCCAGCGTGTCCGGTAAGTGCCCCTCAGGGAAGGGGGTGAGCCCCACCTCCTCACAGTGCACACGGCAATCGCCAGCAGTTGTGACATAGTCAAAGCGCAGCAAACCAAAGCTCAGTCACCGATAGGCACCCGGCCGGGTGGGCAAGAAGCGCAGTCTGCGCTGAACGATGGGTGAACGCCACAGATCGCACAGGGCCATGCTCTCACGGGCAGTCCAGGCATGGACAGAGCCCCCAGAGCGGGACCTTGGGCTGAGATGCAGCTGCCTTGGTACAGCTCCTGGAGGGTCTGAGCCGCAGCGGCTGTGGGGGCAGCATGGGATGCGGGGCCGGGGGGCTGCCAAGGCCAACAGATAATGGCAGGACAGGAACAATGGGGCCGCTATGGAGGAATGAGAAGGGAGTGGGCAGCGCACAGCTGCCGGCATGCAAGGCCGGACAGCCCCACGCATATCCACCTGCTAGTGGAGATAGCAACAACAGCACAAGCATGCACAGGGAGGGGAAGCGGCCTGGGGGCCAGGGTCCAACCCCCGGGGGCTGCACAGTGTACCCCCGATGTCGAACCATAGCCGGTACGTTGGGGTGGGGCACACAACCGTGACGTGCCTAGTGCGTGATGTCCGTGAGGCCGGGGAGGGGGTATGCTCCTGTAGGAAAGAAAGCACTCGGGCATGGTTAGGTGTGTCTCAGACCATTTATTGTGCTCTCCTGGTCCCGCCCCATACCCCAGTACACCCGTGTGCCCTTCCCATACCCCTCAGTGGTCCTGGATGCCCCCTCCCCACCCCATCCCCTATGCTGCCCTGCCCCTCCCCCGGCCACTGCTGCCCCTAGGCCAGCCCCGGCCACTGCCAACAGGGATGGCCGAGGCTACCGACACCCCCTCGTCTGAGGTGGAGGAGGAGGTGCTGCCAGCCGGAAGGGCTGGGGACCCTGTTCCATGACTGCTGTCCCTGGGGGGGCCCTATTCCCCCCCCATGCCACCTGCAGCCGTATCGGGGCCTGGCGGACCGGCTGCTGGTGTCTGAGCTGTGGGGGCATGGGTTCCTGGATCCGCAGTCCCTGGTGTTGTTGGGGAGGCGGGTTGGCGGCACTGGCAGGGCCTGTGGTACGGCCGGGGGGGTGGAGGGGGCATGGGTCCGGGTGCTGGCATGGCACCCGGCAGGGCTGCTGCCATTATGAATGCACTCAGGGCCCCGGCCTGCAGGAGGAGGAATGTGCCCTGTTACAGGGAGAGGTCCAGTTTCCGGCCAAGCTCCTCGGACAGGCAGTCCTGTCAGTCTGAGTGGGCCTGGAGTGCCTCCAATTGGCAGTCCATGTCCCGCTTCATCAGGCACCAGTCCTTCTGCATCTCCGCTACCAGCGCCCAGTCCCTCCCCTCCATCTATTGCAGGGCCCTCGTTGTCCCCTCCTCCAGATGATTGACAGCTTCCAGCATCTCCTCCATTTGCCACATGCTGGTGGTGATAAGCTCCTGAGCACGGTCCTCCCGGCGCCTGCGCGCCCACGCTTGGTGCTCCCACATCCTCTGGCCCGGCAGTACCGGCGGCCCCAGGCCACGGCCCTCCCGTGCCCGGTGTGGCACTGTGGGGTGATTAAAGGGGTTGGTTAAGCATGTGGGGTGCCATTCCCCTGCCCCCCTCCTGTCTCCATGCTCTGGGTGCTCCTTCACCCCAGGATGGGCACCGCCGACCCCTGTGCAGCTCCCTCTGCCCGTGCCCCATCCCAGCCTCCGGAACCATGAGGGGGGGGATGCTGCCATCCCATTCCACCCCCTTTGGGCCCCCCCTCCGCTTGGGGTCTGTGCGTGTGCCCTGCATTGCCCGTACCTGCTCCCTCTGTGTCCATTCCCTCCGAGGCCGGCTGGTCACTGGGGCTGGTGTCTGCCTGGTCCCTGGGTCGGCATGCCATGAGGTGCAAGGTGATGGGCTCTTCCTTGCCCTCTACCTCCTCGGAGTCCACTGGGGTGTGCGTGCCCTCACCGGAGGTCGGGCTGGGGGGGTGTCGGGCGCGTGTGCCCGAGGTCCCTGGCAGCTCCTCCGGGGCTTCCGTGCCCGGTGCCTGGCCTTGTCCAGTACTTTCCGGCTGCAGGGGGGGTGCTCATCCACGGGTCACTCCTCCTGGGTTCTCCCTCCTACCGGGCGCCGGGCGACTATGGAGCCCTTGCAGTGCAGCACCTGGCTCAACGCGTCCATGTAGGGGGAGGCCCGTGTCACCCGCCCAGAGTGCCGGTTGTTGTCCGTGATGTCCTTATAGCCCATCTTTAGCGCCTTGATTTTAGTCCGTCACTGTGTGGACGTTCGGTCATATCCGGCCTCCCCCATCTCCGTGACTATCTGGGTGAACACCTGTTCGTTCTGGGCATTGATAGCCAGCTCGGCCTGCATCTCTGGGGTTGCCCAGATAGCTATGAGGTCATGGGTCTCCTGGAGCTCCCACTGACACACACACACCCCCGTGGTACTGGTGCCTGGGTGCCGGCCCCTCCGCTGCCTCTTCCTCCTCCACGGCCCCCGCCACCGGTCCCTGGCTCCCTCTGGCCTCGGGTTCCTCCGGGGTGCGTGACCTCTTGCTGGTCTGTTTGTGGGTACAATGGGGGCAGCTGGTTAGGCTCCTGGTGGCTGTGGTCCCTCCCTCCCTCCCGTGCCCCTCCTCTCCCCAGCTCCGACCCGCCCGGTTCCGGCTGCACCCCCTACCTTCTTCCCGGGTGGCCGCATGTGCTGCTGGGTGTCCCCCGCTGGGCCGGGTTTCCCCTCCTGCTGCTGCTGCTCCTCCACCTCCTCCTCACCCTGTCGCTCCATCCTCCGCATGTTTTCCTCCTCCCTCCTCTCCAGCGACTACTCCACCACGTTCCCCTACTGCTGTATGCCCTTTAAATCTCCCTCCATGTGCCACTTGTTGTTGGTTGCCTGGCAGCTGCCCTGCATGCTGTCACCACAGCCCGTGGTCATTTCCTTCCACCGCGGCCGGGGTTTTCCCTTCAGACGTTACTTTTCATTCACCTCTGCTGTGGTGAACATTCACCACACTTCTCAACCTCCTCCCACCCCGACCTCGCAAAGCGTGGTTAGGTTCACCCCGGCCCGTGTTTGACTGTGGTGAACATCTGGATGTGGGCAAACAGCGTTTGACTGAGGTTGACTGTGGTGAATGCCAAAAACTTAACGTCTGAAATCACCCATAGTTGCATATATGGAAGTTGAATGTGTGGTAGTTTTCTTTTGCAGCACATGCACACTTAGTGTGCTGGGATCTGCTAATGTAACAGAGGATTTCCTCCTCCCCAGAAATTTCAGCATCCTCCATCACTGCATGTACTCTTGCAGTCCTCCTCCCAGGGTGGGAGCTGCAACACTGAGACACAAAGTGATTCAGTCTCCCACATCCCTGGCACCTTTGCCCATAGGCTGGACATTTCTCTTTGTCTTTCATGTTGCTTTCCACAGTATGTGGACCTGGGGGACTGTGTTCTCAGCTAGTCCTTTTTTTATTATGCTTTCTGGGATCCTTAAGTTAGACTTTATGCACTTGGTCTTGTTCTGTGGCAGTTGTAGTGATTGCTTTTATTCTTTCTTTGCATAATTCGGCTGCCCTTGCTATTTGGAGGGACTTCTCCAGAGTCAGTTCTGTTTCTCTCAGCAACCTCTCTCACATTTTAGAATCACAAGTCCCGCAGACAATTCTGTCTCTAATAAGGGAGTCTTTTAAGTCCCCAAAGTTACATGTGGATGCCAGTGTTCTCAGCTCCATGACATAGAGGTCCATTCCCTCATCTCAACCCTGATTCCGGGTGAAGAAATTGTGTATCTCCACAGCTTCATTCTTTTGGGGGTCACAGTACTCATCAAAGGTCTTTATCAGTTGCTCTAGGGTGTTGGGCTCTTCTGTTAAGAGAGTAGCACTCACTTCTCTGCCCTTTTCCCTAATAAGGTAGTCAAAAAGCTTTACCTTGAATTTCTTATCCTTGTCTGCCATGGTCAGCCCTGTGTATAAAGTCATTTCTTGCTTCCATTGTGTCCATGCCCTGTGCCAGGTTTTTTGAGTGGAAATCCAGTTTTGCAGGGGGCCTGAGGCTCTCCATGCTGTCCGTTCTTTCTGCCTGTGTAGATTCTGCTTTAGGCCAAATTCTCTTTCTTGTGGGTTTCTGCTAAATGACCGCTGCCACCATGTTTCATGTACTGTGTGCCGTGCGATAAAGAAGAGACAGGATGTTATCAAACACAACCAAACACTGTGGTAACATCAGGTGACAAGCTTTAAAAGAACTGCTAGTATCCCATTTCCTTGATTTGCAGCACAGAGTTGGGGATCTTAGCTTGTTAGGCATAGAAGTAGTGCCAGGTGGTGAACAGAATCTGGCACTACTTCAAAGGAGGAAGATCTATTGGATCTTCAGGCTTGGGACTCTTCATCCACGTGGTCTCAATGACAGTAATTATTGGTCAGTTTACCTTTAGGTAATAAGGATACAAAGCAATTGCAAGGCTCATTTGTCATGGTGTGTGTGGTTTTCAGGTGCCTCTGATTACCCAACGGGTTTGTTTTGTAATTGGATAAGTATGTTGCCACAGCATGGGTTATGTCTTGGTCATTATTCACAGCTGTAGGTGATCATCATTATGTACTGGAGATTAGCACAGGAACAGGTTTTCTATATAACACAAGGTATAATCTTCATAGTGACAGATACAGCAGCAGCCTCTGTAACCTAGACTTGAAAGTATACTTCAATTTGGTGGTGAGGTTTACCATTTGTGACTATGGGAGAAACCTGCCTGTCTTTGAAAGGCATTTATTTCCAGCATGCTATGTTATTGACATAACAAGCAGGCTTCCATTACAGTGCTTCTTTATCATTTGTATTCCAGCATTTATTCAGATCTGGCAGTTATCCTCAACTAGTTGGTGAGTCATACGTCTATATATATTTTGGGGGGGACCATGGGGGAGATCTGGATGTTGGCATAGCAGGTCCTTATAGTATGCTATGACATTTTCATGTGATGGATAGTCCTCCAGGCATCCTCCTTTTCTTAATATTCTTATAATCGTCCACATTTTTCATGGTATCCAGATTGGAGTAGCTGCTTATAGCTGACTACCTTACATGGAATAGGGGATGCATTGCTAGGAACAGTGAGCAGCTACAGCCGGACAAAGTAGAGCCCATTGAGGTGATAACTGCAGGTAATTATTTATTATGGGAACCTGGTGTATTTGAGCCTATTCAGAATAGGTTCCATAGCACAGTGCCCTCTTGACCCTGGAATTGTCTCCCTCAATTCTATATAGAACATCAGATTGGTGGAGCGATTGGCCAGCCACCCCACCCCACCCCCCGGAGGGCTTTTTCGGTTCCAGCGCACCAGGTAGGAGGCAATAGATATTTATAGTTCATTCCATTTTATTGCATTATCATTCTGTGCAAGCATTCTTATCCACGTTTGGTGCATTTATTTAGATTTGGCAGTCGTTATTAATCTGGTGGACTAGTTGTGTTCACTGAAGAAGGGGCAAGATCCCCAAAACGCGTCTGAAAGCCAGAATTTGAATGCCAGAATCATATGAACATTAGAATCATATGCCAGAACTATGCCATTATATCATGTGTGGGCATATTCTTGTGCACCATAGTTACCATACTGTATGAATGTTAGGTTTTATGCATTTCATGTTCTATTTTTTTATGCACCATGACCATTCATTGTGTGTATGTCGGTACTACTTTCCATGTGTTTTTGTGCTCCAAGTTTCAGCCACGGCTGACTCGTTTTGAATAGATTGTTTTCCTGAGAAACCAACTGCACATTGTCAAGTGTTTCTATTGTGCTGTATTGTAATTATTTTTACCTCTTCAGGGGTCAAGAGTGCTGTCACAAGCCCTGGGAAGGACAAGGCTTTTCCATTGGACGCCCAAATGGGTCGTCTTTGTGTATTATTGGAAAGTCAACTAAGCTGCTCTGTACTTAGTGTTCCACTTTTATCCTTGTTACATGTTTGTTATATTTTTGTTACGGCCTATTGCCAAACAATAAATAAATTGTTGTTGTTGTAATTATTTTGTTTGGATTTCCATGCTGCCATATGTTCATTTTTTGAACATTTGCTCAGTATTGATAGTAAATTTGTCTATGATTTGTACTTCACAGTGTCAGTCCTTTCCTCTCACAGCAGTTCATCCTGTCCTTTTGGGCAGGGCGAGGGCTGAGGCACTTCACCTTTCTGTTTTTGCTATCATTCCTTGCACAGAGGAAATGTCTTTCAACCGCATCAAGGAACAGCCACTCCAGCCCCAGGACCCGCTGCCAGGGTTCTGGGGCCAAGTTACAGGCAGGGAGGGCTGTGGCCAATATGTATCTACAAGCTGCCACTCTTCTAGCCCCAGGACCCACCGTCATGGGTCTGGGGTCATGATTCCTCGCACAGAGGTGATGTCTTTCAACTGCATCAAGAAACAGTGACTCCAGCCACAGGACCTGCCGCCAGGGTTCTGGGTCCAAGTTACAGGCAGGGAGGACTGTAGCCAATATCTTTAAGCTGTCACTCTTCTAGCCCCAGGACCCACCGTCATGGGTCTGGGGCCATCATTTCTTGCACTTTTTCTGAATGCCCGAACTGAACTGAACACGACTGAACCGAGCGGCCGAACCTAAACGCAGCAAACAGACCAAACAGCCGAACCGGACCAAACCGAATGGCCGAACCCGAACCGCGACCTGTTCGCCCATCCCTACTGAAGGCTCCACCCTGAACATGCTGGTACAGTAGTACAGGGCTCGTTCTCTCTACAGGAGGGGAATACAGGTTCTCTGTACAGGAGGGGAATGGGGGGGCATAGTTCAAGTGGTAAGAGTGTGTGCTTTGCATGTATAAGATCCCAGGTTCAATCCCCAGCATCTCCACCTCAGGACCTCTGGTAGCACATCTGGTGTGGCCTCTGCTGGGGGCTTGGAGGGGTCTCAGGTAGCACACAGGATGGCCTCTGCTGGAGACCCTGGAAGAGCCGGATTTGGACCCAAATTTGAAACCCCTGCTGCCATGTCGGGTTGTGACAATACTGGGCTAAGATGGACCATTGGTCTGACTCAGTTAGGAAGTTTAGTTTAGTTTAATAGTCCAAGGCAGCACCACAAGTCTCACTTATGTTACTCAATACACAGGCAGCCAGGACGAGGATGGGGGTGTGCTGGAGGTCAAACTGGCTCTGGTTCAGCAAGAGGTGACACCTCATTTTGAGCAGGCCAAATGTCCTCTCCACCTCACAGTGGCCAGGTGCTCATTGAAGAGTGCCTAGTTGGGGGTGCGGGCAATGGGATAGGACCTCATCAGCCATGGGGTCAGAGGATAGGCGGGATCCCCTATAACAACTGGAGCCATAGAAACACCCTCGATAGTCCTCGATAATCCTGAATATTCAGGTCTATCTCCCCATCTAACATCCTGGCATAGAAGGGGGAGAAGCGCAGGATCCAAACATTGTGGCTCCTCCCCAAGTGGCCTGTGTACACATCAGGGAACAGACAATGGTGGTCAGCGACTGCCTGTAGATTCACAGAGAATGCTTGCTTCCTGTTGAGTTAGTCAGTCTTGGTGTTGGAAGGGCGGAAGATTGGGATGTGCATGCTGTCGATAACACCACCAATGCAATGAGGGAAACTCATTGCCTCAAAGCCCCGGATCACCACTCTGGATCCCGTAGCTGGATGACCCACTCCAGGAGTAGATCGGCAATGAGGTGACATACATCATGGAGTGTCCTGTTCACGGTCGCGGCCCCCACACCGAATTACTCTGCGACGCTGCTTCAGGAATCGGGGGTTGCCAGGCACCACGCTGCCATCGCCACCTGCATTCCAGGGGGAAATGGGAACCACATGTTGGTAACGTTCCTCCGGAGGTGGGGGGCAAGGATCTCTCCAAGCCGGGCCAGCAGGGAGCGGGTCATCTGGAAGTGGTCGGTCCATTCCTCGTCGGTCCAGATCGCCAGTATGTTCTCCCACTAGTCAGTGCTCCATGACCACATCCAACCCAGCCATCACGTAGGTAGAGTCTCCATGCATGGAGCAACCAGCATTGGAGTCCGTTGCTCTGTGCGTGGGTGATGGATGGAGGGGGGTGAAGATGGGTGGAGCACAGTGTGCCCATGGGTGCCCACCCATCCCCCCCCCCGCACCTGCCATGGCACTCACATGGGCACCTCCACCCCACTGTACACATGGGGGGGGGGGAACACCCGTGTGAAATTGCCCTTAGTGATGGATGTTGCTGCTGCTTCTGTTTTGAATCAAGTTCTCAGCTGATGTTGTTCCAAATACTTCAACAAAATTATTCTATTTTTACTTTTTAATTAACACAAATTGTTAACTTTCTTTAACATGAAACTTCTACCTTGCCAAATAAATGGTCCAGCAGCAACAACAGTAATGATGATTATTTTTAAATTAAATAATTTAAATGTTAATTGTTTCAAATTCATGTGAAATGAAAATAAAATGTATTCAAATATATTTCTGGATGTACAAATGTAATGCATTTACTTACATAAAGCTTTGATTGATAGAAAACCACAGGAGTTCCAAATTGCCCACTGAACATAATCCTATCTAGCTAAGACAGACATATGCAGAGCTTTCCTTAGTATCACTTTCACCTCTCAGTCCAGGAAGTTCCTTGAGTTTCATTGGCAAGGAAGTTAATAGGTCAACTTTAGTTCACACTTCTTCATCTTAAATCTAAATTCTATGGAACTTCATTTGCTTTTTAACTGTCAAGCAATATTAAAATCAACAGAGAAATAAATCCTAAACCCTCATAAAATATTCCTCTGGGTTTACAGGGAAACCTAGTCATAAAGCAATTCCACAACACCACTGCCATTTGTCCCTAAATTGTGTGTGTGTGTGTGTGTGTGTGTGTGTGTGTGTGTGTGTGTGTGTGTGTATATATATATATATATATATATATATATATATATATATATATATATATATGTATATATATATATATATTAAAAAATACAAATCTTCTGAGAGAGGATGCTGCAACATTTTCAGCAATGTTTCAGGCAGGCACAAGAAGCGTGGGATCACTCATGGAGTAATAGCTCCTTTATGTCTTGTGTCAACAGATAAATGGGTCTGCTGTGCTGAATCATGAAGTGAAAAATATTCTTCCCTGTGAATTTAATCTCCAGTTTTGGAAACAAGATGGGTCTTTTAGAGGTCTCTTCACATTTTATGCTTACCTTTTTCTTGCTTATAAGTCTTTGACTAATTTATTAAGCTTTTAAAAGTTCAGTTGCTTTCAGTGTACTTAAAACAATTTCATTATTACACAAAGGCCTTCCAAGTACTTTGGCAAGCAGTATGGCAACAAATAAAATCATCATAACTTTATTTTATTATTATTATTAGCAAGTATTTATATAGCGCAAGCAATGTACCCGGTGCTTTACAAATTAATTGAATAGACATGGTCCCTGCTCTAGGGCTTACAATCTGAAAGAAGGAAGGGGGAGATGAAGGAAAGGGAACAGAGGGAGATGCGAGGTCCCAGGTGCACGCGCTTGGCTTGGTTCCATCAAGAATGGTGGCTGGGTGGTCCATGTGGTGAGGATTATAAATTGCTTTTCCTACCACTGTTGTTTGTTATACACACAGGGCATGAAATTTCAGATCGAACTCTGGAAACCACAAAAAAATAAATAATCAGTCATCAGACTTTATCCTGATATTAAACGGTTCTTGCCCCCATTACACCCCTGAACCAGTCACCAGCCTCAGTTTTCTGGGTGTCAATGGCTCCCAGGCACGTGCAAATTTCATGCCCTGATACACAGCAGAACTTTAGTGCAATTGTAATAATGTTAGAATTGCATTCTTTTTCTCTTTTTTTTTTTTTTGAAAGAGTACATTTCACATTGATTTTTTATTTGGACTAAATTCTGTATTTGTGTCACATATAAAATGGCCATTGAAGTCAATTAGAGTTTTGTGTGTGAAAGGAAAGTTTTCATCGGCATGGACTGTATTTGGTATTTAAATACTGGAAACCATCTACTATAGCAATCTTAGCCTCATTGCAACATCCACTAATAGGATGTCATTAATTTGCCACAGGATGTATCTGTCATTATGCACGTTTAGGCATATTGTTGTGATCATGTTATAAAAACTTGCTTACACTTTTGTTCGACTGGATCACATTCACAGGATGGCTGAGTTCAGGTCAGTAGTTAGACTAGGGCATTGCATGCCAGAGAGGGCAATTTCTTCAGACCATGAAACTGAAGGGAAAAACTACTGTTACAACATCATTTCTATAATGCTACTAGGCATACACACTGCTTTACAGTGAGAGAGTTTGGGAGACAGGCCAGTGGGCTACAATCTAAGACCACATTCACACCTTCAGCGACGTGCAGATTTTAGCTCCTGCAAGCCAAATTCTGCGCAGAGTTCAGCTGGTGTGTAAGCCCCCCCCCCATGCAGCTTTGCTGGAGATCACCCAGAAGAGTACAGAGCAGGGAAATCCAGCTCTGTAATTTTCTGGGTGATCTCTGGCAAAGCCACACGGGGGGCTTTCACACCAGCCAAACTCTGCGCAGATTTTGGCTCTCACTGTTTCTCCTGGTGCCAAAATCTGTGCAGAGCCGGCCACTGCCACAGGTGTGAATGTGGTCTAAGATGGACAAGGGGAACACACAGGGAAAGACACACATACATAATTCCATTTTACAGATGGGACACTGAGGCTGAGAAGCTGTGACTTGCCCAAGGCCACAATGAGTTGATTGACTTGGGTGAGATTGAAAGCCTGATCTCCCAGGTCCAAGTACAGCACCTGAAACATATCTTACTTCTGCAGGAGGGCAGTGCCTCACTTGCTCTCCAGGCTTCCCTTACCTATGGGCCGGACTGAGTTGAATGTATTCAGCAGTTTTATCCACAAATGCGTTGGTGTTGACCATGCCTGTGCTTCCATAAATATGTTTACATCACAGTATTCTTGGGAGATAATGTAGCCTATTCCTATGGTTGCCACTGATTAAAGGCGAGGAGCAATACTAATTTGCATATGGTTCATTTAAAATGTGATATATTTTAATTTGCATAATATATGCAAATTTAAAATAGTCAATTGACTAACACTAAGGCTGGGTTTAAAAAATTATGGGATCATGGGGCTGGTGCAAAGACATGGGGTATTTTCAAAAATGACACTGCCACACTTAGGCTGCTTTTAAACGAGACAAGAAACGCGGCTGATCCTTTGATCAGCCGCGTTTCTTTGCGCTCGTTTAAATTGCCAACTCACAATTAAGCCGGCTCTTCCCCGCGTCAGACCGGGCAGGCGATCCTGCCCCGTCCAAAGCGGATCGTCGCTGTGCCGGCTTCATGGCACACTTCCAGGCTATTTTGCCGAGTGCGCATGCGCAGAAGGGTGCGCATGCGCAGAAGGGTGCGCATGCGCAGAAGGGTGCGCATGCGCACTGAGTCTCTACGCCGGGTCTGATGCTCTTCTGAGCATCAGACCCGGCGTAGAGAGAAAGGC
>QEPC01015367.1:551415-594874 GCA_003113815.1 Sphenodon punctatus
GGGGCGGCTTCCAACAATCTTTAAAACAATGTAAAAACAATTTAAAACAACCATAAACATTATACATAATTAATATACAGGGCAAAACAAAACACTAAAAATCCAAAAGTAGGTGGGGGAATTAAAACCCACCCTACTCACCCTCCCTCCCAAAGGCCTGGATGAACAGCCAGGTCTTACAGTTTCACCGGAATATTAATAGGCATGGGGCCAGGAGAGCTTCCTCCGGAAGGGAGTTCCACAGCCGCGGCCCCACTACTGAGAATGCCCTCTCCATCGTGGCCCCCCGCTTAACACGGGGGACCTCCAGGAAGGCACCCCCGGCAGACCGCAGGAGCCGCTCTGGGGCGCGAAGAGTGAGGCGGTCCCTAAGTAATGGTGGTTGTGACCCCGGAATGGGAATAAGTGAGCTAAGTGTGGTAGCGTCACTTCTGAAAATATCCCTGGGGTGCAGCCTAGATGGGGGCAAGGGCTGAATATGTGGACCTTAAGGTTTAGAGTGGGAGAAGGGCAGGTCATTAAGTAGGGTATGTGAAGGCAGAAGCTGGATATAAATTCATGGGGAACATAGGCTGGGAAGTAGGATTGGAAGAGGCAGCGAGTGGGGGCAAGTGTGGGAGAGTGCCAAGGGCCAACTTTAAAATTTGTGGGGCCTAGAATGAAGATAAAATGCGGGGGCCCTGGAGGTTCCTCCTCCTTGGGGACCCCCTCCATAGGCCCTTGTACTGCATTAATGCTCAACAAATAGCTGGTATGTGGCCCTTTAAGACCAACAGAGAGCTGACCTCAAGGACTGTTTCCAGGTCAGCCAGCCTACCCTGTGCGACCTAGAGGCTGAGGCACAGAAACTGAGTAGGGGTTTCAAAGGCATCCTCTTTTAAAGGGGAGGTATGTCCACCCTACATAGGACACTCTCCCAAGGCATGTTCTCAAGTAATCTTTGTTACAGTTCAGCTCTTTGTGTGGATCCATATTGGGGGCCCACACCCTACCCTGGTGAAAATAGAGGCCACTACAGGGCCCACAGAAGTAGAGAAAATAGCAGGACCTGGAGTGGGTTGCCCTGTGGTAATGCTGGCCTGGGAGTGCCAAGGCCTGCCAAGTTAGGACTTAATATTCTAGGCATTCGGCAATCCAGCCTGGACACCAGACAAAGACTCCCAATCCCCACACTGCCCAAACTGTCAACAACTCCCACAAAATTGCTGAGTATCATGATTTTGAGCTAAAGTTGTGCTCTGTTTTCCTTGAATGACCTGTAGTTTCCCATTTGACCACTAGGGCTTGCTGTGCCTCTTAAGCTCTTGGCAGCAGTTACAGGAGCACTGCTGCGCATGGAGTTGCAGCGTAGTTCAATTCCAGCTTGGCAGAAGCAGTCTTTCCCCCGCCCCATGTCACTCTGTAGGGAGAGGTTGTTGTGAGGCAGTGGGAGCTTAAGGGGGTGGGGGCCCGGGCTACAAGAACCTTTTCAGGGATGAGTTCTGACATGTGGAGGACAGGAATCTGGGAAATGGGAAGGTAGAGGAGCAAAGAGTTGGGTTGCAAGTACATAGGGAAGTCAAGGCTTGTGTTTTTGTGTGCATGTAGTTTTTCATTCAAGACTGAGTTTTTAGCATGTAGATTATTTAGTTATTTACTGTTTAGGTTCATACCCCACCCTTTCCCCTGAAGGACTCAGGGAGGCTTGCATAAAAATATAAACATCCAAGCCACACCTCAATAGAAAACACAAAAATTATTCACATGTAAATTACTATTTTAAAAGCCAGTTAAAATAACTGACTTTTGTTCCCCCCCTCCATGCCTGTACCACCCCCCTTATAGAAGGATCATCATGGTATAACCTCCTCCCCATTCCCAATGCCCATACCAGCCTCCTCCCACCTTCTCCCTGGCACACGCACTCACATAGGGGAAATTTAGAAAACCCTCAGAACAAAACATTATTTCTTTTGTTAATTTTATGATGGGGGGGGCAGTATCGTAATATTTGGGAGGCTAATGAGATTGTTGAGCTCTTGTGTCTGGTAAGATTGGGTGCTTCAGCAGAGGGCAGAATGCTTGGAAGCCAGAACAAGTAGCAACAGCAGGGCAATGCATTTAGGGATTGCGCCTCAGAAAGAAAGAAAGAAAGAAAGAAAGAACCCCTTTCTTTCACATTATTAGTATCCCTCCCTTTTTCTACTAGAGAAAATATCTCCATCAAAATGAGATCGTTTGGGGGGGCTGGGGGAGTATTTTAAAATGATTTTTAAATTTGAAAAACAATAAGAAATTAATTTTTCTCCACAAAAATTGTTTATGACAAAAGTCATTTTTCATCAGAATGATCAGAGTTTCAACCTGCATTCATTAGTGCTGAACTGATTGGAGTAGAAAGGTCCTGTGCCAGATTATGCCTTGGGGGTGGGGAGGGAACAGAGAATACTGTGAGCTGCCACAGCTGTCACTGCAGGGGAAATGGTTTGAGGATCACAGCAATAGCAGTGTTAACCCTATTGTGCATGGACAGAAACCAAACTAACTAGTTACTAATGCAGTTAAAAGTCACAGTGGTACATAAGACCAAAATTCCACATTTTAACAGAAATCTAAAGCTGTAATCACAAACCACTCATGCTGTCATAGCCCCTATAGGCTTCAGTGGGGCTACTCTGGAGTAAGTGGTTTGTCATATGCAAAATGAATGAATTAGTACAAATTTACAGCGTTGTCTTGCTGGTGTGGTGGTTGTTTCAATGTAAATTTGATATGAGGAAGGGAGCTCAAAGTAGACAGGGTAAACAGTGCATCCATTTTTAAAAATATGAACTGACAACTCTGTATCCTTTTTCAAACTAAAATAGTTCTTCTGTTTAAAAAATAATAATAAAAATACTAAGAACATCTATTCAGTGCCAAAGTAACTTTTTTGTAAAATTAATGTAAAATATAAGCTAACACTTCTAGCAGCATGATCTTTTTAATGTGACAGCAGGTTTTGATTTAGCCTAGTCAAGAAGATTGTTGACTAAATTATGACTACTTTTTAAATACAAAACCTGATCCTTTTCAATTTAATTGTGTAAAAATATCTTTTAAAACCCATATATTAACATGAAATGCCTAATAAGGAAGCCATTTCTTTTCTCACACAGGCAAACCAGATACTAGACTTTTGGCCAGTACAGGCACTTTGATCCTGGGCAAGTGACACACTTTAAAATACATGAACAGTAGGAAAGAGCAGACTTTGAAATTATCTTGAATACAACAAAAATGGACAATTTCTATACCAAGTTCTTTGATTTCTAAGTACTAAGTGCAGAAACCTTGGTGTTGCTTCCAGAACTAATGCCCCTTGTGCTGGAATTCCAGATAGTGGCAGTCTGCTGAAACATGAGTTCAGTTACCAAATATAGATGAGTGGGGCAAGAATTACATAGTCACAGAGGACAGATGTAACTCCCAGGCCACAGTCGCCTTGATGCTTACTGCGGACCAAGCAATCTTTAGTGATTAGCTAAAGCAACTTTCAGCTTTCTTACACAACGGAGGAGAAAAGTTACCTGGCCTGGAATTAATTATATTTAAGACTCTTCAAACTGGCCTACAATTTATAAGGTCTGTAATATATTTTTTGTTAAATTTAATTCGCTGTACTTAACAATAGCACAGGGTTTCAGGATCTGTAGAAAAATTATCACTTTTTAAAAATTTGTTACGCTATGAGTGTTTCCCTTAACTTTGTTTTACATGTGTGCTTGATTTTGTTGTGATTTTAAAATAATCTATCCGTTTTCTTGGTTCAGTTTTAATGAGTATTAAGATGCTTGTATTTTTCCTCATTGCAACAAGAAAATGAGACCTGCAATATTATTTTTCATAGGACTCTATACTTATTTATTCTATACCTTTATTCAGTGAATTATTCGCATACTTTCCAAAAGTATGAAATAAATGTCCACTATGGAGTAGTAGATTTTTTAATAGATTGTTTTTCACTGTCTGGAGCTCTTGTGGGTTTATTCTTTTTATAAAATAATACACTCAGCTGTGATATTAAAAACACTGAATAATATGTAAATAAGAAAAACACTGAATAATCTGTGTGCATCATTCAAACAATACAGTGTATTATTTTACCATCATTACTGCTTATACGATGTGCAGAGTACGGTTATAAATATGCTGTAGTCTAAGCAGTTAGCTAGAAATAGCATTTAGATATTTCTAATTATGATCCTCTATGTTACTTGATAGGGTTTGAGTGTTATTTTAACTGCACTTAAAGAAGTAGAGCCGTGTCACAGGAAACCTGGATTTCCTGGATGGCGTTAGATTTATACATTGCAAGTTCAAAAATGTTTTGTCAACCAAAATTTTCAAACTTGGGTGCTTAAATTAGACATGTGGACTCATGTTTAGGCACCAAAATAATTGGTCAGATTTTCTGAGAAGTTAGATACCTGCAGTAATGTTAGCAGGAACTCAGCACCGCTGAAAATCCAGCTGTTGTAGGTGACTATTTGTTTAGATGTCCAGCTTTGGTCATCCAGGCTTAAATTCTGACTTCAAGGCCTAGTTAAGCTATAATTTTATTTAGTTCGTTTTTACACAGTGCCATCAGTTGGGGTGCGTGGGCATGCCGGTGAATGCACAGCAGGTGGGTGGCATGTGCACACAGCCGCACATGCATCCCCACTCACCCCCTACTCATAGAGCAACTTCCATTTTCCCTGGTTGCTCCGTGCGTGAATGATTGCGGGGTGAGTGGAGATGCGTGTTAGGCGGGAACACTGCATGCACGTGCTCTGTGTCCTTCACACAGATTGTGCCCACTCATGAACATGCAGATTTCTGCATGTTCATGAGTCGGAGTGGCCCATGTAAACAGGGCCACAGAATAATACAAGTCTTAAGTATTTTTTATGACATAACTGAGGTCACAGTATCTGCATTTTTAATATAAACTAACTACTTTCTCCTATGGGCCAAATTTAATATAACTTTCTCTTCATTTACCCCACCAAGACAATGAAATAATAGGGAATAAGCCAGGGCGCAGTTTTGCCTGATATATTGCATAGCTCACATAGAGGTGTGAACATGGGTGGGAAGACGCAACATGTTTAGAAATGAATATGTTATCAGTATTCCAAAACAATATATCTTTCGGATGTGAAGGTTTTTTTAGAAAGAATAATTGAGTAGTTTTAATTAAGAGTAATTGAAGTAAAAATTTAAAAATACATTTTAAAAATAGTAAAAATGAATAATGGTGAGACTCCAATTTAACCCTTGATTCCTTGTCAATCAGCCAGCTGCCTTAACAGCTGAGTATCCAGAACAACTGTTTTGCTTGGCTTCTGAAGTTCATTTTCTAAAGTTGTTAAGTTGCAACCTGTTATGCTGTATACTCTTTTATAGATGTTTTCAACAATAGATTGGCATGATTGCCAGATCTGTTGCACTGTAAGCAGAGGTAACCTAAAGAATTGGCTTTACTCTCAAGTCCCAAAGCATAAGACAAATTCTTTGGCTTTCCTGTACTTCCCTTTTATGTGCTTGGTTGTAGTCCATTGGCAGGACATAGAGAGAGGGGAGATATCAAGAGATGGACGTAGCAGTCCAAGAATTCAAACACTCTATCAGACAGTTAATGATAACATGCTGGGTAAGCTCCAGTGAAGTAACTAAAAGTAACTGGAGCTTTCACAAGCCAATGTAAAATACATCCGAGTACAGCTCATGACTGTCAAGCCATCCATCTACAGTATCATGCAAGACATTTAATAGGGTATATGGTGGAAGGTTTAAAACAATATATAGCTTTAAGAAATTAAACTTTAATGGGATAGAAGATATAGTACTTTTATTCTTGTATAAATTGTCCTGCTAAATAAAGTTACTTTCAAAATTACTATTCTCTTCAATAAATGTTCAGTGGGTATCTTTTATTGGACCTGCTTCTGTTGATGTGAGTAAGCTTTGGGGCCACACAGACCCCTTGCTCAGGAAATGAAAGGACTCTGTAGCAGGGCCTCGCCCCTGCCAGGGTTCCATTTTTGGGGAGAAGCACGAAGGACAACCAATTGCCCCAAAGCTTACTCTTTTATTTTCTCCTTGCCCTGGCCCACTCTGGGTCTCACAGCTCGTCCTGGCCAGGGAAAGTTGCCCCAACACCCTGGGGTTTCCCTTGTTGGGGTCACAGCCCCATTACTTCGGGGTCGCAGCCCCGATATCCTTGTAGGGTCCCAGCCCTCTCTTGGCGGCACCCCTCCTGAGTCTCTTTCTCTTAAGGGATTAATCTATCCCAGTCCCAACCTCCCTACTTGGGAGTCCTTAGAATCTCAGGCACCCGGGCCCATCTGGCACCCTCGGGCATTGGCACTCCCCTTTCGGGGCTCCCCCTCTGGGGAGGTACAGAGACATCTCCACTCCCAAATCCCAGCCCTTCTGGGCACACTCTCAGTTCACCGTGTTTCTGGGGTCCCTTCTCTGTGGCTCTCAGTCCCACTGATGACCCCTCTGGCTTGGGCTCCTCCCTCGAGCCCCGTGGCTCCGTGCTACTCACGGACAACCCCTCCAGCTTGGGCTTCTCTGTCAAGCCTGCGACTCCTGGCTGCCCGTGTCTGGCAATCCCAGCTGCCACTCTACCACTGCTTGCCAGCCTCCCCGCAGCATCCGCTCCAGCCCAGCTCCTTCTCTGAGCCCCGCGGCTCGCTGCCGTCGGATCTCGTCCCTCAGTTGCCACTCTCCTATTTCTTAGGCAGGCAGCTTTTCAAACCCCCACCACCTGGGGAAGCCACCGCCTGACCAACTCTTTTAAAGGGCCCACTCCTGCGGTCTCCCTTATCTTCTTGGAACAGGGCGCCTAGCACTCCCTGTTACAGACTCCTTACCCCTTATGTGTCTGGGGAAGGACCTCCCTTGCCACAATGAAATAAAAGGGACCCAAAAACTTGCATACATTCATCAACAGAAGTAGATGTAATAAAAGATATCATCTAAACTATTTGTCTCCATGGGTGGATCCAAACATGATGAGGGCCCGCTATGGCCTGCTTGAGCCAGTTTTCGGGCTGCCAGATGTGGGCCTGCTGCTGCCCCAGCCCAGGTAGGTGACTGTCTGGATGTGATTCCCCCAGATTATCCCAGACCCACAGCCCGGGCCAAGGGCCTCCTAGATGGGCCATAGTGGACCTGAGCATTTGTTCTTACCGCCATCCCCACCACAGCACAGGGGCACCATAGCCAGGCGCTGCCCATTATTGGCCACTATGGCTGCCCATCATGGTAGGGCACTGGGGGCACACCGGGGTGGGGCTACCCAGCCACATGTTTGTTCCACAGTGAAGTGCTTGCCAGCTGGCCTGGTCAGACGTACATCAGTTCTGTGCCTCGACCTGACCCTACCAGGGTTGCCCCTTTCCTTCCTAAGCATGTAGCTGGTGCACCAGCTGCACATTTAGTTTCACACACTCGCTTACATTTTGGACTAACATGGCAACCACACTCTCTAAACTAATAAATGTTCAGCCGACTAAGTTCTCATTCTTGGCACCATATGACCAAGGTGGTGTCTACGAAACCATACAAAACTCAGCTCCTGGAATTTTCTGTCAGTCATTACATTTGGGGAATGATGATTTGTTCTGTCCTCACAGAATAGTGTTCTTATTTTCAAGAGCTAAACCACAGTTTTATATGGTCTTGGTGGTGTGACCAAGGTGAAAGCTGTATCATATTTTGCTACATGCAGAGATCCCACTAGCGAACTGCTTGTTTCAAGCTAGTCTGCTCTTGGTTCAACAGTAGTCAAGCATACTCTAAACCAAAGTAAATGATCACAGCACAAGTATTTATCATATCATAATTTTTCCATGCACTTTTTCCTCCTTGGTCTTGTGTTCTGTCATTTGTAAATAAATAATCTGCAAGACAGGCAAATATCAGGGGTTTGCTTTAGAGTCACACTCCTCACATAGTTTACATGTGTTATCTTTCAGCATGCAAGACAGAAGTTGTGAGCAGGCGGTACCTCTGTCCTTAATGCTGAAGGATGCATACTCTGCAGACAAAAGAGCTCATGAGGGTTATTCTGAGAACTTGTCGGAGGCTTCCTCCTCCCATGATTTTTTTTATGATTCCCTATCAGACATGCAGGATGGAGAGTTTTCAAATGAGCTATCTGCCTTTCTCAACCAAGAAGAGATAAGCAAGAGCCTCAAACTTGCCGAGGAAGCTATTGCAAGTTCTCTGAAGGAGAATCAGAATGCAGAGCAGGAATTCACCCATTATTTCAATACTTCTCCTCCAAACTCATTAGAAAGTGCCTCTTCCAAGAAGACTAAAGTGCATGAGCAAGAAGCTTTCATGAGGCCTCAGGTGACCAGCCCAAGCTCACTGTCCATCACACCTCAAACTCTGCCAGAACGGCAGAAACAGCAGCCACAACCATCTTGTCGAGAAGCAAGCAGTTTTTTCACTGTTGCGGGGAGACAATCTAACATCTCACCCCACCTACCGGCTACACCCAGCTTTATTCAGAGTCTCAAAAATGCTGAGAGATGTGGTCCAACCATACAAAAGGAAAGCCCTAAATCTAAACAAGTGTCCCAGGGTGATGCTCCTTTCCGAAACAAGCTGTGTGACAAGGCCGCCACCTTCATTGAGGAGCTCTCTTCCATATTTAGAGAAGCAGCAAAGACAAGAGGCAGGAGTCCAGATGGGGATTCCTCTTCACCAGACAGTGGATACCTATCCCCTAAAAAGAAACAGTCAACCACAATGAATGCTTCAGTAAACCAGAGCCCTGACAAATTGCATCACAAGACCAAACCTGACACTGAAGTACCTGAGGCTAGTCACAGTGGAGAGCCCTTCCTTGAAAGGAAGAATGTCATCCTGTCAAGGGAAAACAACTTCCACCACCAGCTCACCAATGTAAATGGCCCTTCAGCCCCTCGATTTACCCAGAAACTCAAGAGTCAGGAAGTTGCTGAGGGAAGCAAGGTGCTGCTGGAATGCAGAGTTGCTGGCAACCCAACACCTCATGTCAGGTAAGTGTATGCTACTTTACTGGATGCAAGCACTGGGTGATGGAATCTTCTAATTTGCTCTTAGGAGAAAAAGTGTCATCATGGACCTGCTTAAAAATGATATACCAGGCCAACCATTCTGATCTTTTTTCTGGACTACATGCTGTGAACTAAATGGTTTAGCAATAAACACATAAAAAGACAGATGCTACCAACCTAAGAATATTAAGTTGTACCTTTTCCCATGAATAGCCCCATTCAAATAAGGATGATAGAATCAGACCCACAAGAGAGATAAAATATACCTAGGCTTGTTGAAGGGATAGATCTGTAGAGACCAGGCCAAAATGGGAGTGTCACAAGAGTCGAAGGAGCCACAGTAGATAGAGATAAACGCTCATTAAAGGAAAGGGTAAAGGTACAAGATGCGACCCTGGTGTACACAAACAGGGATACATCCCAGAGACTCAAACAGGAGAAAGCCCAAATGGGGTCTGAGAGACAAAACTTCAGGGCATGAATGAATTAATCCCTGAGTCAGGATGTCAATCACAGCTGGACCTTCATACATTATATCCATTCAGCAGTTTCACGTACACAGTTTCAGTAACCTCATTTCCACACCTACGCAACCAACACCATTTGTTTTCACACATAGACCCTTTTCAAATGGGCCACAGCTGCTGGGAGGGGGAGGGCGGTGTGCGTGCCGCAGTGTGGGCAGTGGGGGGGGCCAGTGCACACAGGCACACACGGATCCCCCCTCCCCCCACATCCCCACGCATGGAGCAACCACTGTTTTGGCCAATTGCTCTGTCCGTGGGCGATGGATGGTGGTGGGTGGGCATGTGTGTTTTGTGGGATCGCACATGCCCACCCACCCACCCACTGCGACATTCACACAGGAGGTGCCTATGCAGAGAATCTGTGTGGGCATGCATGGGTGGGCAACATATTCTGTGTGCAGGAACCTTGGAGATAATGTAATTGGATGTCCATTTGGCTCAGAGTTTCTTGTCTAATTCATTTGGCCATCTGACTGAGTCAGAGTTTGTTACAGTTTGAGGCCCTGTTTGGGATTCTACTGGTTTGGCTGTACAAATGGTTTGGGCCTGATCCTTACTACCTACAAGGCTCCAGTCCTTGAACCACTTATTCAGTGGGACTAATCTGGTGTAAGCGGTGTGGTCTTAGAGATATTACGACTCCTTTTACTAACTTTGGTGAGTAGCTATTCTCACAGGTCTTTCCTTTGACTCTAATGGAACAGCAGGGACTTTGTCCTTGTGTGTGCAGTGACCTTTCAGTCATTCCTAGGATTAGGGCCAATGAGTACCCACAGGAGGCTCCCAGCAGTTTACCAGATTGAATTCAAGAAGCTAAACATATAATCTAGACACACATATTATTTTTTCTCTGTTACAAAAGTATAAACCCTAAGTAACTACTGAAGTTAAGAAATTACTCCAAAATTCATAACAACTAACCCAATGTTTGCTGGGTCTGGCTCACAAGGGAGCTGGGCTAAGGTCTTGCTGGGATGCAGTCCTCCTGAGTAGCAGGTGAGTAACTGCACCTTTAAGAAGCCAAGTGGCTAATGAGTCAATTGGAGAAGTGACTGATTGATCCCCAGATGAGCGTGACAAGGGACTGCAAGCCAGTTGAGGACAATTCCCAGTATAAAAGGCAAGAGCCTCAAGAAAATTCTACCAGGGAAGGGCTCAGGCAGGTCTGTACAGGACTAGCTAAAGCTAGGGTCTTACAGGTGCAGAGAACAAGAGGCTCAAGGAAACCAACAGTACAGTTGGCCTGAAATGAGAAACCTCAGTGAGTACTGCTGCTGTTTGAAGCAGGGCATTCACCGAGATTCGCATGACATGGAAACTTACCAACTTTCCTGTTGCTTTCACCAATTTCTGTTACTTTTTACAAGTTGGATGAGGCTGCCACAGGCCGGTCTGAAGTCCTGTGTGTGCCCCATGCACACCTCCGGGGGTGTGGAGATGAAAACTTGCTAGCTAAGCACCTGGCAAGTGCTGGAAACGGCCATAGAAGTGCCATAAAACTGTTGTAAAATTCTCAGAAAGTGATTAAAAGTTCCCAAAAGTGACAAAAAAGACCCAAAAAATGGTAGCAGCGCGGAATCACACAAAACTGATGATGTACCGATGGACACTCACAAGCACTCCCAAAAGGTCAGTACTTCCCTTCAGAACGGGAACACTTGCTCTCGTCTCAGCCCTACAGCAGAGAGCCAGGACAGGGCTTGCCTGCAAGGATAAACGGGGTGTATTTAGACATAATATCAATGGGTGTCTGAATGTGTGTTTTGACCTTGATATGAACACCGGTTTGTCCCTGTGTTCACGATGTGGCGCTGCTTAGACCACACAGCCCATCTTGGAGCAAATCAGTGTTTTGCTCACCTCCTGATTTCAGCACACAAGCACTACTGCCTCGTTCCCCATGTTGTACCTGCTAACATACCACACAATATCATTAGACACAACGCTGGCCATGTGTTCAGCTGGAACACGCAAATTATGACCAAATTGGTGTTGGGATTGTTATGGTGCTTACACATAATGGCCAAACATGTGCTTAGGGGATTTGACACCTGATCTTTGTTATATCTAAAGATGCCAAGGGCTGGGATCATACAAGAGGCCTCAAGACAGAAAATGGACTGAAACAGAAAGTGGACTGGGAATCTAAGGAGTCAGACCTTAGATCTTTGTGATTGAGTGTCTTTGTGATTGAGCTGTTTGTACTGTACATTTATTTATTTATATTTATATAAGTATTGAATACCCCATTCTGTCTTGCCTCAGGCAATTCGAGGCAGCTTATAACTAATAAAATACATGAAAAACAGGCATATAACAACCCAATAAAAGACCCCCTTCCTCTCCCCTCCCTCCCCTCCAATCTTGATGTTGTAAATAAAGCATCATGTTGTGGACACAAGTAGAGTTTGATCACTATTAAGAGGCAGGAGCCTATGAAATTTTATGTGAGACAGATCAGAGGTTAAATCAGTGTTTGTGTTAGCAGGTAGGCATCAGAGAACCAGACTTGGCATCCAGATGAGGCCAACATTTAAAAATTATTTTAGAAGTGCTCTAGTTTTAAGAGCCAGCTACTTAAACTATATCTAAATTAAATAACAGGTTATTTTAAATGGGAAGTCTCTTTTTGATGTATGCCTGTTAACCATATTGAAATTGCAGACTTTTTATATACTGTGCTATAACTTTAAATTGTCCTACATCTTTTAATTTGTCAGGGTGTGCAAATGCTATAATTTTTGTATTTCATTCCTATGCTCTGACTGCCAGTACTAATATGTTAACTATTATGACTCAGAAAATAGGTAGAGAATGGTGATCTGTAATTTACTGGATTCCTTCACATAGGGTAAAGCTACATGAGATGGGTGTCATTTTTAAACAAGCTCCTCCTCACCCATTACCCTCCCATCATGCATGTTGCAGGGCTGCATTGGTGCCCTATGCAGTCCGGCAACATGCATGATGGGTGGGTAACTGGTGGGGAGGTGCTTGTTTGGGTCAGCTGATGCAGCTGACCATCAGGCTGGTGCCATCAGACGTTCTCCGACTTCTTCCCCAGGGCAGGTGGCCGGCTGCTATGTGACATGTCCACTGCAGAAGGCCTGCGATACATTGCAGGCTACTATTGCCCCACCCAGGCCACTGTGGAGTAATGGACCACTTCCTGTCTTTGGTCCCTGCAGCCTTGCTATGAGGCAAGGTTCCTTTCCTCACCCATGGGGTGATTGTAGGGAGGGGGCCTGGAGGAGTGCATACCCTCTCCTTGCCCACCAAACAGCTGATTGGGGTAGAGGGGGACCATAAGGGTGTGTGCTCTCTCCACACCTGCTTAAACAGCTGATTGGAGGGAGGGCTCCTCTGGAGCCTCTTCCCCCGATTAGCTGTTAACTGGCAACGGGCCCAATCCTGCAGCACAGCAGGAGTCCTGGAGTCCAGTTCCAAGTGGCCAGACCTATGGCATGGAGGGGTTTGTGACGGCTGCAGTGGGGGCTGATTATTTGGACTGCTCCCTCCTCTGCCCCAAATTGTGGTGGCTGCATTCACCCTCCCTGGAGCATGTGGGGGATACAGCCGGCCCTATCTCATGTAGCTGTACCCATTGAGTTCTCAAACAGTTCCATTTTGAGTGATTTTGCAGCTGTTTGATGCTGGTGACGAACCATCACTTCTATGAGACATGAATCCTGTTGAAGTGAAAGGGATTTGTATTGGTTCAGAGAGCTGATACTGACACTATGCTATTGCAGAATCACACTCCTTGACAAGCTAATCTAATCAAATTTGTGATAGCTGCTTTCATTTGCAGCCACTGCTTTTCCATTTTACCCTTTTTCCATGCCCAGTAAAATGTGAGAATCTACAAGAAATTACAGTATTTAAAACAGTAGCCTGCTACCCAGGGCCCTGAAAAATCATGGAGTGGAAATTCAAATTTGAAGCACAAAAAACAGCTCTATTTAGGGCCTTCCTAACTTATCACACCATAGTATCCTGGGTTTTGTTTTGTTTTGTTTGCTACCTGCTGTTTTCCCATCCCTAAGTGTCCACCACCTGCAAATCTTTACTAATTGACTCATGTCAATGGGAATTTTCATGTGATTGAGAGCTAGTAGCTATGGGTGCAGTCCTGAAAACAGACATGCACGTAACTCTGCTTTAACAAAACTTTAACATTTCTTATGCATGTTGCAGGGCTCCATTGGTGCCTAGCTGTCCTCTTCTTTCCTAAGCTACACCTGTGTGTTGTATTTGAGGGACAGGGGTGGGATCTGGTGAGAGGGTGACAGATTGATTGTGGGGAGGTGGCTTTGAGTCTATGGTTTGTCTGTTAAGGGAAGAGCAATTAACTTGGAGATAGAATAGGTATTAATGTACTTGGTTAATGTTTGGGAGGCTCTGAACTCCTCTACTTTGGTACTAGTAGAGGTCTTGACACTGAAGGTATTTATGGTATCATCTTCTTACACTAAGCCCCATGAACAACAATTTCAAGCTGTGAATTTCCTGCATTGAGCAAGGGGTTTTAATAGATGACCTCTGAGATACCTTCCAAGTCTAAGGGTATTTTCAGATGTTACAAGATCACGCTCAACCACGGGGAATTCCCACATGGTGATCATGGTCTCGTAACGTCTGTTGGGATGAACGGAAGCCTCCTGCCAGATGTTCACCACCATGAATCACGGGGGGGAATTACATTGAACACGCAAACGGAGGTCCTGCCCGGACCATCTCCGTTTGCGTGTTCAGTGTGATTCCTGCCCGTGATCAAGGGGATTGTCTCGTCTGTCCCCGGACCACGGCCCGGAATCAGCGGTGGGATTCCGGGCCATGGTCAATGCCCCAGGGGGGTGGCTGGGCACTGCGGCCTCATTGGCCGCGGCACCTACCCGTCTCCCAGAGGGCAGGCGGCCTAGGGAGCACGGGGGGGGTCTGCACCAGCACGTTGAGCCGCGCACCCCCTCCCCGATTCCCCACCAGGATCAGCCGGCATGTCTGTTGGACGCGCCAGTTTGATACCGGCGGGGGATCAATGGGTGTTTCCGCGACAGGGCCAATACAGGCCCCGCCACATCTGAAAATACCCTAAGATTCTATTATCTTTGCTACGAGAGTGTTAGGGTAGGCAAATTTCAGCAGTGGCCAGCATGTTAACTCACATATCATGCCAACATGTTAACACCTCCTCTAATCTTGCTCAGAGCAACACTAACTTAATACTCAGCAGAAGAACATTGGTGTTGATCTACAAAATAGTTCTCAGTAGCTATATCAGAAGGGGAGCTGCATTGGTGCTAGCAGTAGTGGAAAATTTAAGCCGCCGTGAAGTATAATTTAGCAAACTATGGCCACAATCTGAGGTCCACACACACATTCAAAGTACAGACCGATGGGACGGTGGGGCTGATCCCAAGCCCCGTGGATCCCGTGAGCAGCTGCGCATGAACGCAGCTGCACACACAAACTGTATGGATCTCCACTGCAGGCACATCATGCTTTGCAGAAAATGTGCACATGCGCATGGGCATCTGCATAGCATCCGCAGGCCTTGGATCTGCACATGTGCACAATGGTGCCAATCCCATGTCATACTGCATATACACACACAAGACTGTGCACACACATAGCAAACTATGGCCACAATCATTCAACATACAGACTGATGGGATGGTGGGGCCAATCCCAAGCCCCGTGGATCCCGTGAGCAGCTGCGCATGAATGCAGCTGCACAAACAAACTGCATGGAATTCCACTGCAGGCACATTGTGCCTCGAAGAAACTGTGCACATGCGCCTGGGCATCCGCATCCGCACAGCATCCGGAGGCCTTGGGATCGACCTCAATGTGCACACGTGCAGACCCATGTCACACTGCATACACACACACACATGCTGTCATTGATGTCCGTCAATGATACCACCTGAGTTCACCGCCATAGCCTTTCCACAGCCCTGCCTCTCCCAGGGGCAGGGTGGCAGACTCAGGTGACAGAGTGGTCAGACCTCAGTGGCACCATACGCATGCTCACACACTGTGTGATGCACAGAGAGTGTCTTTGGTACACTAGTGTCATTTCTGTGGGTAGACTGGATTAGGCCCTCCTGAGTAGGAATGTGCTTGTAGTGGGAAACAAGTGCAGAAAGATGGGGGAGAGCAAAGCCATGAAGAACTTTGAAGGTAATAATAATAAGTTTGTACTGCATGCAGAAGGGGAGAGAGTGAGTGGAGGAAGCAGAGGAGGGGCTGATCATGATCAAAGCTACATGTGAGGTGGATGACCTTGGCAGCAGAGTGTCAAACAGAAGTGAGGGTTAAGGTGAAAGTGTGGGAGGCCAGAAAGAAGGAAGTTGCAGTAGTCAAGACAAGAGATGACTAGAGTTTGGGCAGTAATGGGCATAGCAAGGCTGGGGAGGGCCCGAGCTCAGCCCACACTTATGCCTTCCCCCCTGGATGACTCTGAAGCCCCTTTCCTTTTTGCTGCTCCCTAGCAGAATGTTTTGACATGATGCCAAGTAATGATATCCTTTTCTACCAAATTTTCCTGCCGAAACAAACACAAAACTCTACCTATTCTTTTGGACATCTCTAAAAACCATCTTTAAAGTAGCCTTCTTTAAAAAACATGTTTTTAAATACCATCCTTAAAAACCAATCTAGACATCTTTAAAAACCTAAACCTCCAAGGTTATCTCAATAACATCAAACAGACAAAGCAATAAGCACACAAAGAGTTTTAACAAGAGAAGTTTGTGCTTCAGCCCTTTTTCACATCACCGCAGAACTCCACTGGAATTCTACAATCAAGGTCTATATGGGCAAACATAACCTAAAACTTGCACATCACCCTAACTCTGCCATTTTATATTATTCTATTTATTTGAGTTATACATTTTATGTTACCTTAGCACAGCACACTTCTGGGCTGTACTTTCTTAGGGTATGTCAGTTGACATAACTGCTAACAAGAAAAGCATTACTTAAACATTTCAAATTGCATGCAGTATACTACATCAATTCACTTTTATACAGTTATGGGACAGTTCAAACATTATGTCATTCAAGAAAGGAAGAGGGGGCAGCAAAGTTGAAACATGGAAGAAGTTGGTCTTAACGCGGGGTGGACCGGTGGGGAACCTCAGGCCTGTGAGCCAAATGTGGCCTGTGACAAGCTTTTATGTGGTCCCTTTCCAGATCCAGGAACTGGATCTGGTCCCTGGATCCAGTTCTTACCAGTGTTGGGGAATGGGGGAGTCAGTGGGGTGGGCACTATGGGGGGAGGGACCTGTGTTGGGAGATAGGGGCCAGTGGGGTGGGCTCTATGGGGGAGGGACTAGTGGGGTTTAGTGAGACAGGCTCTATGGGGGAGGAACTACGCGCACTTACCTTGTTGTTGGCGGCTAGCCCAGGGAGAAGAAGGTGACGACGCACAGGCCTGGGTAAAACCAGCACCGTGGCCGCCCCATTACTTTATTAATGACACTATTTTCCACCATGGCCATATAAACAAAATATTTAAAACACAAATGCCCACGCAGATCCACTGCATGGGCATGCGTGGGTGCTGCCCATGTGACCACCAGGGCGGGTGGGGGGGTGCATGCTGCCGTGCGCTACACCCATCTCCACCCATAGCCCACGCATGGATCAACCGGTGAAAATGGCGGTTGCTCCGTGCATGGAGATGGGTGAAGATCGGCGTGTGCCCATATAACAGCGGCCCTAGTGTTTGCTGCTTTGCTTATACACCAGTATCATGTTAGATTGAAGATCTAGGTGCATGCACCTTCTCCACCACCCCAAACTTTTATACAAACACACCACCAACAGAATATATGAATCCGCACAAGCTGAATACAAACCCAGAAAAGTAACAGCAAAAAAAGGTCAAGCAATATGTAATATAGGATGCTTCGCCCTGAAACCCCCAGCAAGATAAGCAAAAGGGGCCAGATTAGAAATCACCAGCTCATCTATACTGCAGCAACCATGTTGCTTGTTCTCTATTAGAATGGGTACAAATAAGTCGTAATAATGGAAGCAAAAGCTTAGCTCTTATCTCTGTAAAGTAAACACATTCAAGTATGTAATGGATGACATCCCCAGACATTCTCAAAGCACATGTACAGTTCCTCTTGGGCCTAGGGATAGTCATCGCCGTTAGCATCTGCTCACAGCATAACCTTCTGAGTGTAACCCTTAGTTTATAATGAAGATCTGATTGCAATACCTGACCATCTCTCCTCCAGTGCACCATATTGGATAAATGGTAACCAACTTCACCGTACTGAGCTTGGCCATATCCTCCTGCCTCGCCATATCTAGCAGCCTTTGCTTTAATAGTATCCTCTCTCTCTCATCTATAAGCATCTGAGAATAAGTAACCATACCCGCTCCTCACTGAAACTATATTTTTAACCAAGGTGATCCCCTGGATGCGATGGATTCCAAGTCCTCAAGATAGCAAATCTTGCTGTACCTACTTGGTGAATGCAAAACTAATTTATACCAATAGTTGAGGGCGACCAACTTTACCACTACTCGAAGGTCTATGCAACCAGTTTCCATCCTTAAAATAACCACCGGAGTTGAAGGTGGCAGGCCAAGTAAAGAATGGAGAAAACTGTTCAGTGGCCAATTAATATCCTCTGAACACCGCTTTAACATTTTGTATGCATGTTTCAGGCCTGTATTGGTGCCCTATTCAGCCCTCCAACTTGCATAAGAAATGTTAAAGCAGTGTGTTAAAGTGGAGTTAAGGTACATGTCTGTTTTCACCCAAAGATACATTATTGGATCATTGCATACACCCATTAGACTATAATTTTGCTGTTACTTTGTCTACCAGGACGCATATAAAAAGTGGAAGTCTTTGGGTGTTTTTAAATGCAATGCTGCCACCCATGGCCACCCAGGAGCCATTCATTCAACCACCCATCTGAAGGTGGAGCAGGTGGGAGGTGGACGCTCCCATGAACCACTCAGCACCCACTCATGACTACTCATGGCACACTGCAAAGAAATCCAGAGTGCGTCCTGTGGTGCAAGCCAAAAAGTGTGTGGCAACGGATGCCCATGCATCCTCTGCCCATATGAACTGGGACAGCCAGCAATGCCAGCGGACCTATTCCCCACTCATAGGCACTGTGGGCGGGGGATATGGCCTTTTCAAATCACAGGAACTGGTCGCAAGTGCTGGGAAGCCCGGGTTCCCCAGCACTCATGCCAGAATATGTCCATTTCAAAGGTCAGTCTGGCATGCTTCCCCCTCCCCCTTTGACTGTGGCAGGGGGAGTGTGAGATGGCTACCACAGTAGCTACACTTGGAGTCGCCGTCGCCCATTAGAATCCCTTCCTACACACTCCATCTGAGTGGCTGCTTTGCAGCTGTTCCACTCAGCAGCCACGGACCCGCCCCCCAACCTTGCTCCTTTTAAAAAAAAGCCCTTCTAGCTGCTCTGACTCTGAGCTGTGTAGCTACAAAAAGCAGACCTCAATGGGAGAGTATGTGCAACTCTGCTATTTACTACCTGCTACCCTATTTACAGTATTTTTAGTTTGCTCTTGGGCCACTTGCTGAGTCTTTGTTCATCTAATGGGTATAGATGAACAGAGAAAAATTAAACATCTTCATTCTGGAAAGCATTAAAGCACACATGTATTAAGTATTTTCTGGACTAGGTATTGAGTTCAATACAGGCTGGATAAGGACTTTAAACTCACATAGACAAACCTTATGTAGCAAGAGGAAAAAGTAATGAAATGCCCAAACTATCTAAAATCCTGTATTTCTTATGCTCTTTTCAGAGTGTAAAACTAAGATTTATCTGTTTTGCCCAACATACGTTATTTAGGTTCAAATGGTACTGAATTTGACATGGCTCAAAGGCCCTTTTCACATGAGACGTGCCCACAAATGCCCACGCAGATCCACTGCATGGGCACGTGTGGGTGCCGCCCACGTGATCGCCACGACGGGTGGGTGAGGTGCGTGCTCCCACGCACTACACCCACCTCCACCCATAGCCCACGCACGGCTCAACCGGTGAAAATGGCGGTTGCTCCGTGCGTGGAGGTGGGTGGAGATGGGTGTGTGCCCATGTAACAGCGGCCCTAGTGTTTGCTTATACACCAGTATCCTGTTAGATTGAAGAGCTAGGTGCATGCACCTTCTCCATCACCACCCCCAACTTTTTATCCCTTAATATGGAATTACAAAATTCCACTCCTGATACCCACCCCATGTTCTTTTTTATATGCTTAGAGTTGTCATTACTGTCATTTCTTTACTTCTCCCTATCCAAAAATAATAAGAGAATACAGAAGAAACTTTTGACAACAAAAATTTTGGTTGAGTGTTTAAATTGCTAATGAAAACTACTTTTACTGATGGTGCAAGAAGAGGGCAAGTTTGAAGCCATGCTCCAGGAAGAAATAGTTTCTTTGGCAATAAAATCCTCCAGTGAGATTGCACTGTAATCATATGGTTTAACTCAAGAGGTCACCCTATCACAAAAGAAACAGAGACATTTATTTCTGTCCAGTGAGTAACACCAGAGGGCAGTATGAAGCGTTTTCAGAATACAAGCTTTAACACACACATCAGGTTAAACCAGGAAATCTGTTCTTATTCAGGTTGGTTAAGAACATCTGATTAGAGACAGGCCCAGACCCAGGGTCGGCCCAAGGGTTTCAGGGGCCATGTGCCAAGCTTTGCTGCGGGGCTCCAAAGGCCGGCATTTACTAGAATTGGGGGGGGGGGATTTTCAGGGGATGAGGGGCGGCTGTTTACTTACCTGCAACTTGACTGTCAGCTCAGCTCCGCAGCGTATAACTGGCCAGGGATTCCCAGGAGGTTTATGCTCCCCACCCCCATGAGGACTGACTCGGAGATGCCCGGTGGGGAAAAAAACAAAAACCAGCGGCGTCTGTCAGTCTCTAGCCTGCGACAGCGTGGGGCCCCTCCCCCTCGTGGGGCCATGTGCCTGGGCACTGGTGGCACATGCCTCGGGCCGACCCTGCCCAGACCAATGATTTGAACTCTCACAGACTTTGTGTAAATTACAGCCTATACTTTTTTGTTATATATCACTTTTTTAAAAAAAATGTGAGATTATGTATTTGTTTGTTAAAACAAGTTACAAATTCGTATTAAGTATCTATTTTAATTTCATTTGTCACAATTGTTATGGTACAAAACATTTTCATCTGTCCTTCTCCCAAAACTGGAAAAGCAGACATCTTTTGGAATGTTAAAAGCAGTTTCACTGTACATGGTAGGCAGCACCAAAAAATGGTTCCAGGAGGGAGGTAAAGACTAATGTATCCAATTAAAACTGCAGGAGTTAATCTGAGTAGGCAGAACATATAACGAATAAACTTTTAATGTTGCACCATCTTAAGAGATACTTCCTGTGCGTGCGTTTCTGTGTATGGGTGGGCAAAGTGTGGCTTGGGAGCCACATGCAGATCTTGGCCAGAGCCAGTCCCATCCCCCCAGGGTCAGCCTTGCCACAGGGCAACCTGGGGCAAGGGCCCTGGGCACTGCTCTTTCCGGGGACTATGCAGTAGCCTCTGTTTTCACCAGGCCAAGGAGTAGGGACCCAAACACAACCACCTTTAGAGTCCTGCGGAGAAGGCCACCAGGGACTCCGTATTTTATCTTCACTCTGGGCCCTGCAAATTCTAAGGCTGGTCCTGCAGGCTTATTGGTCCTGTGTCCTAGGGTGAAAACAGACATGATGCTAACTACCCTTGGTGGTCATTTATGCATGTTGCAGGGCTGCATAGGACAGCAATACAGCCCTGCAACAAGCATAAATAACCACCAAGGGTGGTTAAAGGGTGGTGAGTGTCATGTCTGTTTTCACCCCTAGTTCACAACACTTGAGTCCTAGAAGCTGAATCACAAAGCAGGAGAGGCTCAGCCTGGGATTTTCTTCAAAGGGGCATGTATGTGTCCTTGTGACTCATATGAAGATTTTGGTAGGCAGCTCTCATAATTGGGAATTTTGCCCACCCTGGTAGATCACGTGGATGCCGAGATATTTTTTTAAAATGCTTCCTCAAAAATTAGGCCTACAGATCACATAAGCAATATGATTCTCCAAAGTGGATAGCATTGGGTGTTCTTACACACATTTCTCCTGCATGTTTGCTGTTACATCCTGAACTTTCTGTGTGTCTAAATCACTCACCCAGCTCTTAAACATCTGATTCTTTGAACTTCTGCATAGAACTTCTCCCAGAACTTTTGTGTATAAAAAGTTCTCCTGGTAAACTGCTTTGCTCCAGGCAGCTGTGGTCACTTGGGTTCCATGGCAGTCCCTCACGTCTACAGCTGCAGCTACTTTAGGCTGCTTCAGGGCAGGAGGAGGACCTGGTGATTAACCATGCACTCCTGCTTCCCAGATTCTGACTACCCTCTTAATATGAGCTGGTCAGCTTTATCGTGGTGATCAAAACAACCCCAAGGAAAATTGTTTGCATCTGGTAGTCAGGCATGTGCCATCAAGGGTGTCTCTGACTTATGAGGTATTTACAATGCTTCCACATACTGAGGTGGTTTCCAGCTGTGGCATGATCATTTCCCCCTCAGATTTTATTTGATATAATGGAGAATGTAGAATGTGGAAGCATCCAATAACTGAAGGAAGGGTGGGACAGAAATCTTTTATAAATAAATAAATTCTAAATAAAAGAGGGACAGTGGGATTCAGCACACAAAGAGGGACTGTCCCTCCTAAGTAGGGACTGTTGGGGAGTATGGGGATGGAAGAGGGAAGATGGCTTTGTTGTATTCCAATCAGCAGCAAAATCATCTCAGGCTATAAACAATTGTATCTTTGCTTCTATAATTATACTGACTGTATTGGTACTCTTAGACCGCTTCTACACAAGGTGCTGAAGAAGCGCCTCCAAAGATACACAGGGATAGAAACCTGCGCGGGGGAGGAGGGGATTAGACGTTCCCCTGTGCTCCTGGAAGCGAAGTTGCTCCCATTCTAAACAGCGGCCGTCGAGAAGAAGCGCAGGTTTGAAGATGTGGCATCGTAAAAGCCTCTCTAGAGGGTTTTACAACACCACTTCTCTAAACCTACGTTTGTTGTTGGCAGCCACTGATTAGAATAGGAGCAACATCACTTCCGGTAGCGGGAAGGAACGTCTACCTCCCCTCCCCCAATGAAGGTTTATCTCCCTGCATATCTTTGGAGGCACTTTTTCAGCACCTCGTGTAAAAGCTGTTTTAAGAAGATACATCAAAGGCAGTCTACACAGACTGAAACTGAGTCTCAGGAAAACTGAGACATTCAGTCGAGTAGTATCCATAGAAGCATTATCTTTAAGACAACATTTTCAGAATCAAGATCAGTCTTGTTTTACCCTTGAAATACTGGATTAATGGCCATTTTTAAACAGCCATGACTGGTGGGGATGGGTCTGTGTGTGTCACATGGAATGCCCACGCACGTCCAATGAGAAGGGGGGAAATCAAACCGGCTGCAATGGGTGTGTGCCCCTACCCACTCACCACCCACTCCTACTCCCGCATGGAGTAAACCCCTGATGCTCTGTGCATGGACATGAGTGGGCCATACATGGGTCATGGGAGCGCACCCGCACCACCTTCAGATGAGTGCTTGGGGGGGGAGGGGATGGGTGGACCTGTTTTGGCTGTGATCCTGAAAACACTTGTGTACACAGCTTGACTGATTTTAATACAACTACTAGTGTAAGGGTAAAAACAAATGTGACAATAACCCTCACCAGGTGCATGCATGTCCACCTGTCCGTTTATTAGGTGGTTATCAGATGTTTGCCCCCACCCACCTGGCAGTCCCCACTCACGGTGTGTTGTGGAGAACCCCAAGCCCACCATGTGGGCAAATGTGAGCTGATGTAGACTAATGTATGTCTATGTGGCTGTCTCTCGTCTATCAAGGGGCATGCAGCCTCTGCGCACGTACAGATCCACCAAGACTACAGAGTCCTGGATGAAGCACCTAGAGTGGTCCAAGGAGCAAGCCTACTCTCAGCTCTCACTGGTGCTTTGAATGTTTACTTTTGCTTTTGGAGCGCTCCAAAAATCAGGGTGGGGGGGAGGAAGAAAACAAATGACACACACAGTGGGGATGACTTTCTGTACTTAGGGTTCATCGCAGCTGTGAGTGATGGGAGGGGGCGGTGTGCACCACCTGTCCGTTTATTAGGTTTGCCACACTAAACCATGGCTGCATGGACTCCAGTGGGCTAGTGTCTCATTTAGGTGTTTTGATGATTGAAGCATTTAAAGGATTCTCAAAATGATTTTAATCACTGAGGGAGAGAGCAGAAATTGCTTAGATAGCTAAAATATTTACACTAGGATTGAAGTTTTTGCAGGCCCAAGCCACTTAGACCCTATATAGGTTTATAAACCTTAACTCTGTCATAATAAGATATGGGGCCATTTTCACAGAAATAACTGAAAACTACACTGTGTAAAATACATCAAATCTGTGATGAGTTATTTCTTAGAACAATGCTTGGATCACATGAGTTTTTTCTCCTTATTGCTACTCTTTGGGGAAAGGGTTTTCCATGGTGCAAATTGGAAACCTTTTGCAGACACCGCCTGAATTAACTTGTGCAAATGCATCTTGCAGATTTGTAAAATTGGGGAAAATGGGTGTCTTTAGATGGACACCTGCTCTGCTTCTGATGGCCCATCCATGTAAAGGCAGGCCACCCTGGGGTGAGGCAGAGCAGGAGCGGAGCAGAGCAGGCACTGCCTGCTCTGGGCCAGCTCCATTCATGGTGCTCTGGAACATCCTGGAGTGCTGCGAGCAGAGCAGGCCACACAAACCCAGAGCACTGGCTGGAGGTGGAGCAGCGGTCCATCTAAAGGGCAAATGGCCATGGCAACTCCACTCCCCACCATGAGTTGCCCTGGAAACTGCCATAAAGCTGATTGGGTGGCAGACTAGAGCAGCTGCCTATCCAACTGCAGCTCTATGGTATGGGGGAAGGGATGCACGTGGGCGGATGGCGGGCTGTGGTGGAGGCTGCCTCCATCTAAACCCACCATAGCCGAAACAGACCCGGGGTGGTTCCTCTGGCGTGGACCCTGGGGAGGCTGCCCCGGGTCCATCTAAAAACATGCTCCCAGTGTTGTGTGCAGACTGTGATCCCCTTAGTCAGAATCCGTTAATGGAAAAGATCACTGGGCCAAAGGTAACTTTCTTTTTTCTAGTAAAGAAGATGCCCTTCCTCTTAAGAAGTAAGGATAAGTAATGGGGATCAAAATTTGTTCTCTTCTGCTACTTGGGTATATCTGTATGATTGGTAATTGTGGTGTAACATGTGAGTACCTAATAGTATTAGAGATTAAGAGCCTGATCCTTGAAATGCTCTACCATGGAGCTTATACCACTGAGGTATTTTAAGGACTGGACTTATTTTAAGGACAGTCTCACCTTATTTTCATTTTATTGATGTAAATGAGGAGTAATTCCATTTTAGCAGTGAATGAATTAATAATTTATTGGTACACCAGCTTTCACCATACTCCAATATACATGTAAACAACATACAAAACATCTGATAAACAGTAAAAAAAAAAACAATTTATACCACATTATGAAGAAAAACTTAACAAGTAGCAGAGGATCAAAACTTTCATCTATGCTCCTCAGCCCAATGGGCAAAAAGAGCTAATTTGGACACCAAACATGGATATTTCTGCAAAAAAATACATATCATAATCTCAGATTTTAAGAACAAATTCAAGAATAGAGGGAAGGGAGATAAACATCTATGTAATGTCACTATACAAAGGGCACTCCAGCACACAATGAACCATATCTTCAATTTTATCCAAACATCTAGGGCATGATTTCTCTGATCTTGGCTGATGTGATCTCTGTCCCTCCAAGATCGCATTGGGTATCTGTTGACACCTTAACCTAGTCAGAACAATACGAAGCTTAGGGTGCAAATCTAACTTAAGATACTCCTCTGGACCCCATCCACTTTCCATAGTATATAAAATGGAGCCACCCAAGAGCCCCACATCTTAGCAAAATTGTTCTGTCTGGCTAGGTTCCTTATTCTTTGAAACAGCAGATGTTTATCCGCTTGAGATTATAAACGCTGTGTAAAATCTAAATAATCTTCACATTCCATATACCTCAGGGAGCATTCCACAAATGACAGCCATGGGGAATGTTTGGGAAAAGGAAGGCTGGTTTTTTCTAATAAACACATTTTAGGGAACCATACAGGAGAAAAAGACAATACCTTAAACCAATAGCCCAAAAGACAAACAAGCATCTTGGTATAGATTGAATCTCCACCAACCTACAACCTAGAAAAAGCAACTGGCAAGGAAGAAGGTAAACCTAAGCCCCACTGCCACATCTGCCCGCAAATAGCTGCCAATAGACTCTGCCCTTTGGCCGCCACCTTCTGGACAGCACCTCCCTGTTATAGTTACCTGTGGGGGGAGGGACGGAGAGAAACACAGGTAGGAAGGGTTCCAGGCATCCCCAAGCAACAAGACAAATTCCCCTCCTCCTAGCCCAAGCCATTTTAGTAGTGGTGTTACACTAGCACAAAACTGGTCTGAGAACAAAACCAAGCCATCAAAAGTGGGGAAATGACCCATTTTCAGTGGTATGTCAGTAGTCTTACATTGGCTAAAAAAATCAGTCCCAACCCAGTCTGGATGTCAATGCAGCTAGGGTCTTACTTCCCGGACCTGATCTGGACCACTATTCTACAGGCGTGGTGCTACCGTAGGAAAGGGGTGGGGATCTCTGCAACCTCATGGAGTACTGTGACATCACAGCACGCCATGGGGAAGGGAAAAGTTCTGATATGGCCCCACTCCCAAGGATCATCATGATATTACAGAGCTCCATAAGTGGGCGTAGGCTGGGAGGGCTCCTAACCCAAGCCCCAGCCCCTTCCCCCCCACACCCCTTGTTTCCAATCTGGTTCAGTCTGGCACACAGGAGTCTAGCTGTCAGTCTAATATTGTTCCTGAACAGCGAGTCAACTTAAAAAGCAACAACAAATTCTCAAAATATTTTCAGTTTGTTGTGTTAAACCAGAAATACCACAGAATGGTGATGGGTTTTAGAAGACGCAATATTCAGACAATGGGGCATTGTTTAATAATTGGGACCATGCTCATAAATTGGATTTAAGCAGGGAATTCCAGTTCAGTCAGTTTATTGTTCACTAACTATTTATGAATACAAGTGTCTTTGTCCTAGTGTATTTCTAATTACATCACAGATAATCTAAAGGGACTTGATCTACTCTTTGTGCAGTTATCCTTTTCATCTGCGACTGTTAGAACGCAGATCTTAAAATGCTTACTAAAACAGCCCAAATAAATAGCATCTTAACTACCATTTATAAAAAAAAAGATTCTAGACAATGAGTGTTACTCAAAATACAGCAGTACCTTTTTACAAACTGTGATTAATGCTGAAGTGTAGTCCATAACAACTTCAGTTCTTAAAAAATGCATTTTCCTTCACATTTTATTTTTGTTTTTGTTGTGCACAGGAGCACACATAATCTCCAATCCTGCAAAAACTTTACCTACATGTTTAACTTCATAAGTGTGAAAAGCCCAGAGCCAAAGAGTTTGGCTGTGAATGTAGGCCAGCTTTTTTATATCATGTGTGTGTCTATATTTTACTATTAATTGTGTCCATGTTGCATGTTTTAAGAAAGAGAAGTTTGCTTAATGACAGTTTTAAAATATGATTTGTACTAACAGAGCTTGCAATGTAAGAATAGCTCCCTGTGTTATCATTCAACATTTGCTTGTCCGTACATCTATTAAATCTAAATATTGTCCGTGGGTTGTTCCAGGTCCCTACGGGTTTCAGCAGACCCTAACCCTAGGGTGGCCATACCTCCCCTTTAAAAGAGGATGCTTATGAAAAATACATGGTGCAGGGCTGGGGAGGTATGGCCACCCTATCTAACCCACATCTTTTCAATGGTTTTGGAGAAAAGAAAATAGCTTACTTGTGTTCTAATCTGACCATCATATGCTTGCTTAATGCTTAGTGGTTTGCAGATCAGTGCTTTCATTCTTCAGTCTATGCTCAGAGGAATATTGTCCAGCCTGAAGAAGTGGCAAGTTTACAGACCTATTGGAAATTCAGTATAATGTCAGTGCTGGGAATATGGGACTGTAAGAGCGTGCTTGCAACAAAGAATGGCATTTGGTGTGAATAGGTTTGCTGCAACTGCAGTCATTGCTGATCAGTATTCAACTAGAATGTAGTGCTCTTCCAAGTCTCTCAAAATAGTTATGTTTTTGTTTAGTGAGATTTTGACATTTCTGTTTGCTTGTCTTCTTGCAAGTCTGCTTATTAGATTGTTTAAGATTCTTAGGGGATAATTACAGCAATTTAATAATCTTATTTAGACGTTACATATTTGTGGAGTACAGCACATTACTTCATAAAATACAAATGTAAGTAAATACAATGATCACTTTGAAACTTGATACTGCAAGCAAAGAATGTCTAAAAAGAAAAAAAAGCTGCTTTTGCCCTGTCTGAAATAAGCTCTTGAGCCCTACTGGTGCTCTGCAAATGTTTTCTGAAAGTTAATTTTTCAGAGTTGGACAGCAAAGCTTACTGAGTAAGAAATGTATCCCTCCCCCCAATTTACTGTAGGTGGGGACTGAAAATATTAAACCATACTTTATTTAATTAGAGCTGACAAGACCTTGGTGAGGCAAAGAAGCTTACAGACTGATCTAAACAGCCCAAGCCATATGTTACATTGTGAAGAGTTATAAAGAGCAGCTGAGGCAGGGGAGCTGGTTACAAGTTAGGGCGCTTTTTAAAAAGACAAAATATGCACATGAGGGTAAATAAACATGGGAGTAACTGACACGTTTAAACAGCTCTCATGCGTGTAACGTGGAAATGCCTGGATTTAAATGTCTGAATTCAGAAATTCACAAGAGAAAGTCTGGAATTCACATCTAAACATTTAATTCCCTCATGAATACGTGGATTTAGAAAAGCCCAGCAATGCACCCATGCATGCGTTGATAACACAATGTTAATCCACAAAATTATACACTTCTAAACATTAAACGTGAGACCGTTTATTTTGCGCAAATGAAAACTAATCCGTGAATTTGATGCACGCCTAAAAATGGCCTTACTTACAACCACAGTCAGCCATCTTGGGTGACTGCTATATTGTTCCTGTTGTTTTGCTGGAACAAAAAGTAGAGTTCTACCTGGTATAACTGCACAGTTCCCAAACTTCTGAAACTCCCCCCCCCCCCCACACACACAAGGTTGCTGTGTTCCTGTCAAGAGACTGGTAAAAGACAGGGCCAGCCAGGAGACTGTGTCAGCGCTATGCTAGACAGTGTGAGGACTGGGTGGCAGACTCTGAATTAATATCCTCTTTTGCATGCTCCTCTGTCAGTATCATTCATATGCTGGAGCAAAGTAACAAGCTTGTCCTCAATAACTACCTTTTACTGTAACAGTAATTAACACAGACTGTCTGTGCTGTGTCCTAACTTAATCCGTACAATATGTTCCTCTATACGTGGAGAGTTACATCTTGGCAAATTAAGTGAAGAAATTGCCTTTAAATCATGTTTTTTCATTACTGTTCAGATTAATCCTCCTGCTATGCATAAACACAAACCATACTTGGGATCTCTACAGAAAGTATTTAGCAGCTCCAAAGCTGGTAGATGAACATAACAAGACTGTTGGTTGCATAAAAACAGATTCAAAATGCATAAATTCCAACAATCTGAAAAACCCATCAGAGACAGATTAAATACTCTGGCCCCTGTGACAATCTTAAGAACTCATAGAAAATAAAGGCTAACCTAATTTGAGAAGATTTTCTGAATGGTCTTCCCTCAGTTGGCTTTGTCCAAAGGAAGATAACTACCTCAAGGGGGACATTATTTATATAGCACCAGCAATGTACATGGTGCTGAACAGTCATGATTAGAGACAGGTCTTGCCCCAAGGTGCTGTGACAATAGGTAGAAATTGATGTGACTGTAGCCCACTTTGTCCTGGACCTCACCACCAGATGTTGGCCAGGGACTGCCCCGGGCCATGATGATGACTAGCTCAGGTTCTGACCTCGGAAAACCTCCAAAGTCACAGCCTGGGCTAAGGCTCACCTGATGGGTTCAAAGTGGGCCACAGTAGGCTATTATGTCTTTTGCTGGGCCACCAACCCAGGAGTTGAGCGTTCCCCCTATCCTGCTGGCTAACGTTGCATCTGAAGAGATTGGGTGGTGTGTTCACAGCCATTTCTGGTCTGTCTGCCCTGAAACCTCCACTTCGTGCCCCCGTTAACTCCCAGAGCACCCGGGGGTGCGGGGGTGATCAGTGAAGAATCAGCTGTTTAGCTGCAGTGCAGAGCGGAGGATCAGACAGACCTGACCGCTCTCCCGCATGGACTACAACTTCCATAATTCCATGGGAGTGATTCTGCCAGGAGTGCCTCTGGCGCAAGTGGCAGGCACAGCAGGATCCCGATTAGCCCCTGGATGTGGAAAACAGTAACAGGGGCTAATCAGGGGCAAATGTGGGTCAGAGAATGGTGTAAACACACATTCCACCACCCCCTTGCCGTTGTGTCTAAAGGCTTTTGTTTGGAGGAGGACTGGGTGGCTCCACCCTTTCCTCTCCATTGTACCACTTTGACTCACACCGTTTTTAGGCGAGGCGCTAAAAAGCACCTCCTGAGCCTCGCATTAATAGACAAGCCGTGCCGCACTGCCAGAAGTGATGTGCTTCCCGTTGTGGGCAACGGCGGTGGCTGAAGACACAGCACTGTACAGAGGCGCGTTCTAGAGACCTGAAAATGGAGGTCTCTAGAATGCGCCTCTGCACAGCACCGCGTCTCCAGCTGCCGCCGTTGCCTGCAATGGGGAGCATGTCACTTCCGGCAGCACAGTGCGGCTTATCAATTAACGCACAGTTCAGGAGGCACTTTTCAGCGCCTCGTCTAAAAACGGCCTTACGTCTGACCTGCCTCACCTACAGATTACTCAGAGAAAACAAAAGATGGCTTACTTTAAACAGAAGTGCAGGAGGTAGGCCTAATGGAGTTTTGCAGCCTGGCAAAAGGTTGGCCCCACATTCTCTGGGCATGCCAGAGCAAGGCTTCTCAAATACTATGGACTCCGCCTGACTTATGGCCTGTCCTATAGCATCTGGATCCAAAGCAGCTAATGAGAGCTGTCTGGAATTAGCCCTTGGAGAGGGGGTGCAAGAGTTTCAGCCTTTTACTGGAGCATCATAGAGAAGGACCCAACCCCACCAGACTGAACCCCACCAGAGATTGAACTGTAAGATTGTTTTAAAACTGATTTGCTTTGGACTCGCCTGAATTTTTACCTGACTTCTCACTGCTACCCAGTCTTAAGGAGTTTTCTTTATTTTAAGCAGATACTATTATTTTAATTATTTATTTACATTTTTAACCTGCCTTTTCCCAAGGGCTCAGGATAGTTTACAACACACACCATATATAAATCGACATGTATACAATATACAACAATAAATCCTGCAAAAATAAAAACCATATAAAATTCCCATTTATTTATTTATTCAAATTTGTATGCCACCTTTCCCAATGAGGCTCAGGGTGACTTACAACATATAAAAACAGCTAAAAATACCCTTAACCCCCTACAGCTTTTCCCCTTATCTCCTCCACCCAACCCTATCCCTGCTGACACCAGCACCTTCAATTGTGCTGAGAAAGCTATTAGTAGCCAGTATAGATTCTGGACACTGGTGTAATGTGCTCCCGGTGACCTGCTCCCAACAGAAGACCCGCTGCTTTCTGCACCAACTGCAGCTTCCGAACAGTCATCAAGGGCAGCCCCACGTAGAGCACATTGCAGTAGAGTAGCCTCAAGGTTATGAAGGTATGGATGATAGTAGCCAAGTCTGAATCTGATTTTTAAAAAGGGTACAGCCTTCTCACCAGATATAATTTGTGAAAAGCACTCCTGGCCACTAGCACCATCCAGAAATTCAGGCACAGCAATGGATTCAAGAGCACCCCAAGGCTGCAAACCTGAGTGACCAAAGGAGGCTGGACTCCATCAATAACAGGGGTTCCTATATCTTCCAGGTCATAAGGCCAGCCAACCATCATCACTTTGGTTTTGTCTGGATTCATTTTCAATCAGTTCGCCCACATCCAGTCCCCAACAGCAGCCAGGCACTAAGTAAAGCACTGAGACTTCAGGACGTGAGTCAGATGCGAAAGAGAGAGTTGGGTGTCATCAGCATACTGATGACACTTCACTCCAAATTCCTGTATGACCTTATTATTATTATTATAAACATTTATATAGTGCCAGCTATGTACCTGGTGCTGTACAGAACATAGAAATAGATGCGGTCCCTGCCTGTGGCTTACCACCCAAGGGCCTCAAATATACATTAAACAGGAGTGAAAACAAGATGGAAACCTGTGGGACCCCACAAGGGAGCTCCCAAGGGGATGACAAGTCACCGCCCATCACCACCCTCAGACAGGAAAGAGCAGAACCACTCAAGAGCATTCCTGCGAATGCCTGACAGGTCTCACAGCCATGTCAACAACACCCCATGATCAACTGCATCAAAGGCCACTGAAAGATCTAACAAAAGCAACAGGGTACAGTTGCCCCTCTTGATTTCCAAGCAGAGATCATCAACCAAGGCCACAAGCAGTCTCAGTGCCATGTCCAGGATGAAATGCTGACTGACATGTGTCCAGGTATCCAATAGCACTGAGATGCACCTGAAGCTGTGAGGTTACCACCTGTTCAGTAACTTTCCTTAAAAAGGGAAGATTAGAGATTGGGCAATATCTGGTAGGGAAATCAACATCAAGAGATGGTTTCTTGAGCAGGGGTTGGACGACCATAGATTTGATGCAATCAAGCACCCTGCATTGACAACCCCAGCCAGCAGCAGTCCCAAAGTCTCTTGAATAGTTTTCACCTGCCAGGACAGGCATGGATTTAGTTCATATCTGGTTGCCTGCACCATTCCAAGCACACTCTCTACATCAGTACCTGAAACTAATTGAAGCTGAGTTAAGCAAAACCACACCCCGTCCCACCCACTTCCCACTAAAGGCCCATCCAAATAAATAGGTCTTATATTGCCTTCATGCTCAGGCATGAACTTTGGCAAACCTCCAAGGAAAGGGAGTTCCAAAGCCGTGGAGCAGTTGTTGAAGAGGTGGTCTGTATTAATAGTAGGTAGATATCTCCAAGTAGGGGGATGATCTCCCTCTAAATTTATACTGCAAAGGGCAGGAACTCCTTTTAGGCACCCCAGAATCCTATCCAGCAAGGGAGCTACCTCACACAGAAGGTAGTTAAGACAAGGAAGTGAGCAAAGCATCAGCTGCTGGTTCTACCCTAAAGCTATAGGATGCCCCAGAAGTGCCAGGCACTGAGAATCCTGGTCTTAGACTGTCTGGTAGCTGTGCATTTGTAGTCATCTCATGGGAGGTCTTGGGCACATTGAGTCCCCTGATCCTTAGTTGGCTGTAGGGCTGATCAGACTGGAGCTTACCTTTGTTACCAGAACACTAAGATCCTAACAAGGAAAGACTTGCACGATCCCTGACAGCTTGTTGAAGCTTTTTTTTCCCCCCTTGAAGTCATTTTTGTCAGAGTTGCAAACAGTCCCGCTACTATATAGCAGTGTCAGAGGTTTTAAGATATAGAAGGCATCTGGTAGATGGTTGAAATATTAGCATGCGATTCAAGTTACCAAGTACGCTGCAGAAAGATAATATATAGTTAAAGTGTTCTTGATTAATACTTTGTGAGCAATCTGGGACTGAAAGTGGATTGTATGAAACCATTAATGTGTGCAAAGAAATGAACATTCATTAGGCATAGTTCATCTAGCTGTATTGAATGCTTACAATTGTTTAAACTAAGTACTTTTTAACTGGAAAAGATTTGAGGCCTTTGTAGGAAGCTTGCCTACATGAAGTATGTTCCCTGATGCATTTAGATTTGATACCAAGTACAAGAGTCTGTTATGGCCCAGGTTTTGATAAACTTATTCACCTTAACTATTGCGTTACAATGCAGTTAGTCAGTATTAATAAGAGGAGTGAGAGAATCTGATCCTCCATGAGTTTGAAAATGAAGTGTTTCCTGTGGGAACACTTCAGTGTTAGAACACTTGTTGTTTTACAGGTAATTAGCAAGGAGGATCACCCATAAAAGTTGTTTTCCAGCTTACTGCAAGTAAAAGCAAGTAAAGACTTTTAAGATCTCTGTGCAGTCCATCTCAGCTACTGAGGCATGTTTCTGTTAGTTCCAGCTCTGTAATAATGTCCTTCAAATAAAAGTAACTTGACTGTTTCTTCATGTTAATCATGTAGACTTGCAGTGCATGTGTACCCTGGTGCCATAAAGATAATTAATACTTTGCTCTTATACTCCCTTTTATCCAAGGATCTCAGTGCTTTACAATTAGCATGTGTCAGATGTTGGCAGCATTTGGTTTTTCCCCTTTATGTATTATGGATATGATTCTCTGTACCTCAGTTCACATCCTGTGTACCCTGAGTGTAAATGGAAATAGAGAAGGAGCTGAGAAAGAGAAAGGTATTCTGTTTTTTCCCCCTCTAGAATAACTGTAGGTATAAGCAGCTGCATACTGCTATTTGAACATTCCTAAAAATTGGAAGTGCAGAGAGGTTGTTTATAACTGGAAGAGACCCTAAGGGTCATCAACTCCAGCCTCATGCATAAGGTAGGGTCTGCCATACTTAAACCATCGCAGACATGTGCTCATCCAGACTCTTCTTAAAAACCTCCAGTGGTGGAGAATCCACAATTTCTCTAGGCACTTTTCCATTGCCTGATTGCCCTTAAAGTCAGAAGAATTTGTCTGAGGTTTAATCTAAATCTGCCTTCTTCCAGCTTGTGCCCATTGACTTTTGTCTTCCCCTCCAAAGCAAGGAAGATCAATTGTACTCCATCTCCTTTGTGGCAGCCTTGAGAGCCCCCTGGAATCTGGGTTTGGTCTGTGCAGCCCCCACTCACATACTTAGTATGTAAAGCTTAATAAACAGGCAACGCCCTGTGTGTAATTCTTGTGCATTCGGGCAGCCCCCACTCTCAGGTTTAGCATGACAAGCTTAATATATGGGCAGGCGTTCTTCCCCACCATCCTCCACCCACCAATCCACCTCCTTCTCCGTATCTCGCCCCCCTGCCATGACTCTCAGCCGCAACAACCATGGAAAGAAGCAGCCTCCCCAGCTGTTTCTTTTTCTGGGTTATTATGACTCTGGGAGGTGGTCCAGTTCCTGTTATCCCCACCAACAGAGTTTCATACTGGGGTTTATACCTGTCAGCACCTGGTGGATAGAAATAACTCTTTGCCATGCACATAATGCTGAGTTTATTGAGAAAAATCACACACTTTAGTGAGAGCCAGTAGTGAAAATTGAAAGCTAAGGTAAAAATTGAAATGGAAAGCAATCATTCTTTGCATGTTGTTACCACCCAGTTTCTTGCACCCAGGACTCACAACAATATACTAGCAGATAGCAACACACAGTTTTATTGGGTTCTCGCCCACCGTGATGCTGGAAATTCCTCTCTGACTGGAAATCCCAGTCAAACATGCCCCTCTTGCACTCCCTCTCTAGCACCTTCTGCATTACGATACAATGGAGGTGAAAAATATACCTGCTTGCGAGGACACTCTGCACTTTGAGTGTCCAAACCTTGTATAGGGCAACAAGCTCTCCTTCAGTCAGTTCACATTCCTTGTAACCTGATTCACTAGTGTCCCCAAAGAGATTAATCTCTGCCATCCAAGCAAGGCATTCGTGATGGCTCCACAGATATCCTTTGCTGTCATCAGGGCAGTGATGAGAAAAAATGGCAGGGAAGGTCCAGCCTTCATTAGTGACTACCCTACTTCTGGCAGTGCACAGACATCCAGAAAACTGGCAATCTTGTTTGCACCCTACTCTCTCATCTCAACTGGGGTTCTCACTTTTTCATCCAGCTGAACGTGGACCTGAAGCAGAGTTGTGCAGTGTCTGCACTCCATCATGCATGCATAGAACCCCATTGTGTGCATGTGCCACCCTATGAGCTCACAGACTGCCTCAGAGGATGTGTCTGACAGTTCTCCTTGTACACCAGACCTCGCCCAAATTCCAGCAAAGGCCAGGACATCCATCACCCCCCACCCATGCCCAACCTTTCTGGGCCCCATACTCCAGGCGGCCACAGAATCCACAGACAAAAGATGAACTCACAGCAATCGCTTTCCATGACATTCGGTTTTTTAGTTTTAGTTTATTTTCCATTTTTACTCCCTCCCCCCCCTCACAAAAAGCGACTCGGGGCAGCTTACAAATATAAAAAATAAAACAACAATCATAATATAAAATAAAAATACACACTATAAATAAGTACAATATAAAACTAGACTAAAACTCTGGCCTGTGTATAATATATATATACCCTCCCCACAACCCATATAACCCATCCCACCCTCCCCCACCAAACGCCTGGCAGAAGAGCCAGGTCTTACAGTTTCGTCAGAAGACAAGATGATTGGGCTGAGGCAAAACTCCACCGGGAGGGAATTCCAGAGCAATGGCACAGCCGCTGAGAATACCCTCCTGTCCGTCTGAACTCACCGATAATGTGGGACTTCGAGGAGGGCCTTGGAAACCAGGGTGGCTGGTTGGGTTCCATGTAGGGGGTCATGAACTGCTGTGGGTTAGGAAATAGTGCCTGCCTCTGAGCAATAAAGCTTGTGGTCATGGCATCAACATGCTTTAGCAGGGTGCTCTGGATCTGAACGAACTGGGTCAGGCTGCTTTGCATCTGTGCCCGCATGTCTCTCATCTCCTTGCTCACCTTATTGATCGCAATGTCCAACAACTCAAACTGCTGCCAGAGGCAGGCACAGTGCCTGTCCTCCCACTGGCAGTCCAGGCAGGCCTCAGCAGCAAAGGCTTTGCATTCTGCAGTGTTTTGCTGTAGCAGCTGCCTATACTCCCTGTCCATGCATGCCATTAATAGTGTGCTGTAACTCTCATCAGCCCACCACATGGTCTCCTCAAGCAGCATTCTTGCCAAATCTTATCTGCACAGCTGGTTGAGGACCTGCAGGTCCTGGTTCCACTGGGCGCTTGTGGCTGGGGGGTTCCATCCGCGTCCATTGCACTGGCATATCTGTAGCAAAGAAACAAGGAAAGCCATTAGTTTAGACCAGCCTGCCCAATTTTCAGCCCTCTGCCCTCCCAAAGGGAAGCAGTAATGAGTACCTGGCCAATGCTCCTGCTGCAGCTGTTGCTGCAGTTGGATTCCAGTGCCATGCAGTTATTCTCCCGCAATCACTGTAGAGGAGTGACGAATATACTAAAACCAAGTGCTGCTATTTGCATCATCTCCCACCCCCCTGGCCACTATTTTTGCTTTCCCCCACCCACCAGCCCATGGACCCACCATGGTGTCTTGCCACCCTCTTTCCACGCCTACCATTCCAATCTAGTGGAACTGTTTCCCGGCAATGTTCCTGCTGCTCCTCCATGTTCTCCTGGCCACCTGGCAACACAGTAAATAATAAAGAACATAATTAGATAACAATAAATGGAGACTTGATTATGCAGCTGTGTAATCTCAAATACAAACACACACAGAGTGTTAACTTATCGTTCTCCTTCTCCTCCACTGCTGCCTCTTTCAAAGGTATTATCTGGGTCCTCCATGCCCTCGACCAGAACCTCTTGTGGCTCCTTGAACAAGGACTGGCTCTTGAGCTCAGTGGGATGCACTGTGTCATGGTGTCCATGTCTGCATCAGCCCATGATGGCTCCTGGGCAGGCATGGAGGGGAGGAATGTCTCTCAGCGATTGCAGATTCCATGTGGGGAGCAGGAGTGATTGAAGCAGGAGCAGTTGCAGTGGGAGTGGGCAGTGGGGGATCAATATCCACTCATTTCTTGCCATTGGCAAAGGCAGAGACATGCAGGCGGGATGCATCAATGGCTCTATCCATAGAGAGGAACTAGTTAAGGAGCTCATAATTCAGACCAGGTTGCAGGATATTGAGAGACAAGAGGACCTAGCGACGATAGGAAGTTGGAGGGTTGCCCCTTGGCTAAAGTCCATAAAAGTTGTATGGGGGATGGAACCCTATCTCGATATCCTGCAAAATCGTAAACTCCAGAGAAGCTATACGCTTCTCCGGTTTCAGATGGTCAAGACTGCAGTGGTGGAAGGGAGGCATAAGAGGATCCCCTACGAGAGATGACTGTGTACCTGCCCTTTAGGAGGGGTGGAGACAACACCTTTTGCTAATCTGCCCTTATTACACTGCCCTTAGGGTGACGTGGCTTCAATCACTCATCCATGACCCCTTGTGCATAGGATTGGGTCAAGGTTATAAGAGCTTGCTGTCCCTGGGGAGCAAAGAGGACAAGGTCGCTCTTGCGTCCTATGTCTGGCTGACCTCCCAGAGACGGGAGATGATGACAAAGGAGAGATGATAGGACCTACAATCTGTGGAAGGGGGGAGAGGCTTGTTTAGTCCCAAGGCTGAAATAGGGTACGTCTCAGTATGTACTCTAATGTAGGATTCGATCCTGGTTACTAATCTAGGATGAGGGTTGGTCAGGGGACAAGTGTTGGCATAACCCCCGTGAAGGGTAAGCTGCTAAACCCATTGGGGACAATGTTTATATGAGCGAAGGCGTCGGTTCATCAGGGGACAAGTGTTGGCGTCATAACTCCCGAGAAGGGTAAGCCACTTCCTAGTGTAAGAGTCACACCCCCAAATGGGTCCTAAAGTCTACGCAGCTTCAGGTTCTACCAACTGGCTTCAGTACCTCTATTTTGTATCTTATATTTTCTATTTTACATTTTAATTTTACCTACAATTAATTTTGTATATTTGATATATGGTTTTATGTATTTTACTGTTGTTTTTCACTTAGCATTCATAGACTAAGATCATAAAAGGCTTGAACACGAAGAAATTAGTGGAGTAGGGTAATAGGGAATTAAGATGAGGATATAACTATGGAGACTGTGACCTCTTTCTCCCGACTTTTCTCCGGGTGTATGATATGTGTATATGGAGAAGGTATTATATTACTGTATGTATACATCCGGCTAAAATGTGAAATGTTTTATTGTGTTTTTTATCCTGTCCTGTATCTTTCTTTTGTGTTGTTTTTGCGGCCATGGCGAAAGCTAGAGTCTAAATAAATAAATAATAATCATATATGAGCTCGTAATAGGGAAATGTTTGTCTTCTCCAGCCGAAGGAAAGGTTGTTGACCCAGATCTCCTTGTATTCATGCCCCAAATCCTTGGCCCACTGCCAGCACTGCTTCATGTCCTGGGTATAGCCCTGCTGTGTCATTTGGACAAGCTGGCTGGGTGCGCTAGGGACAACTTGATGGTGCTGGTGAACCTGTAAGATAGGGACTTAGCTCTCTTTGGGATCGAGGGACCCACACACCGTTTTTCACTTGCATCAATATACATGTACATAAGTTTGTCTTAATCAAGTCTTAGGTTTTATTATAGCACACAGCAAAGCATAGAATCAAGCTGTTGATCCAGCAGCAATTACCTAGCTAGACAATATCCCACACCCAAAGTCAGAGACTTACATGTCTTGCAAGTTCAAAACAGTGGATGTCGTCTGTCAGGAACAGGAGATAGGTGGTGGCCTGGTCTGGTCAAGTTGTAAGACCCCCTGTGGAGGAGTTCTGGAAAGGGTCACAGCCCACGAGAACCAAAGTAGGTTTCAAGCACTGTGACAAAGTTCTGGGATTTGGCTTAGTCTTTTTATAGTGTCCTGGCTGATTTTTTGTGCCCCCAATTCCTGGTGCTTGTTTTCTTGTTATCAATCAACCTTCATCAGGTGGATGCTGAGGGGTGATGGTCGCTTGAATGGCTGCTGCTTATCAGTTGGCATCTCACTGGGCAGGAACATCTCCTCCTTCCCCTCTGGGCATGGAACAGATATACCTGCCCAGAAGTCTCCTTTGTTGTTTCAGCTGGCCGCTGGGTGCTTTCTGTTATGCAAGTTGTATACAAGCATCTTCTCATCAAGTGCCTTTGTTTAAACACTCTCAGTTCTTTGTTCCAGGCTGGGTGCAGTTTGTTAAAATGAGTTAGCAACAGGATGATGTAAATCACAGATCTTGCAAGACATGGTAATATGTTAGGAGTTTGAGAGTTTGTGAAAGTCCTGAGAGATTATTTCCCACATGTAGTCTATCTGCTTATTTCCTAAAAATCCTGCTTACTGGATCAGTACATGTGTTCAAAGTTTTGGTACAATAGTTACATATCAAATACATTTTTCAAGTATGGTCATTGGTTCCAAGTGTATCAAATCTCATAGTACATACATTTTCAAGCAGGAATATGATTATTTCATAACAAACCTGGATGCAGGCAAGACTGAGGGCAAACCTAATTGATGACATGTGGACATATAGGCATGCATTAGCCTGGATTTGCCCACACGATGGGCCCGCAATCTTCTGGAAGATGCCGCTAGTTGCTGGTGGCTACGTGGCAGATGTGGGCTAGCATCTGGCAGTCACCTAATAAATGCGAGCAGGTGGACACACACTTGATGTGGGCTAATGCGGGCTAACATCTCGTTTGTTTTCACCCCTTAGTTGATTAGAACTGTGTAATAGGAGAAAGAGGACTTTATTCCAGTATCTAACCTTTCTATCTCTATTACATGTAATATTTTGGTGCCATACAGAGTGAGAAGCAAAACAGAAAAGCGATACTCTTTCTACAATCCAGAGGTCAGGTATAATGCCGGATGCTGCCACACACTGTTATCCTCTGTGTACAGTTTCAAGAAGACTGGCCTGAAAAGGAAGCTGGGCCTCTCCAGTCAAAAGTGACTATGTGTTTTATGATAGGCTTTGATGCCTCCTGGGAAATAAGCTAAGAGTCAAAACATACTTCTCCCCTCAGAATAACAAACTGGATTTTAACCAGCTTTCCAAAGAATGAAAAAGAAAAAAGGAAAGGAAAAAAAAAACCCCAGTCTCCAGTATACATAAAGACACAGCTATTCCTAAGGGGGGAAATGTAGTAAATTAGAACTCGCTCCAGTTAATACCTGCTAAAATAATTAACTTTAGAATTCATGCATGGTCACTTAACCAAAACATGTCTAATCATAATGAAGGGGGGCTCTCAGAAACATCTGCAAAACTAATTAAAAATCAGACTTCCCTGTGAGGAAAGGCTATGTGTCTTTATACTGTATCCTTACAACTGCACTGCAGATCATTATTTTCAAGTTAGAATATGTTGCCAAATAAAAGGTTTCATAGCTGAGTGGGTAAGAATGCCTTCAGTGCCTGAGAATGGCAGTTAGGGTATTATGTAAATAATGAGGATGAGAGATCCAGGTGTTCAGTATTCTCTTTACATAGAAGTAAAGCAGCTATTGTGAACATTCTTTGGAGAGATATCTTCCAGGTCAGTAAAGACCATATATTTCTCTTTCCATGAAATTCTGTATGAAACCTGTTGTCACAGTGCCTGATAATCTACAGGCTTGCTATATCCACTAGTAAAAATTAGAATTTTTCCTTCAAAATTGATAACATTTAAAACATTTCCTTTTCTGAAAGTCAACTTAACAGTGCCAAAAACTTTAACTTTTAAAATCAGTTATCATAAAATAGTATATTATCCAGTTCATTTCTTGAAATGTTACATCCTGTAAAGGACTGGGGGGGAGGGGGGATCAGAGCCAAGAAAGGGGCTCAGCAGGAAGGCCAAGGACCAGCAGAGGAGGGTTCAGAGGAAGGAATGGGGAACCTTTCAGGATCTCTCTAAGCTCTGGGAGAGGGCACTCATTGAGCTAGGGAAGAGCAAGGCCCATCACAGAGGTCATGAGAAGGGGAAGACACAGGAGGTAGAAGAACCAGGGAACAAAGGAAGAGAGTGAGGAACAAGGGACCTAGGATCTAGGGAGACAGAACTAGGAGGAACCAGTAGTCTGAGGGGTAGAATGTAGGAAGGAAGGAATGAGACATGAGGCAGGACCAGAACTAGGGCTGTTTGCTGACGTTCAGGAAGGGGGTTTTAGCTTTAATTTTCTGTTCTCCTGTTAAAGTCAATAACGTGATACAGGGCTCAAAATCCAGCCCTGTATCACGTTATTGAATTTAACGGGAGAATGGAAAAATAACGCTAAAAACACATGCACACGAGCAGGGATTTCACATGACCACACTAACATGAGAAGGAGACAGGACACAGTGCTGGGTTTAAACGGCCGCACTCTTTATTTAACCAGATTACAATCAAAATTTGGTGGGGGTAAATCGTCTAGTGAGATGCGGGTCCAGTACTTAAACTTTGAACAGTAACACCAACGTTAACCAGGGGTGGCTTCGATGTACCCTCGATTGCCACCCCACCGACGATCACATGTCTCCCCCTCGAGCGGCCCCAACCGTCCGTGAGGGGGTCCACTCCTTCAAATGCAAGTAAGGAGAAAGATGCCTCCCTACCATCGCATGACACCCCTCCCAGGGAGGCTGCCCAGCCGCTTGCCATCCCCTGCTTTCCGGCAGGTGGGCCTCTCCATCTCTTAAGGAGATGACTCTTAATTATGACCCCTCTAACTACTTTAACTTACAGTACTGGACCCCTGCCACTAAGGGGTTGCCAGGATTCTGATCCCCGGACGAACCCGACCCCCACCTCATCACTAGAACCTTTCTAATGCATGAACTAGGGTCCCTTTTAGGGCTCTCAGGTACAGATCGTTCCCTTCAGGGGACAGGTGCACCCCATCTCGCCTATACAAGGCTGGACTTCTGTGCGTCATGACCTGCGTGTCTACATGCCCCCCCCAGGCCCATGAGCCACTTCACTACATCCCTGTTGACCGTCCTCCTGGTCCCATCGATCTTCCGGGGGTGTACCCCAATACCCCAAGACATCCGTTCGACCAGATTGGTCCAGAGGAGAAAAACATCAGGGAAAAGTTTCTTAATCTCCCACAGGTCGGACTTGATACTCTTGATCAACTGGACACCTTTCAAGAGGGGAATGTCATTCTCACCTAGGTGGATTATTAGGATATCAGGCGGAGGGCCCCGCAAAGTGGCGTGAACCAATGGCAAAAGCTGGTGCCACCTCATCCCACCATGGCCCCTCCACTGGATCTGTGCCTGTGCTGACAAGCCCAGTTGGGTTCTCTATCCAGTCTGTCCTGAGGCTTTTCCCGCCCAACGCACCAGGCTGTGGCCAATGATCCAAACCTGCCTCCGTGGCGATGGACAGACACCTGTGGAGATAAGAAAAAACAGTTAGGATCGCTTGGTGGGGGGAGGGGCATCCCGGACATAAGTCCAAAAAGCCCCTGACCTCCAATGCCCCACTTCCCTGATGCCCTGTTCAGGCATCCCGCTCTCCGCAGCAAAACTTGAAGCCCCTATGCGGAAGGAATGCATGCCATATGCTGCCGGAGGCAACCCCAGGTAGGCAAGCGCAGCCCTCATGACCAATGCAAATTGACACCTGGTCACCTGCTGCCCCTCGGCGTGCTTGAAACAGGGGGCCTGGAGCCACCCCCCACACCGCAAGATGATTATTATTATTATTATTATTATTATTAATAACAAACATTTATATAGCACCAGCAGTGTACCTGGCACTTTACAAAGTAATAAATTAGACATGGTCCCTGCCCCTAGGGCTTACAATCTGAGAGACAGGAGCTGGGGGAGAGACATAGGAAGGGGAACAGAGGGAGAGACAAGGGGTCTAACATTCATGAAGATGCGA
>QEPC01015367.1:615396-655685 GCA_003113815.1 Sphenodon punctatus
CCCCCTTCCCGACCTTTCCCTTGTGTGTGGGGGTGCGTGTGGTGTGTGTGTGTGTGTGTGTGCGCCCGGGCGTGTGGTCATGCAGTGTGTCCCGCTGCAGGTCCGCTGTGTGTGTGTGTGCGTGTGCTGTGTGTGGCGCCTGTCAGCATGTTCTCCCTCTTCCCCCCTCCCTTCCTGTTTCCCTTGTGTGGGCGTTCCCTTGTGTGCCTTTTGGCTTCGTTTGCCCTCAGGCGGCCATGTCTGTGTCCCGCCCCTGCCCGGTACCTTCTGGGAGTTTTGACCACGGCAGGGGTTCGGCTGCACGTCTGTTGTGCTGCCCCGGTCCATGATGGTTCGGCCCGGTTCCCGGCCATGGTCCAGGTCCCGTCACGTCTGTTTGGGTCGTTTTTCCACCCCGGCCCGTGGTTGTGATGTTCACCCCCCCTGGGGGTTCACTGTGGTGAACCGCCCGCCCGTAACGTCTGAAATCACCCATTCCCCCGGCTAACCTGGGAAGCGTGGTTGAAATTGACCCCATGTGGGTATTGAGCATGATGAACATCTGGCATGCATGAACAGATGTTCATGGCCCTTTGGCCCCGCCGCGGGGTTGAGCGTGGTTCACTGTGGTTGAGCATGATCTCGTAAGTCTGAAAATACCCATAATCAGCTCCAGTAGCTAAGGGTTAATTCCCATCTTATGAAGTTTCAGCCATAAGAGGCTTCTAGGCACAGAGTCAAAAGCCTTTGCCAAATCTATACAAGCAACAAATAGTTTAGCTTTCCTTATACGTACATATTTGTCAATAAGATGAACCAGTACGAAACAATTATCCAACGTTGATGTTCCTGCTCGGAATCCTGCCTGCTCATCCAGCAGAAGAGAGTGTAGTTGTACCCAAGCCGCCAAAGACGTCAGAAGAGGTCTTGCATAAATTTTACTTAAGACAGGGAGAAGGCTAATGAGTCTGTAGCAAGTAGGCTCGTTTGGATTTCCCTTTTTAAAGATAGGTATAATAATAGCTACCGCCCAGGCATTTGGAATTGATCGAGTTAAATTAATGGCTGTAAAAAAATTGGCAAGAACTGGAACCCACCATCCAGGATTATCCTTAAAAAGTTCTGCCAGTATGCCATCTGCACCTGGAGCCTTACCTGACCGAAGTTTCAGAATGAAGTCGTAAACATCCCTTTCCCTAACTACCAGAGAGAATGGAAGAGATTGGTCACTAAATACAGGATTCAGAGATAAGGGAAGGCTCCAGTCAGCTACTTCTGGGGAAGAGTCCTGGTAAAGATTGCTATAGAAAGATATCCAGGCATCATCCTTAATTTGAGCTGAACTCACTGCTCTGCCCTTCTGTTGCCAGCTGTTAAGCAGCTTCCAAAATTTAGTTGAATCTTGGGTCTTAGCTGCCACCTGTATCTCTGCCCAAAGTTGAGCTGACTTAAGCATCTTCTTAGTCTTTAGAAGGTCATAATATTCCCTCCTTCTAGAAATATATAATTCCCAATCCCCTTCTAAATGATATTTATTCCAAGTTCTCCTGACCTTAGTGAGTGCAGTCTTGACGGCTTTGTATTCCTGGTCGTACCAAGAATTTGTGTTAATTTGAGATTTGTATCCACGGCGGATCAAAACTTCCTTAGTAATATACGGACTCAAATAATCTATAATAGAATCCAACAGTGGACAGACATCTTTATGATCATTTGCCATCATGATTGCCTCATTCAAGGCCATGAAATCCAGAGAATACAGCAACTGTGAAATTTGAGGTGAAACTGATGAAGTCCATCTAACAGGAAGTCGGGGCATAGGCTAACCAATGCAAACATAGCAATCCTGGCTCTCATGATTACCCAGCCTAGCTAGTTCCAGTTGCAAAGGATAATGGCTTCCCTCCAACCTTAGCAGAACAGTAAAGTCCTTAATGATAGAGAAGTGCACTGGGGAAATCATTATGTAATCTATAACGCTTGCACCCAGCATAGAGTCATATGTAAAATGACCAAACAGGTCCAAGGGGGAACCTACCATTGACAACTAGCAACCCTCATTCCAGCATAAGCTGGAGTAGCCTCTTTCCATGGGCATTAACAAATGTATCCATGGAACCCCGAGAAGGTATCTTGGAATAAGATTGCAGCTGGGGATCAATGTTATCTAATGATGAATTACCAATTCTTGCATTAAAGTCTTCCATGATGAGTAAAACGTTACTGGGAAACTCCTGGAGTAGATGCTTTAACAGATCACTAACTGTTCCCAAATGGAAGGTAAATAATGAGAGGATTCAGGAGGGACATAGATGTTAAGGATAAGGAGATCATCCATTCCCGAACACTTGAACTGAAGAACTATACAGTTCTTCAGATCAGCTGGAATTCATCTGATTACTGGCTGAATTCTATTGGCAACCAGCGTAATGACCCCACCCGAACAGCAGCCTTTCCTCCCCATCTTCATTCCAGGAGTGTCAAAATCTGAAAACCACCAAGATGTAAAGAGTCTGCTTCACCAACTTGAAGCCAAGACTCTTGAAAACAAACTATATCATGTCTGTTAATGAGATCAACCCAATCATTGTTTATCAAGCTCGATCTGATACCTTCTATATTCCATGAGAGACAGCAGATATTAGGTCACTGTAGTTGTCATGGAGGATGAGGGTTAGACAATTCAGATAGGTTTTGCATCTTCTCTGGAGTAGGACAGGAGGTTGGCTTATCTAAAAAATCTCTGCAATCTGCTGTTGGCTCTAGGGTCCTCTGATTCCTCAGCTCACCATGCCAGTATTTAAAAAGGACTCCAGAGATGATCCTGGAAACTACAGACCTGTGGGTCTGACCAGTGCTGGGCAAACTGGTGGAAATGGTTGTTAAGAACAGAATTACGAGCATATTGATAAACATGGCATAATGGGGAAGAATCAGAATGGATTTAGGAAAGGGAAATCTGCCTCACTAATCTATTGGAATTTTTTGAAGGTATAAATAAGCATGTGGATAAGAATGAGCTGATCAGTATAGTGTGCCTGGACTTTCAGAAGGTGTTTGATAAGGTCCCTGATGAGAGACTCTTGAGGAAATTAGAGTCATGGGATAAGAGGCAGTTTCCTATTGTGGATTGGCAACTGGTTAAAAGATAGGAAGCAAAGTGTAGGACTAAATGGTCAGTTTTCACAGTGGATCGAGGTAACTAGTGAAGTGAAGTGCCCCATGGATCTGTACTGGAACCAGTGTTGTTTAATATATTCATTAATGATCTGGAGAAGGGAGTAAAGAGTGAGGTGATCAAATCTGCAGACGACACAAAATTATTCAAGGTAGTTACAACCCGAGCGGACTGTGAAGAATTGCAGGGGGATCTTGCGAGACTGGGTGACTGAGCATCTAAGTGGCAGATTAAATTTAATGTGGACAAGCACAAAGTGATGCACATAGGGAAAAATACCCAAACTATATTATACAATTCTGCGTTCTAAATTAGGAGGTACCTCTCAGGGAAAGGATCTTGGATTCACTGTGGACAATACATTGAAATCCTTAGCTCAGTGTGTGGCAGTGGTCAAAAAAGCAAACAGAATGTTAGGAATCATTCAGAAACGAATAGAGAATAAAATTGAAAAGCACATGCATCCGCAGTGTCTCAATCTCATGAATGTACTCTTGTCTTTCCCAAAATCCGCCTCGATCCCTTGTCTCCCACCCCTCCCCTTGTCTCTGAGACTGTAAGCCCCCTTGGGGTAGGTAGGGACCTGTCCATAACTATTGATTGTACAGCACCAGGTACACTGCTGGCATTATATTCATCATCATCATTGGCATGACTGCACTTGGAGTATTATGTGCAGTTCTGGTCGCCCTGTCTCAAAAAAGACATAGTAGAACGAGAAAAGGTACAGAGAAGGGCAACAAAAATGGTCAAGGGCATGGACCAACTCCCATATGAATAGAGGCTTGATAGGTTGGGGCTCTTTAGCTTGGAGACGAGACGACTGAGAGGGGATGTGACAGTTTATAGAATCATGAGTGGTGTGAAACATGTAAATAGGGAGCGGTTATTTACCCTCTCCAACAGTACTAGAACAAGGGGACACTCCATGAAATGAACTGGCAGCAGATTAAAAACAAATAAGAGAAACTTTTTATTCACTCAGTGCACAATTAACTTGTGGTAAAGGCTGGTAGTGTAGTGAGTTTTAAAAAGGGACTGGATAAGTTCTTGGAAGATAGGTCCATTAATGACTATTAGCCAACCTATGTAACCTCTTACTGTTGGCAGCTGGAACAACAGGCAATGTATTGCGCATTGTCACCCATTCGGTACTTCTCCCAAGAGACAGAGATTGGCCACTGTCAGAGACAGGATGCTGGACTTGATGCACCATAGGTCTGACTTAGTATGGCACTATTTATGTTCTTATGTGAGCCACATCCATTTAATTACCACAATGGAGGAGCTAGTTTGTCCACTTCTGGTCTATTATATCCATAAAGGCTGTTGCTGGAGGTATCTTTACAAAAGATAAGATCAAAAGATGCTTACTTGAGAGCGATGGGATATTCCTGATATTGTCAGGCTGGGTGGAGTATTTGATTGCCTTGTTTTAAATAATGTTACTAGCTCACTGGATTTTATTGTAAATTGCATGATATTTGACTCTTAAAGTTCCACGTCCTGGCATTAGATTATATTGCATTAGTTTCTCATCTTTCATTTTAAAATAACACTTCTAAATCATCTTGATGAGAAAAGGTTGAAACCATGAACTAAGTCTGCCCGAATGGCTTAAAACATAGAAGATAAAGAAAAAGAAAAAATGTATGTCTAGTATCATCTTTTTAAAGTCAATCTCATAATTATGGGAGCCTTATTTGTGATTTTTGAATGCTTAAGATTAGCTGTACTATGAAATTTTGCCACAATGTTGTATCCCTGTATGTGTCAGAAATAAATGGCACAATCTTCTTGGATCAAAGGCAACTTGGCAGACAACTTTATTCTGATGCTTCCAGCTCAGCTAACTGCTAACTGGCTCTACACTGCCCTTACCTCACTGTCAGTGGGGGAAGAGGGGAACCTGTCTGTGGGGAAACGGGGAAAGGGTAGAAAGCATGCAGCCACACAGCCCCAGTCAAACCTAATGCTCTAGAGCGCTTGCTCTTCCCGTGAGGGTAAACGGGCCCGTCAGGATAGTGTGTGGGCTTATAGTCTCAAAGAGAAACAGCCCCTATCATCATAGGGCATAGAGCGAAGTGGCAGGCTGAAGCCTGTTGGTTCCACAAGTTTTACCCACACACCCATGTTCACACGAGGCGGGGGTTACGGGGACAAGTAGTGTGCTCCAGTGAGGGGATGAGGGCAAGGTCCGAGGAACGACAGGGGGGGGAGAAGGGGGGAGAAGGCAGCACTCACAACTGGGTAGATGAGGAGACGGGGACCCCAGGGAAGGGGGGGCACCCAGGCGCTCACCAGTCTCTCCCCTTTCACTCCTTTCTCTCACACAACCCCAGGGAAGGAAAGGTCACCAGGATCCAGGCAATGTCCGCACAATCCTATAACACACCATCTAAATCAACACACAAATAATCAAGCTTCAAAACACAACACAAGGAACACTTAGCTCAGGTAAAGGGCCAGCTTCTCTCTTCAATTACCGGTGCTGACTGAGTCTCAGCGCCATCATCTTATTCCTATAGCTCCGCCCCCCGATGTGCCCGAAGCCTTGCGCAGTGCCGCAAGGGTTCCGGGCATGACCCCACATAGTTTGCTACACCCGGAAGTGCAGCTATGCCGTCGCCACCGGGGCCGGTCACCGAGGCAACTGGTGATACAGGCGGTGGCGGAACTGCAGCCGGCCACCCTGAGGAGGGGGTAGGAGTGATGCCGGAGCGGGGGTTCCTGAGGCAGCACAGCTGCCTCCTCCTAACAGTACCCCGCACTGAGCCCCCTGGCCCAGCCCCCAGGAGGGAAAGGGGTGACTAGGGTGCTGGAGGTGAAACAACTGGACCAGGCGGGGGGCGGAGCTCAAGGAAGCGGGTTCCCAGGATCGGTCCTCAAGTCCGTAGTCCACCCAATCAACTAAGTACTGGAGGTGACTCCGATGGTACCGGGAGTCAAGGATGGCCCGGACCTTATATTCGGGTCCCAGGGCTGACAGGGAGATGGGACCAGTTATGGGAGGAATAGGGGACCCCCCCTGAGGCTGCCTTGAGCAGGGATACATGAAAATTCAGGTGGATCTTCATCGACGGAGGAAGGCGGAGGGTGTAGGTGACCTTGTTGACCTTTCAGAGTACAGGGAAAAGGCTGAGGTAGCGATGATCTAACTTCTTTGATGGGCGGGTAGAGGGGTAGTGGCGTTGGTCCAACCATACGAGTTCATTGGGTTTAAAGGACGGGGATGGGCCCTGACGTCAGTCGGCATACATCTTGTAATGCTGACAAGCCGGGGCGAGGGTGCAGGTGGCGAGAGTTTCGGCTTCGTGGATCCATCGTGTTAAGGCCCCGGCAGCTGGAACTGAGATAGTTTGAACATCAATGGTTTCCAGGGGGGGGGGATGAAATCCATAAGAGACAAAAAAGGGGGAGTTGCCTAAAGACACATTAGGGGCGTTATTATAGGCAAACTCCGCGAAGGGAAGCCAGTCATACCAATCGTCTTGGAGAAAGTTGATATAATTCTGGAGGTACTGCTCTAAGTTCTGGTTGACCCGTTCTACCTGTCCGTTTCCCTGTGGGTGGTATGCGGTCATAGGGGTCAAAGTGACCTGCAGATCCTTGAACAGTGCCTTCCAGAAATGGGATACGAATTGGGTGCCTCTGTCACTACATATTTCTTGAGGCCACCCATGCAGCTTGACAACGTGTCGGATAAATAAGCGTGCAGTCCGTTGTGCTGTGGGTAGCGTTTTATGAAGCTCGGCCACTTTATTGCATGCAAAGTGGTTTATGACCATGAGGATCGTGGTATATCCTTGTGAAGGTGGCAGTTCTACAATGAAGTCTAGACCCACATGCTGCCAGGGTCCTTGCAGCAGGGGTTGTAATTGGAGGAGTCCTACAGGGGCTTTCCTCAGTACCTTATTGAGAGCACTGTTGGACATATTGTTGTGTGTCGTGGTAAAGAGTGGGCCACCAAAAGGCGCGGGTAATTAACTTGACTGTTCAGTCTATCCTGGGGTGTCCTGCCAGGGGGGCATCATGATGGGACCACAGAACTGCAGTTCTGCATAACAGGGGCACAAGGATCCATCCATCCTTCCGGAGCAAGTCCTGATCAGGCGTGTAGGACGGATCACTTCCTGGGTCAAGTTCGGCCGCTGAGGCCTGTTGGAGTGGCTTCAACATTAAGACCGTGCCTGCGAATACTCTTTTTTCCAGATTCGGGCCCCGGGAATGAACGTGCTGCTCCTGGTCTTCATGATACCAGGATAGAGCATCAGCCAGAACATTTAGCTTCCCTGGGCGGTACTGCAAGGTGAAGGAAAAGCGCGCAAAGAGAAGGGCCCAGCGTGCGTGTCGTGCATTGTTGATTTGAGCCGTCTGGAAGTACGTGAGGCTCTTATGGTCCATGATGACTGTAACTCGTTGTCGGGCCCCTTCAAGATAGTGGCACCATGTGTCAAAGGCCTCCTTGATGGCAAGGAGTTCGCGATAGAAGATTGCGTAATTCCGTTCCACCGCGGTAAGTTGTCTGGAATAGTAGGCGCACAGTGGTGGAGTGGTTGGTCAGGCAAGGCTTGGAGGAGGATGGCTCCAATTGCTCCACTTGAGACGATGGCTTCCATGTAGAACGGCTGCTTGCAATCCAGGTGTCAAAGTATAGGGGCCGTGCAAAAAGCCTGCTGCAAGTAAGTGAAGCTATGTTCCTGTTCGGGACCCCAGATATAGGGTTGATTCTTCTTCAATAAGGCCGTAAGGAGCCTAGTGACCTCTGCATAGTTTGGGATATACTGCCTATAATAGTTCGCGCTTCCAAGGAAGCGCTGGAGGGGTTTCACTGCCTGCGGAGCCGGCCATAGCCGGATGGCGTCCACCTTTTGAGGGTCCATGGCGATTCCTTGGGGGCTTAATACAAACCCCAGAAAGTTTACTGTCGTGAGGTGGAAGGCACGCTTCTCTCACTTGCAATAAAGTTTGTGGCTCCGCAGCTGTTGGAGAACTTGGCGAACGTGTGGACGTCTACTGACTCGGAGTATATCAAGATGTCATCCAGATAGGTGATGATGAACACATCAAGGATATCCCAAAAGATGTCATTAATGAAGTGCTGGAAGGTTGCTGGTGCATTAGCCAAACTGAACGGCATAACAAGATACTCAAAGTGTCCGTAACGGGTACGGAACGCCGTCTTCCACTCGTCACCCTCCCGCACACGCACCAGGTTGTAGGCTCCTCGAAGGTCCAGTTTTGTGAACACCCGGGCCCCTTGAAGACAATCAAGGAGTTCTGTGATCAAGGGCAATGGGTATCGATTCTTTATGGTGACTAGGTTAAGACCCCGATAATCAATACAGGGGTGGAGGCCACCCTCCTTCTTTTGCACAAAAAAGAGGGGTGCTCCTGCAGGGGAAGATGAGGGGCAAATGAAGCCCTTCTGCAGCTCCTTATCAATATAGTGCCGCAGAGTTTTGAGCTCCGGGGATGATAAAGCATATATGCGTCCAAATGGAGGCTCTGCCCCAAGGAGAAGGTCAATTGGGCAGTCATATGGGTGGTGAGGGGGCAATTCTGCAGTGTGAACAGGGCATAAGACATCAGCATAATTCCGATATTCAGCATGAAGGGTCTCAGCTGAACTGCTCCCACACAGGGTTGCTACTGGCGGGACCAGGGTTGGGGGCGGACAATTGCACTTGTGGTCACAATAGGATGAGGTGAACTGGACCGAGGGTGGCACCAGTCGATGCGGGGATTGTGGAGACAGATCCAAAGTAGGCCAAGGACCACGGGAAACAAGGGGGTACATACTGCGTCCAAAAGTGAGGGTCTCTTGATGGGCCCCAATGACACAGATGAGCGGGAGTGTTTGTGAAATGATGGGTCCGGACACGAGCGGAGATCCATTGATAGAATAAATCCTCTCCGGTTGGGTCTTGGCCTCAAGGGGCATAGTGCAGGATTGGGCCCAGTGAAGATCGATGAAATTGCCAGAGGTTCCTGAGTCACAGGAATTTGCACATGGGTGTGTGGGTCCACGTGTGGGGACAAGGACCCCTTTGTGGCCGGGAGGTCCCCTGCCCCTCCAGGCCCTTGGAGTTTCCCCAGTTCCGGCGCTGGGATGGCAGCGATGGGCATTCTTGTATGAAGTGTCCGGAACCCCCACAGTAGAAACATGCTCATATCTTGCGTCGCTGTTCCCATTCTTCTGAGGACAGTGGCCCTCGAGAAGCCCCCGGCTGCATGGGCTCCGGCTCACTAGCCGTGGCTCTGTCTGCAGTTCCTGCAGGTCCTGCAAGAAAGCGGGGGCTAAAGCTACATGCCTCTTACCGTCTTTCCCAGCCCCGTTCCTGAAGCCGGTCTTGTATCTGAAGTGCCAGATTGGCTACTTTCTCCCAGGTGTCAGGCAATGTCATGAAGGAGAGCTGATCCTTAATGTCCTCGCTTAATCCTTGGCGGAACATGACGCGGAGGACTTCATTAGACCATTGAAGCTCCAGTGCCAACTGCTGAAATTGCGTGATGTACTCGAGTAGGCTTCCTTTCCCTTGTTTTAGGGAAAGGATGGCAGTTTCCGCATCCTTCTGCCAATGGGGGTAATTGAACAAGAAGGTGAATTCTCATATAAAGTCTGCATAGTTTGAAAGGAGGTTTTTTTTTCCCTTGAGCAGGGTGGTCACCCACTCAAGTGCAATCCCCCCAAATTCCCAATAACAAAGGCGACCTTAAGGATGTCAGTGCTATATGTCCCTATCTGTGTGGAGAATGTGAGGTCGCACAGGGCTAGAAACCCTTGAAGGTTCTTGCAATCGCCTACAAATTTTTCAATACGGGGCCCCTTGGGTTCCCGTACGGGGACTGCAGGAATCAGGGATAGAGGCACCGCTGGGGGAGGTGCTGAGGCAGCTTCCACAACTGGTACCGGAGCTGCAGCAGGGGGCTCCACCCCCTCCGGCAAGAACTCCTATGGTGACAGCCAGCTGGGCATGTTTTTCTTGGAGATCTTTTATCTCCATAGCAATGGATTGGACAGTCGTGACTAAATTTCCTAATTCGGTAGCGACGTCCATCATACACCCAGACGTCTCCCACCCACCACAACTAAGAAGGGAGTAGAATGCCGATAATCCTGTCAGTGGAGGAAGGGGGGAACCTGTCAGTGGGGAAAGGGGGAAAGGGTAGGAAGCACGCAGCCACACAGGCCCAGTCAAACCTAACGCTCTAGAGCTCTGGGTCTTCCCATGCAGGGAAACGGGCCTGTCAGGATAGTGTGTGGGCTTCAATAGCCTCAAAAAGACACAGCTCCTATCATCATAGGGCATAGAGTGAAGTGGCAGGCTGAAGCCTGTTGGTTCCACAAGTTTTACCCACACACCCATATTCACACGAGGCGGGGGGTACGGGGACAAGTAGTGCGCTCCAGTGAGGGGATGAGGGCAAGATCCGAGGAATGACAGGGGGGGAAGGGGGGAAAAGGCAGCACTCACAACCGGGTAGATGGGGAGACGGGGACCCCAGGGAAGGGAGGGGCACCCAGGCACTCACCAGCCTCTCCCCTTTCACTCCTTTCTCTCACACAACCCCAGGGAAGGAAAGGTCACCAGGATCCAGGCAATGTCCACACAATCCTATAACACACCGTCTAAATCAACACACAAATAATCAAGCTTCAAAACACAACACAAGGAACACTTAGCTCAGGTAAAGGGCCAGCTTCTCTCTTCGATTACCAGCGCTGACTGAGTCTCCGCGCCGGCCTCTTATTCCCATAGCTCCACCCCCTGATGTGCCCAACGCCTTGCGGAGCACCGCAAGGGTTCTGGGCATGACCCCACGTGGTTTGCAAGGTAGGGCAGGCTGAGCCTGTTTCCAGGAAGCCCTGCCGGTAGCACTCCAGACCATCCTGGAGCACCGCTGGTGAAGCAGGCCGACCAAACCCAGGGCTGTGGCTTGAAGTGGAGCTGCTCTCAGTCTGCTGGGCGGACCCACACTTCAGCTCTGTGCCTGGCCGGCCATTGCTCCTGACAGAACCATAGAGTTGTGGGTGCCAGCCTAGAGCATAAGGAGATCACCCACAACTCTATGGTGTGGCAGGGGATGGGGGTGCCACATAGGCAGACTGCGGACTGGGGAAACTGCTGAGTCCGGCTAAAGTGGACTCAGGCAGGGCTGCAAGAGGGTGGATGCAGGCATGCCCCCCTGGAGCAGCTCCAGGGTCAGGCAGTCTCTGCGTCCATCTGTTTGCTTAGACGTGCCCTAGAGTCAGAAAGCATTGGTAAAAATCTGTTTCTTGAGAGACCTGTAAAAGTCAATTTTTGAAAGGCGGCTTTGCCAATGAAGTTTGGTTAGATAGCTTCCAAACCCAAGCCTAGGAAGACTTGAATATGCAGACTGGGCAGAGTAGCATTCATGGTTGCCTATTACTAGGTCTGTTGTATCACCTGTCTGATAAGAATGCAAGGTAAAGCAATAATCCCTCTTCTTTTGCTATGCCTTTTCACACACTCATGCTGACCTTTTTCTGCCACAGGCTTACTCTTTCACTCCCTCTGAATTTAGTTTGCACCAAATTTCAGTTTGTCATCATTTATGTTGCTGCCTTTTGCTAAGAAGCAAAGGAGCTCAGAAGAGATGTCAAATGCTCTGCCCCATAATTCTAAAACTATAGTTGCAACAATGTGAACTTTAGAAATGCAGGTTGGTTTGGATCAGAAAATGGAATGAAATTTTAGGTTATTCAGAAGTCAGACAAGTTAGTGTGGTCTCTCTAAAGCTGACTTATGGCTTATTTTAGTTGAAGGAAGCAGGACTAACTCTGTAAATGATAATGTGGCAGCTGAATGTGCTTGGCTGTGAAACCCTATTATATAACCTAAGTCACTCAGGAACCCAGGCCTGGAATAAGGCCCCTGACAAATTCCTATGTAAACTAATGCAGAAATTGGTTTTCATTATGGCTTGCCAGATTTTAATGGCTGTAGCAGACCTGCCATATCATGTTCCTCCAAGACTTTCCTTCTCTAAACAGGCCTAAGCTACAGGTATGATATGAAGATAAAACATCACATAATTTGCCACAAGCAAGAAGACACTGTGTTTAAATTTCTCTTGCTGACTAAGGGGAAAATGTGTTTCTACACCAGTAGGATTAAGATGTCTCAATTTAGAGTTCCTTTTTAGATTGAAATTTCTGTCTTTTGCATCAAAAACAACAAAACCCCCTATGTTTTGACATTGTGAAATTATCACCCCACTTAATCAACTGATGATATATCTGACTGTCTCCACAATTATACATACTAACATAGTGCACCTTGAACACCTGAAATAAGCAATGTTGTAGTTTCTATGTTTATTCATGTGATTTAAATGTTTCTTATTTTTCACATAATAGTCTTAGATATCTTACTACTACTTAGCATTTCTATAGTCACAGATTTTCAAAGACAGGTCCCTGCCCAGTGGGCTTACAATATAAGATGGACAGAGGTGAGGGAAACACAGAGACGGACAGACGGACACACACACACACACACATTCCCATTATACAGATGGGAACTGTATAATGGGAACTCAGACTGAGGCTGAGAGGTTGTGACTTGCCCAAGGCCACCCAGTGAGCTCATGGCTAGAACAGGATTTAAATCCTGGCTTCCTAGGACCATGTCCAGCACCTTATTCATTACATCACACTGGCTCTCTAGACTGAGAGATTGTGACTTGCCCAAGGAGGCCACCGAGTGACTTTATGGCAAGGGCAGGATTTAAATCCTGGCTTCCCAAGTACAAATCCAGCACCTTATCCACTACACCACACTGGGCATTGTTACACACAGCTTAAAGTTCTGGATTTTTCAATCTTCTAGGTTTACAAGTCCATAAGTAAGTTCCGGATGCATTTCTCTCTCTCACACACACACACACACACACTCTGCCCTGAGGCAGTTCCTGGATGCATTCTTCACACAAACACTGCCCTGAGGCAGCCTAAAGTAGCCACAGCTGTAGACATGACAGGCTGCCATGGAAACGAAGTGACCACAGCTGCCTGGAGCAAAGTAGGAGAACTTTTTACACACAAAAGTTCTGGAAGAAGTTCTACGCAGAAGTTCAAAGAGACAGATATTTAAGATCTGGGTGAGTGATTTAGACACACAGAAAGTTCAGGATGTAACAGCAAACATGCAGGAGAAATGTGTGTGTAAAAATACTCACTGTTTCTGAATATTGTCATTTAACATTGAGAATGTTAATGGGCTCCTGTGTGTAGCTCTTCCTGATCAAGGTTTTTCTGCAACAAACTGCTGCCAAACCAATATTTTGTAGAGGATCGTGTGGTCAGGATTTGGGGTAACTTCAACTGAAACCCTAAACAGAGCCATGACTCAGTTTCCCCACTTGCAATTTTCACAGGCTAATGCTCTTGCAAGAGTGTGCATTGGGGCCAAAAACACAAAGGTCCTTTTTAAATGAGACATGCCCATGCATGCCCACACATGTCCACTGCGTGGGTATGAATGGGTGTGTCTCGTTTGTACAGCAGTGGTAGGTGGGCAGGCGGGTAGGCAGGCACACTCCCACGTAACATGCATCCCCACCCACCTCCACCCATCGCCCCCACACCAAGCAACCAGCAAAAATGCAGGTTGCTCCATGCAAGGGCATATGGGGAGATGCAGGAGGGACGGGTGTGAACCCATGTGCACCTGTCCCCATGCACCAACCCCACAGTGGCGTGTCCAAAGACCACCCCCTCAGTTGCAGATTGTTTAAAAAGGGCCAGAGTCAGATTCACAAGTGTAAACTCTTAGCCATCTGTAATTTGGGGTGTTAGTTCACAGAAAAATTGATTGAGCTAGGCTGCATAAACAGAGGACCACTTCATAATTCTGTAATCAATTCAGCAAATTCACATGCACATAAGATCTAAGGTAAAAGAAAGCTTTATACAAAGAGAATAGATCAGTTATAAATCGATTGGAAATAAATAGTTCCGAATACAGGAAGTTTTCCAAGTGAGAACACTACAGATTGCTTTGGCTAGCGTGCATACACTATACCAGTTACCTAGACAAAAAACCCTTAGGTTTAAGTAGCTTGTTAAGGCAGCATTACAAATTATACTCAAACATTAATATGACAGTAAATTGTATGTTAAGGCAACTTTATTAAATATCAGACCAATCTATACACTTTTATTTTCTTATTCAGTAATAAAAAAAAATTATGATAACTGAAATTAAGCTGCATATGTGTGGTATGGTGACTGAAGAATACTTATACATGATGAGGAATGTATACAGTTCAATTTCAGTTGCCATTTTTTAAAATTACTGAATAAGAAAAAAAAATGTATAGATTGGTCTGATATTTAATAAAGTTGCCTTAACATACAATTTACTGTCATGTTAACGTTTGAGTATAATTTGTAATACCACCTTAACAAGCTTCTTAAACCGAAGGTTTTTTGTCTAGGTAATTTGCCCTTCTTTTGAAACTTAATAGTTTTGTTAATGCATAAGCTGGCCCCAAACACAAGAACACTACAGGTGTACACAGGCGCGCTCACCCATCCCCCCAACATCCCCCACATGGAGCAACCTGTTTTTTCGCAGGTTTCTCTGTGCAGGGGTGATGGGTGGAGGTGTGTGTTACACAGGAGAGCACAAGCGACTGCTTTCATATAAGACATATCCACCCATGCCACTGCGTGGGTGCATCTCGTGTAAAAGAGGTCACACACTCATTCACACAAATGCTCTCACCTCTCTCTCACACACACTCATTCTAACTGATCACACCCACAATCATTCAGACACAGTACACATCTCACACACTCATTCAAATTGATCAGCCACGCACACTAGACCAGGGGTGTAGCTAGGGTGCAATGGGCCCCTGGCCAAGAAGTCAAGATGGCCCCCCCTCTTTGTGTCCCACCAGCAGGCCATGGGGTGGTGCCCAGCTCAGCAGGCCTGGGGGTGCTGCTATCAAACACACAAGACACCCAAAATGCAGTCAGCCTATTAAGTCCATTATGCCATGAAAAGAGACATATATATAACCAGTTAAGTTGTGCCCCCATAATCAATTCATGCTGCCCCACCTCATAACCAGTTTAATTGCGCCCCCCCCCCCATATAATCAATTCATGCTGCCCCCCACCCATAACCATTTCATTTGTGCACCGGGGGCAGCGTGAATTGATTATATGAGGGGGCACAAATGAACTGGTTATGGGGTGGGGGGTTAAAGACAGTAATCCTGTTAGCAATAACTTCATTAAGAAGAGTTAGTGAAATAGCAGCCATAATAATCTCAGAACCATATTTGCAGATTTTCCAAGAAAGAATAGATATTGGTTTACATCCTAAATTCCTACCTAAGATAATATAAATAAGACAGTTGTGAGAATGTCACAGGCTTTTTATATGGGCCTGTCCCACCCATGAACACGCAGATTTCTGCATGTTCATGGGTGGGGGAGCCCTGTGTGAACAACACGGCATGTGCGCCCACAATGAGTGGGGATGCATGCGCGCACCCACCTAACACACATCCCCACTCACCCCCCATCTTGTCCTCACACACTGGACTTCTTTGACTTCTTAGACTTGCACTTATTCACGGGTCATTTTCTGGCACTGGTCTGTGGCGTGATTGCAGCCATTTTTGTAAATGTTACCTACTCCAGGCATCATGTGCATCTTTCTGCATAGTCTGTTAATGGTTTTTTTATTTATTTGTTTGTTTGAATTTATATGCCATCCAAAAGGCTCAGTTGAAGTAGTTTAATGTTTGCGCTGCCATGTTTGCTTCATAAAGCATATCAATGGAAAGAGAGCTTTTCATTTAACAGTTCCTCCTTCTTGGTTAAACCTCTCCTCAATGGGTGTTTTCAGACGGACAGGCTGCCCTGGTGCTGCTGGCCATGCCACCCCCAGGTGACCCATCCATCCGAAGGTGTCCCTGTAGATGTTGAAGTGGAGCAGGCTGTGTCTGCTCCAGGGCAGCTCCACCAGCAGTGTTCTGGAACAACCATAGTGTTGCGGATGCTCTAGTCCACAACTCTATGCTGGGCGGGGGGTGGGTGGGTCGTGTGAGTGGACCACAGACTGGGGAACCTGCCAAATCAGTCTGATCCTGGCCCAGGTGGGGCTGGGAGCAGATGGATGTGGGGGTGCACCCCCGAAGCAGCTTTGGGGGCAGGCAGCCCTGCATCTGTCTAAAACCCCAATGAATTGAATACTTTTTCTAGCCGTTCAGGTGGACAGATCAACCAAATCTCTGTGTGTAGCATGTATCTATGTACCCTCAGAAAGTAATCCAGTCAAATTATTAAGTAGCCATGGACTCTGAGGTGAAGAGGTGATAGTCCATGCTGGTCTTCAGGGGGGTAGCTATCATAGGGATAGGAGGGACATTTGTCCTGTGGCCCAAACTGGGAACGCACAAATCCTGTCCTGCTGCTTGCGGCCGGGTGGTAAATGAGCTGAGCAGAGCGGAAGCACCTGCAGTACAAATGGGACCCACCCAGCAGGCAGCACAGGACAGAGCAAGCACCGGTGGCAGCACGACGCAGGCAGTGCAGTTGCAGCCTCCAGGGCTCAGGTGCAGCACATGGAAGGAGAGGCTCTGGGGAAAGGAAGAAGGGAAGAGGGTGGAACAGGGGAGAGGATGGTGATGTGGGGGAAAGTCCATTTCTTGTGCCTCAGCCCATTCCAACCTAGCTACACCCCTGCTGGTCTTTCTGAAGAATTTCAATATACAAATAAAAGTTCCTGTTTTCGGGTGAATAAGCTCATCTTTGCAATTTTGTAGGAGTCTGCCATTGCAGAAAGCTGTGTGCTTGGCACAGATATTTGTGTTATTTCTTATACGAGTGCAAGACCACATAACACCTCATGAGCTGAACTCTTTTCAGAGCATAAAGTTTTAAATTTATCAGAAACTCTTGTTCCCTTCTCTACATATAGTGGGCCTCATGAAGTGTTTATGTAGCAAAAACAAAAAACGTAAAATTAAAAATGATAGCCTGTGTATATAAAAACAATAGACAATCTTATCACTTGAATTGTCATCCCTTTGTCTTTTTTTTCTGCAACAAAAATCTTTTAAATGGCTAAATCAGGTATAATGTAGTAACTCTCTTTATCAGAGCTATTAAGAAAAGTAATGTATATAAGGTATCCTACAGTCCCTGAGTTATATCTTGGATTTTTAAAGAAGTTAAAAAAAAATTAAATACCGAGTTCCCATTTAAATCTAAAGCAAGTTGTGCCCTAAGCTTGCTTATCTTTCTTCAACAAACACCAGGATAGAAATATTAGAATCTATACTTAGAACAGATCTGTTCAGGAATATTGAACTGTTTTATAGTAGAAATAGTAACTCTCCCATACCTAGGTTGTCTAACCATTTGTATTATGAAGGATTTAAAAAAAAAACATTTTTGAGAAGCTTTCACACTTCTATTGTTCATGTCATACCTTTCATATTCTGCAAGCAGGAAGTCTTCACAGTAAGGACTTGCCTTTGCTGTATCCTATGGAAATTTCCATTCAGGTTTCGTTGAGTTGTAAGGCAAAATTTTTGTCAGCCTCACAAAATAATCACTGATCCTTGAACATCTGAACATCACCACCCTAGCAAACACGGTCAGGAGACCTTGTTCACACAAGCATGCTAATTACCCGTTGGAAACCTACCAATAACTGGTGTACCCCAGGGTAATGGTGACGCAGGGTGTGGGCTCAGAGTATGCCAACTCTGAGATTACTAGTCTTGAGGAATTCTTGCAGAGTAACTGCTTCTTTTTTCTTCTCTTGCCACAAGCAGTGAAAACTAGAGTTAATTAGTACTACTTCTTCCATCTTTGTCTCCTTCCCTGCTCACTTCACTTTGTCGTCAGCACTTCCTCAGAGCCCAGCTCTACAAGCTGACATGGGGCTTACACTTGAAATAGGGGTTGGGAAAAGCAAACTATCACAGAGCATCAGCACACTTAGGCCGCTTTTAGCTAAATGGCACGTGCTCACGCCTTGAAATCATGCGTCTTTGAAAAGTACCACAGGCAGAGTTTCAGACACATCTGGATGCCCGTCATAGCCAGTTGCATATTCTTTAAAGCCACAGTTTAGATACCTAACTATCGAGGTATTTAATCTGCAGCTTTAAAGAATGTGTGATCAGCGATGATGCACGTCAGACGCATCTAAACCCCACACATGGCACTTTTTGAAGATGCCTGATTTTAAGACGTGAGCACGTGCCGCTCATCTAAAAGCAGCCTAAGAGGCAATTCAGGAAGTTCTGAGGGAAAGGAAGCACGTTCTCTGAATGTAATATTGAAGTCACCGAAGAAGACACCCAGCCTCAAGACTCACTTGGCTAGCTTGGTGAGGAAGTTTGTCATGCATTGGGATGGCTGGTACATCAACAAAATCCATAGTCTCCCACGCCTCAAATGTGAGGTGCAAACACTGTGTGCTGGACAAGTTAGGCACCGGACACTTTCAATAGGCCATATTTTCTTTACAGATCATTGCCTCTCCATTCCCACACCCTGATCTCTGATCTTAAGCTGATGCTGTACAGAGTACCTTGCCTGCACAATCCCCTAAGTGATCACATACATACTTAATTATAGGTTTCATTTATTTTAACATTCCTTTGTGGTACATAGTCTTTTGCACAGGTTATATGAATTACAAAGTTAAGTTCAGTGAAGACTTTTTCTTGAAATATACTCAAGTGCAAATAGTACTGCCATCAATCTCCACACAGAACTTTCACAGACATTAGCAGTTCTGTTGCTGATTACGTAGCTCAGATACAAGAGACTTTTAATAACTAACTATTCTTCTGGAATTAGTGTCAGTGTTTTGGTTTCCCCCAAATATCTGTGAAGGATAAACATGGTCTATATGCATACAACTCAATGACTGGTTGTTTTTAAACGAGCAAGGCAATTGGGGGGGGGGGGGTGTCTGTGGCCACTGAGTGGCACTTCCGCGGAGAACCCACTCTGGTGGAGTGCATGCCACAGACGATTGAGGAGGGGGAAGTATGCTGGTCTGGCCTTTGCAAGTGATATTTCCCCAGCACGAGCACTGGGGAACCTTGGCTCCTCAATGCTCCCAACCAATTCTTGTGACTTGCAGAGGCTGCTTCTCCCACCCAGAGTGCCTCTGAGAGGTGGTCTTGTTCTCTGGAGTGACTATCTGCCGGTGTTCAGATGGTCAGGGGTTCCATGGCCACCCATTGCCACAGAGCTATTTGACTTGCCCCCACAGAACACTCCGGGTTTCCCAACAGTGCTCCGTGCATGACCATGAGTGGGTGTTCCTAAACGTAGACCCTTTTTACGTGGGCCGTGGTGCAGGGGGGTCCATGTGCACTGTGGTCTGTGTGTGCTGGATGGGTGGGAAGTTCTGATGGGCGCACACCTGCGTACACCGACTTACCTCCACTGCCACCCATCACTCACGCATGGAGGCACCTCTGTTTTGTCCAGTGCTTCCACGCATGGGAGATGGGTGTAGATGGGTGTGCATGCGTGTGCACAGGAGCATGCGTGCATGCCAACCCACCCAGCCACAGCACGGTTCAAACGAGACTCACCCATGCATGAACACCCAGATTTATGGGTGTTCATGCGTGGGTGCCTCCTGCCTAAAAAGGGCCACAGAGAGGTGTCACTCCGCAGCTGTAACTCACTGAGGGTGTTGCAACTTTCCCCTTCCCACCCCTTCTCTGTCCCATTCTTTGAACAATAGTTTTAGCACTTGAAAGTTGGCTCACAGCACAAAAAGTTAGCCCATGCTACCCAGGTCCCATGTACTGTAACTAACAATGACTGCTGTCTCTCACGACCTGATTATAGAATCAGGGAACTGTGTTCCACTTCCTTGGCAACAATGAGGAACATTCAATGAACATAGGTCCCTGCCCACAATTAATTATTTACTAAATTTATATACCACTCTTCCCCAAAGGCTCAGGCCAGGTAACATAATAAATAAAACATAAATAATAATACATACAATGTTATTTTTAAAAACCCTACCCCAGCCCTCTGTCCCTGCTTGCCAATGCTTCGCCAAACGGAAAATTCTTACATTGCTTATGGAAACCACCATGGCAAGGAGTTCAACAATACAAGGGAAGCCACCCAGAATGTCTCTTCGCACACCCCAGCCAAATGAACCTAAGGGTAGCTGCAAGAGAACCACAGAGCTTCCGACAGAGCATAGGGCAGGAAACATCCTTTCAGTTTATGACGTTTCATATATATCAACCGTCATGATTTTTTGCTTTTTAAAAATATTTTACCAATTCTCGTCAAACCCCAGTCCATGCTCTTTCTTTCTTTCTTTCTTTCTTTCTTTCTTTCTTTCTTTGTGTGCCTTGGAGTGCCTAATCTATTAATGTCACCAAAAAGAAAGACACAGTTTCCAAAGAGGAAATACTCTAAATTTCATTTGTTTATACAAGGAGGCAAGTGTTGTCTTGGTCAATCACCTGTCTTTGGCCCTTTTCACGCAGACACTCTGATAAAATGGGTGTTACATTTTATTATACATGTTGCAGGGCACCCATAGAGCACAACAACAACAAAAAACAAAGGTACAACTATTTAATATAATCCAAAAATCATGTATGTATGTACAATACACATAACCCCATGTCTGCAATAGACTTGGAGCAAGGATCAAAAATAACCTCATATATAAAATCAGTCCCTAAACTCTGAACAATCATAAAAGTCAAAAATTGACATAAAATCAATAAATCAATCAATACCAAAGTACAATAGAACAATAATAATTCCAAAGGCTGTAAAAACCAATCCCAAATGCGTTTCAGGGCACAAGCCCCTTCTTCAGTGGGATATATTTAGCATATAACATATAGAAGACTTTATGTCAACAGGAAATCCTCATTCTTATCCCTTTTGGTACAGCAGACCCACTTGCTGAATCATATGTGCAAGCTGACTTTGGGGGAGCAATGAGCAATCTCCTTCTATTCATAACGTTGTTCTCCCCCTCACCTCATGTCATTTTTGAGACTGAGTGCCAAGTAACTTCACTACAGCCCAAGCAACATACTGACTTCAAGAGTCACAATGTGTGTGTCACCCATAGAGCACACCTGCAGCCCTGCAATATGTATAAAATGTAACACCCATTTTATCAGTGTTAGCGTGTCTGTGTGAAAAGGGCCTTTGACTTGCAAATCTGCCTGCCCATGAGAAGCTGAACATCCTCTTCGTATTCTAGCAAGATCCCCACCCCTGCCCTGAGCCCAGGGCAACATAACTTTCCACCAGATGTCATCAAGTAAAAGGTTTGGGTACCCGCCTCCTTCACTAATGTACTGCTGATCACTACCACAGTCAGTTGTTGATTACACTTTGTTTGTCTTCCAAAAACCTAAACACATGCTTTGCATTTAGTTTGCTGACTTATCATGGAACTTTGTTCATTACATTTCTTGTTCAGGAGGGGAGAGGGTAATGCTCACTCGAAAATACTGACTTCCCAGAAATGAAACTATCCATCTCAGTCAAATTCAATTTAAGATTTTTAAAAAGACATTGAAAACATGTACTGTTTGGTCCAATGTGNTAGGGGAGAGGATGGTGATGTGGGGGAAAGTCCATTTCTTGTGCCTCAGCCCATTCCAACCTAGCTACACCCCTGCTGGTCTTTCTGAAGAATTTCAATATACAAATAAAAGTTCCTGTTTTCGGGTGAATAAGCTCATCTTTGCAATTTTGTAGGAGTCTGCCATTGCAGAAAGCTGTGTGCTTGGCACAGATATTTGTGTTATTTCTTATACGAGTGCAAGACCACATAACACCTCATGAGCTGAACTCTTTTCAGAGCATAAAGTTTTAAATTTATCAGAAACTCTTGTTCCCTTCTCTACATATAGTGGGCCTCATGAAGTGTTTATGTAGCAAAAACAAAAAACGTAAAATTAAAAATGATAGCCTGTGTATATAAAAACAATAGACAATCTTATCACTTGAATTGTCATCCCTTTGTCTTTTTTTTCTGCAACAAAAATCTTTTAAATGGCTAAATCAGGTATAATGTAGTAACTCTCTTTATCAGAGCTATTAAGAAAAGTAATGTATATAAGGTATCCTACAGTCCCTGAGTTATATCTTGGATTTTTAAAGAAGTTAAAAAAAAATTAAATACCGAGTTCCCATTTAAATCTAAAGCAAGTTGTGCCCTAAGCTTGCTTATCTTTCTTCAACAAACACCAGGATAGAAATATTAGAATCTATACTTAGAACAGATCTGTTCAGGAATATTGAACTGTTTTATAGTAGAAATAGTAACTCTCCCATACCTAGGTTGTCTAACCATTTGTATTATGAAGGATTTAAAAAAAAAACATTTTTGAGAAGCTTTCACACTTCTATTGTTCATGTCATACCTTTCATATTCTGCAAGCAGGAAGTCTTCACAGTAAGGACTTGCCTTTGCTGTATCCTATGGAAATTTCCATTCAGGTTTCGTTGAGTTGTAAGGCAAAATTTTTGTCAGCCTCACAAAATAATCACTGATCCTTGAACATCTGAACATCACCACCCTAGCAAACACGGTCAGGAGACCTTGTTCACACAAGCATGCTAATTACCCGTTGGAAACCTACCAATAACTGGTGTACCCCAGGGTAATGGTGACGCAGGGTGTGGGCTCAGAGTATGCCAACTCTGAGATTACTAGTCTTGAGGAATTCTTGCAGAGTAACTGCTTCTTTTTTCTTCTCTTGCCACAAGCAGTGAAAACTAGAGTTAATTAGTACTACTTCTTCCATCTTTGTCTCCTTCCCTGCTCACTTCACTTTGTCGTCAGCACTTCCTCAGAGCCCAGCTCTACAAGCTGACATGGGGCTTACACTTGAAATAGGGGTTGGGAAAAGCAAACTATCACAGAGCATCAGCACACTTAGGCCGCTTTTAGCTAAATGGCACGTGCTCACGCCTTGAAATCATGCGTCTTTGAAAAGTACCACAGGCAGAGTTTCAGACACATCTGGATGCCCGTCATAGCCAGTTGCATATTCTTTAAAGCCACAGTTTAGATACCTAACTATCGAGGTATTTAATCTGCAGCTTTAAAGAATGAGTGATCAGCGATGATGCACGTCAGACGCATCTAAACCCCACACATGGCACTTTTTGAAGATGCCTGATTTTAAGACGTGAGCACGTGCCGCTCATCTAAAAGCAGCCTAAGAGGCAATTCAGGAAGTTCTGAGGGAAAGGAAGCACGTTCTCTGAATGTAATATTGAAGTCACCGAAGAAGACACCCAGCCTCAAGACTCACTTGGCTAGCTTGGTGAGGAAGTTTGTCATGCATTGGGATGGCTGGTACATCAACAAAATCCATAGTCTCCCACGCCTCAAATGTGAGGTGCAAACACTGTGTGCTGGACAAGTTAGGCACCGGACACTTTCAATAGGCCATATTTTCTTTACAGATCATTGCCTCTCCATTCCCACACCCTGATCTCTGATCTTAAGCTGATGCTGTACAGAGTACCTTGCCTGCACAATCCCCTAAGTGATCACATACATACTTAATTATAGGTTTCATTTATTTTAACATTCCTTTGTGGTACATAGTCTTTTGCACAGGTTATATGAATTACAAAGTTAAGTTCAGTGAAGACTTTTTCTTGAAATATACTCAAGTGCAAATAGTACTGCCATCAATCTCCACACAGAACTTTCACAGACATTAGCAGTTCTGTTGCTGATTACGTAGCTCAGATACAAGAGACTTTTAATAACTAACTATTCTTCTGGAATTAGTGTCAGTGTTTTGGTTTCCCCCAAATATCTGTGAAGGATAAACATGGTCTATATGCATACAACTCAATGACTGGTTGTTTTTAAACGAGCAAGGCAATTGGGGGGGGGGGGGTGTCTGTGGCCACTGAGTGGCACTTCCGCGGAGAACCCACTCTGGTGGAGTGCATGCCACAGACGATTGAGGAGGGGGAAGTATGCTGGTCTGGCCTTTGCAAGTGATATTTCCCCAGCACGAGCACTGGGGAACCTTGGCTCCTCAATGCTCCCAACCAATTCTTGTGACTTGCAGAGGCTGCTTCTCCCACCCAGAGTGCCTCTGAGAGGTGGTCTTGTTCTCTGGAGTGACTATCTGCCGGTGTTCAGATGGTCAGGGGTTCCATGGCCACCCATTGCCACAGAGCTATTTGACTTGCCCCCACAGAACACTCCGGGTTTCCCAACAGTGCTCCGTGCATGACCATGAGTGGGTGTTCCTAAACGTAGACCCTTTTTACGTGGGCCGTGGTGCAGGGGGGTCCATGTGCACTGTGGTCTGTGTGTGCTGGATGGGTGGGAAGTTCTGATGGGCGCACACCTGCGTACACCGACTTACCTCCACTGCCACCCATCACTCACGCATGGAGGCACCTCTGTTTTGTCCAGTGCTTCCACGCATGGGAGATGGGTGTAGATGGGTGTGCATGCGTGTGCACAGGAGCATGCGTGCATGCCAACCCACCCAGCCACAGCACGGTTCAAACGAGACTCACCCATGCATGAACACCCAGATTTATGGGTGTTCATGCGTGGGTGCCTCCTGCCTAAAAAGGGCCACAGAGAGGTGTCACTCCGCAGCTGTAACTCACTGAGGGTGTTGCAACTTTCCCCTTCCCACCCCTTCTCTGTCCCATTCTTTGAACAATAGTTTTAGCACTTGAAAGTTGGCTCACAGCACAAAAAGTTAGCCCATGCTACCCAGGTCCCATGTACTGTAACTAACAATGACTGCTGTCTCTCACGACCTGATTATAGAATCAGGGAACTGTGTTCCACTTCCTTGGCAACAATGAGGAACATTCAATGAACATAGGTCCCTGCCCACAATTAATTATTTACTAAATTTATATACCACTCTTCCCCAAAGGCTCAGGCCAGGTAACATAATAAATAAAACATAAATAATAATACATACAATGTTATTTTTAAAAACCCTACCCCAGCCCTCTGTCCCTGCTTGCCAATGCTTCGCCAAACGGAAAATTCTTACATTGCTTATGGAAACCACCATGGCAAGGAGTTCAACAATACAAGGGAAGCCACCCAGAATGTCTCTTCGCACACCCCAGCCAAATGAACCTAAGGGTAGCTGCAAGAGAACCACAGAGCTTCCGACAGAGCATAGGGCAGGAAACATCCTTTCAGTTTATGACGTTTCATATATATCAACCGTCATGATTTTTTGCTTTTTAAAAATATTTTACCAATTCTCGTCAAACCCCAGTCCATGCTCTTTCTTTCTTTCTTTCTTTCTTTCTTTCTTTCTTTCTTTGTGTGCCTTGGAGTGCCTAATCTATTAATGTCACCAAAAAGAAAGACACAGTTTCCAAAGAGGAAATACTCTAAATTTCATTTGTTTATACAAGGAGGCAAGTGTTGTCTTGGTCAATCACCTGTCTTTGGCCCTTTTCACGCAGACACTCTGATAAAATGGGTGTTACATTTTATTATACATGTTGCAGGGCACCCATAGAGCACAACAACAACAAAAAACAAAGGTACAACTATTTAATATAATCCAAAAATCATGTATGTATGTACAATACACATAACCCCATGTCTGCAATAGACTTGGAGCAAGGATCAAAAATAACCTCATATATAAAATCAGTCCCTAAACTCTGAACAATCATAAAAGTCAAAAATTGACATAAAATCAATAAATCAATCAATACCAAAGTACAATAGAACAATAATAATTCCAAAGGCTGTAAAAACCAATCCCAAATGCGTTTCAGGGCACAAGCCCCTTCTTCAGTGGGATATATTTAGCATATAACATATAGAAGACTTTATGTCAACAGGAAATCCTCATTCTTATCCCTTTTGGTACAGCAGACCCACTTGCTGAATCATATGTGCAAGCTGACTTTGGGGGAGCAATGAGCAATCTCCTTCTATTCATAACGTTGTTCTCCCCCTCACCTCATGTCATTTTTGAGACTGAGTGCCAAGTAACTTCACTACAGCCCAAGCAACATACTGACTTCAAGAGTCACAATGTGTGTGTCACCCATAGAGCACACCTGCAGCCCTGCAATATGTATAAAATGTAACACCCATTTTATCAGTGTTAGCGTGTCTGTGTGAAAAGGGCCTTTGACTTGCAAATCTGCCTGCCCATGAGAAGCTGAACATCCTCTTCGTATTCTAGCAAGATCCCCACCCCTGCCCTGAGCCCAGGGCAACATAACTTTCCACCAGATGTCATCAAGTAAAAGGTTTGGGTACCCGCCTCCTTCACTAATGTACTGCTGATCACTACCACAGTCAGTTGTTGATTACACTTTGTTTGTCTTCCAAAAACCTAAACACATGCTTTGCATTTAGTTTGCTGACTTATCATGGAACTTTGTTCATTACATTTCTTGTTCAGGAGGGGAGAGGGTAATGCTCACTCGAAAATACTGACTTCCCAGAAATGAAACTATCCATCTCAGTCAAATTCAATTTAAGATTTTTAAAAAGACATTGAAAACATGTACTGTTTGGTCCAATGTGACCAACGCATAGGATATTTTTGTTCCTTTCATGATACTTGAGTTTTTCGAAACTTTGAGAAGCCCTTTCTTAAATTCAAAAGAATGGATCTAACATTGCAGATCCTCCTGGAATAGATCCATTAAGCATGAAGCCTTGCTGTAAGAATTTTAACACCTAAGTTATCTCACCATTTTCATGGATATCTTTTGGATCCAAAACATAAGAGGCAGGAAAGAATTTAAACAAGTGAATTGTTTAGAAAGGCCATAATACAGTTTGCTTTCTGCTGTAGGAGAAATTATGTGTAGCAAATAATTCACGAGGGTCTTGCAAGAATTTTCTTGCATTACAATTTTATCATTATGGAAGTTGTTGTATCCTTGTGAAAGTTTTTTGAGCTACAGTTTTTTGAGCTGCTGCTATGGCCTAAGTATTTTGCCATCAATTCTTCTTTTTTTAAGGAAAAAAAAGAGAACATTCTAGCTGTGTTGCTCAAATCTACTGTAATTTAGGGACCATTATGGTTATATGCAATATTTTAACATAGTTTTCTTCTTTAAAAATTGTTTATGTAATTCACAAAATAAAAATGCATCCTGTAACACATTTGTAATTAAGAAGTATTATAATCCATAGATTACAGTGTGTGTACTTCTTTCTGTCATCTTCTCTTCTTCCACCCACCCCTCCAACCCTTGGGATCTATCTATGATAGGTAGGTACACCAACCCTGTGTGGTGACACCTGGGTCATGATGATGTCAGAGTGAGGCTGAGATTGCTGAGGCTGGGAGCACTGAGACTGGGATGGATGAAGCTATTAGGCAGATAGCTATAGGAGAAAAAATGTATAGGAAATCATTCACAATAATTACACGCTATAGTATAGTAAAAACTTTGCCCCAGAGGAGCAAAGTCATTGAATTGTGGAACAACTGATGTTTTGCATGCCTCCTGCAGGTAGACAAACCAATATGGCAGCAGGCTAGAGGATGGACAGCTCTTTAATTTTTGGAGCATTCCAACTGGTCAGTATAAGTCCCCAAAATACCATTTGCATAGAGGAAGGTGCACTCAACATTATACGTCAGGAGAACCAGAGGTTTAATTTCAGTTCTACCGATTGTAAGTTATTCTGTGCACTTTACAACTCTTATTGTTGACACAATATATGTTCATACACTGATTCTGGGGAAATGCCACTTTCCTAAAATAGCTGAGAGACCACAAAGGCGCGGGAAGAGGGGGTGTCGGTGTGTGCCACGGTCAGTGTGCATTGGGTGGGCGGGAGGTTCTGATGGGTGTACACCAACCTCCCCCCCCTTCCCCCACTGCCACCAATGGAGCCACCTTCATTTTGGGGATGGATCCATGGATGGGGGATGGGTGTAGATGGGTATGCACAGAAGTGCACACACACACACATACACCCTCACCCAGCCGCGGCGGTTCACACGGGTGGCAAACACCTACGAACACCCAGATTTCTGTTTTCTGGGTGTTCATGGGTGTTTGCCACCCATGTGAAAAGGCCAAAGAATTACACAGAACAGAGCAATGATAGAACTCATATTTAATATGGCAGAAGCAAGTTTTAGCAATGATGACTAACAGTCACATCTCTGTAGCCATTTTTAAATGGAACCAGCTGGGGGGCGGGTTCATGTGCACTGCCTCAGATGGACCACACACTTCCAGTGAGTGGGGGGAATTCATATGGCCAGGGATGGGTGTGTGGTCGGTGTTCACCCGAACGCATTCGCTGTTTGGCCTGCTCCCACACAGAGCATCCCAGATTTTTCCCAGGTGCTCCATGCATGGGCATGAGTGTTCAGTGGGTGTATCACAGGAGTGCATGCACCCCCCATGCCACCTTCAGATGGGTGACTGAATGCGTGTGGGTTGGGTGGACCTGCATGGATATATTCTATGTAAAAATGGTCATCATTTTGGGTATTTTTAGAAGCACCGGGCCGTTTGGCCCACCATGCTGAATCCTGAACTGGGATTGTTCCCAGATCCCAGTTCCTAATGAGGCTGGCTGTCCTTTAGACGTGCCGGTCTCATCACTGAAGGGAATCAGGGAGGGGCAGGGGTTGTGCAGGGCGATGTGCGACTGTACAGACCCCACACACACACTCCCTCGGCCAGTCACCCTCAGGGGGATGGGTGGGCGCAGCAGCCAATGAAGCCGCTGTGCCTGATCGCAACCCGTGTCCCAGACCACAATGAGGTCAAGGTAACAAATGTTACTTTTGACCCTTTCCTGATCGTGGTGAAACTAACCATGGTTCCAGCTCCATGGCCCGCCACAGAGTCGGAACCATGATTAGCTTTGAACCCTGCCAGGGATTCACCATGGTGAACATCTGGCAGGGCTCAAACTGATGTTATGGGCATCACAGCCACCCCACCAATCCACTGTGGATCAGTGCGGTTGACTGTGATCTTGTAACATCTGAAAATATCCTTTGAGTCTATTTGTGACCACTGCTTTGTCCACTATACATGTCCTTTCCAGAGGCCAAGGAAGAACCCAAAAACCTTGCTGTCAACAAATAACTGTGTAATTAAATGAAATAAATACCAAAAAAAAGAACCAAAATTTTGGATTAATCTGAAATGGCCATTATCGGGTACTTTCAGATCTTTCCAAAACTGAAAGTCCCATCCCTAGAAATAAATAAATAAACAAATAAATAAATAATCCTCTGTCAAAATGCTGCATCCAACCGTGTGCTAGTCCATGGAGAAAAAACCACTAACGTTTCCTGTTCCTGTCTGCTCTATGTAGGCTGTGAAATAAAGTGATCACCAGCCATTTCCATTGCAGAGACCCTTTCCTGAAAGGAGCCAAAAGGTTCCTGAGATGGGTCGTCAGTCTGTTAGTGTGTCCTGAATTAGTATTTGGCAGAAACACCATATCCAATAAGGAAAGTAAAAGAAAAAAGAAAAATGATAGAACCAAAGAATTTTTGGAAAATTCTGGTGATTTAGATCGTGGGAATTTTCTCCTAACAAAAGAGCACTCTGTCTTTTTATAAACAGTACTTAAACAGACAGCCATTCTGAGCTGAGAAAAATTATTATTTTATGTAAAAGTTGAATATCTTTTTACTTTTCTAATTTTATGCCTCATGAAACCTTATAGCCTGAGAAGAGAACCCTTTGAGGGCGGTCATTGTAAATCTAACAGAATATTTCTGATTTCCTCACAGCATGAGGAAAATGAATAATATATGAATTCCAGTGTTTTTTCTTCTTCAGAAAATGTTACTTTAAAATACCTTAAAAAAAAAAATGTTGACCTGTCCCAGGACCAAATATTAGCTACAACAGATTAATTTTGATTACATTGTAATACTTTGAAGTATATCCTAGATAAAGTAAGGAAAAGGATATGGCTTCTTACAGTTAATCTCTTTGGCCATCATCCAGAGCAGGAAATTTTCTCTAGGAGGGCAACGGTATCAAGTAACTTAAAAAGTAATATATTTTTAGAGCTTCACTTCACTTAGAGCTGCTTTCTAGAATTAGACTGTCCATTGCAGAGAACTACGTTCTGTTTTGAAAATTGCTCTTCAATCTGACTGTTTTGTTTAAATAAAATCAGCATTTAATTGAAGTTAATGCTGCGGAAATACTATTGTTTTAACAGAAATAAGGATTTCCTGTAGCTATATCAGTTGAACTGAAAGTTCAATTTTTGAGGATGTTTGATCCCAATGTGTAGTGATGAAGACAAATTCTGGAGCAACTTTTTCCCAAGACCTCAATTAACATCGTTGATTTGCAATATGGGCATCACCGGTAACAATAGCAATCCCAGTACCTATCATCTGCCTAGGATCAAGCTAAGTGCCTATGACATACAGAATGGAGTGGCTATACTGGTAACAAAATGGAGACTACGCTAACTTGTTTCTTGTTTAACCCAAATTGATGGAATTAGAACAATACATAACTTTGAATAATACATTCCCACTAGAATGATATAATGTAAGCGCAGTTCGCTTTTAAAAACTACACTATATATCCACTGCATGGCCTCTTACCTCTTCTTTAGCCAGAGTGGAAGAGGTGCTGATTCCCTCCATTTCTATTTCCTGCCAAATCTAGTCCTCTTCTGCTTCCAAAGTGCAAATTAAAATATCTGTGAAAGCATAATTCCCATTGTTTAATAATTGCACGACTGATGGAATATTTTAAAATTACTGAATGTCAGGTGTTAAAATGTAGAGCCAAAACAAATAAGGATTTCAGATTTATGAATCAAGTTTGAGTACTTATTCACTTTAATAAATACTCACATTTCACTATGCATACTTCAAAGAAAACTTCAATTTCTTTCTGCTTTGTTTCCTTGTTGCAAAGTTAATCTTTTGACAGTTTGTTAAAAGTCAAACTAACCAAAGTCAAAGTCTGTCTTCATCAAAAAAGTGAACTAAGTGAAATACACATGAAGTCAAACCAGACACTTTGGCCCTTTTTAAATGGGCCACCGCTGGGGCAGACAGTCTGTGGAGTGTGCTGCTGCGGGGACGGTGTGGGGAGCAGGTCCCCCAACCCCACACATGCCCCCATATAGAGCAACTGGCATTTTCCCCAGTTGCTCCATGAAGGAGCAATGGGTGGAGATGGGTGAAAGTGCTTGTTACACAGGAGCGTGCACACACACACACACACACATACCCGCCACCACATTCAAACAGGATACACCCACTCATGTCCACTGCATGGGAATGCGTAGACGTGAGTGGGTTTGTCTCATGTAAAAAGGGCCTTTGTTTCCATTCTGTCCCTTTGGTCTAACACCTAGTTATACTTAATCTGAATCTTGTTTAACTTGTTTTTAGTAACATATACATGGATTGTTACTAACATCAAATTAGAAACCAGCAAAGTTTACTTCAGTAGCTAGAAAAAAGACTTGTTAGAAATATTGCCACAGGTTAGTAGCTGTGCTGTGAAGGCTTGCCCTGACCAGGATCCCTGTTTGGTTAGGGATGGGCAGACAGTGGGGCCAATCCCAAGCCCTGCAGGTGGGTGCACATATGCAACCCGTGTGCAACCCTGTTATGGGGATTGTGGCACGTGTGCAAATTGTGCTGAAATCATGCGGAACCTATGCGTGCGTGAGTTCTGGATCATGCCCACAGGGTGTTAACACATGGGCTGGAAACAGCCTGGAACATAGAGCCTCCCTGTGTGTTCCCCACACAGCAGCCACCAGCGTTGAGAGCCATTCATATGGGCAGCCCGCTGCCCGTACTTCATGGGCTTGCACCAGCCACCACAAGTGGTACTAGCACATGCACACTCTGGGGTGACTGACAGCTGGGCAGCCACTCCAGTGATTTCGCAATCCCCAGGTGGCCCAGGGACAGCGAGATTGCCAGTGCACCTTCCCAGCTGTCAGGCAGTCCCTGGGGACAGCGCAATCACTCACACTCCTCTCCCTGTCCTCCCCCCAGCTGTTAGCTGAGTGGGGTGCGCTACCGCTGACTTTGAAGGAAAGAGGGGTTCATGGTCAGGGACAGCTTCTTCTCTGCTCATGACACACACACACCCCTTTCCATGCTCGCTGCTCTCCTTTCTTGGTGAGAATAGAGAGGAGCAGGGATCAAAGGCAGTCCACAGCCCTGCCAGAGGAGTTGCATGGATCCAGAGATCCCCTCTCCACAGAGGTGGCTGGATTCCAGAGAATGGTTCTCATCCTCCTCCCCCTAAGAGCAGAGCTGGAGCAGGAACCCGAGGCAGATGCAGTGCAGGGTGCTTCCTGGAATCCTGTCCTCCCTCCCTGCTGCCAGCTCCAGGCTGGGATCACCCAGCCAAAGCATGGCACACAACCACCCCCACCCCACCCCACCCCCTGTGTCTGTGATCCCCTCTCCCGGTCATCTGACAGCGGAGCAGGGCACAAACTGTGTTCCCCTTTCCCAGCTGGATGTCAGGTGAAAGGGGTGCAATCCACGCTGGCTCTAATGGAATGGGGATCACAGTCAGGGAAGGTTTCTTCCCTGGTCGTGACCGCAACCCCCTTTCCATCAGAGCCAGTGCTAGTGCACTCCTCTCGAATGACAGCCAGCTGGGTGAAGAAAGTACAGATCATATCCCTGAGAACCTCTGGGGACTTCTGTGCTTCCCTCTCCCAACTGGCTGTCAGCTGAGAGGGCACGCTAGCTGTGCCTCTATGGTGCTGGTGAACCTGAGGTTGTCGGGTACCCTAACAAATGAGACCTGGCCCCATAGTTGCCCAGTTTGGGCTGGATTAATCTGCACTGCGTGTTCCGCATTCCCAGGAATAATGCAGCGTGCGGATACTCCAGAGCGGCCCGAGGGCAGATATCTGACAACAACCATTCAGAAAGGTGAATCTAGAGTTACTAATGTGGTGCAGCATCTCATTTGTTAACACCCATGAAGAGCTTCCTCTACACCTGCTTTTGAGCCCTGATTGACTAATAGGACTAGGGGCACTTCCACACCTGTGGGAAAGGGTTATTAGGATGGAAGCTGGCAGATCAGAGGCGCATGCAAATTAGCCGCATCTTTGATGAGGTCTGAATGCCAACAGCTGAGTGATTTCCTCTAGTATGCGTCTTTAGGATGACGATTTACCAAACGGCAAAAACCAGCCCTGTCAATCGGCTTGGCATTTTAAAGACACATATCAGTGGAAATCACCCAGCTGTCAGCATTCACACCCTGTCAAAGATGTGGCTAATTTGCATGCACTTCTGATCTGCCAGCTTCCCAATGACCTTTTCCCACAGGCGTAAAAGTGCCCTCGGAGGGAATTCTTCTCCTACCTCCTGCATTCAGTGCATTTTCCATTGGTGGAAAGGCATGCCAGCTGAAGGAGAAGGTTGCAGAAGAAAAGAACATGATGGAGTTGTGCTTCAGGAAGCTGTCTCAGACCCAGCCTGGACACTTACGAGCAAAAACTTTGCTGTGAACCAGCACTTGTCCATGTACCAGTAGTTGGGAGAATGGATGATGCATAAGGAAGACACAGAGGGGTATGTGCCCCCGATATTTTTCCTGGTCCAGCCCTGCCCCTACAATGGTCATATTTAGAAGTCCAGTCCACCTCCCCTCCCCTGCCATGGTCCCACTTGTCAGGGCATGCAGGAAGTTGTCAGAGGGCTTGCTTTCTTGCAGGAACAGCAGCAGCAGTGCAAGAGAGGGCACTGTAGCAAGCTGAAGCCATGCGCATGAGACAAGGAAGACTTGGTGGCAGCAACAGAACCTGGTTGAAAAGGAGAAGAGGAGGGGAGGTGAAAGCAGCAGAGCAGGCTAACCTGGCCAGTGGCAGAACAGAGTTGAGAGAGTGAGTCCAGAGGAGGCACTCTGGCACAGACCCAGGAGAGAAAGAGAGCACGCTCCATGGACTGGGGTACAGACCCACTGGAAAGAGAGAGGCTCGGAGCCCCAAAGACTGGGGCACAGACTTGAGAGAGAGAGAGAGAGAGACTCAGAGGCCCAAAGACTGGGGCACAGACCCACGAATAAGAGAGAGAGACTCAGATGCCTGAAGACTGGGGTACAGACGAGAGAGAGAGAGAGAGAGAGACTCAGAGGCCCACAGACAGGGGCACAGACCCACGAGAGAGAGAGACTCAGATGCTCAAAGACTGGGGTACAGATGAGAGAGAGAGAGAGAGATGAAGACTGGGGTGCAGACCCAGGAAAGAGAGAGAGACTCAGAGCCCAAAGACTAGGGTGCACACCCAGGAGGGGGAAATAACTCGGAGCCCCGAGGATTGGGTTGCAGACCCAGGAGAGGGAGAGCCCCAAAGAGGCACCCAGCTGAGTGAGAAGGAGGAGGCCAAGAGTCTGAGAGACACCCCAATGATGGACCCCAGTAACAACCTAAAGGCACGTGGAGGGGGCTCTTCCCTTCCAATTCCCTTGCATCCACTGCTGCCCCAGAAGTCTTCCCCTCCCCACCATACTAGTAATCCCTGTCCCTCCCTGACCTCCGCCTTACCTGCACCCCTGCTCTTCCCACAAACTCCCACACCAGCTACCTAGTCTCCCCTTTCACCAAGATGTGTGGAGGGCCTGTTCTATCTTCTGCACCTGGGCCCCTCACAACCTAGCTATGCCCCTGGGCCCTGTGACAGATTGGGATAGGGAGGTCTGAGGCAGAAAGTTAGAGGTGGAAGAAGGATCCTGGATGAAGGGCCCTAAGGAAGAGAAAGGTCCAGATCATGGCTCTGTCCTCTATCCCCTCTATCATGACTGAGGACTACAATGACAGATGCTCATGTTTCTTACCTGGCAATACTACCGATTTAAAGAGGACAATAACATTAGCATATCGGACGTTACTACAAGGTACTCAAGCAGAAAGGACTGACTTCTGCAACTCTTTTGACAAGGTAAGAGCATTAATTTTTAAAGCATTTACATTTGTTATTGTTTAATAGTTACAAACTGATTAAGAACACCAGCAACTCATCTCAAGAATACTGTGGTGCAGTTGTTGTTGCGGTGTGGTTTAAAAAGAAACAAAAAACCCCACCTTGTGATGGGGTTAATAATAACCTTTAAATTATGCCCCACCACCACCACACACACACTATCAACAGTCACAAGTTGGTTGGGAGCCAGTGTTTTAAACAACTTGCTGCTGTAGGTCTGTGTAGTAGCTGGTCCACTTCCTAGTCCTACTACTCCTTGGTCCAACATTAAACTCTACCCTGCTGTTGTAGAGCATGGAAACTGCATCCTCCATTGTGTTTTACTTGCCCACTCTAAGTAGCCTGAAATAACTATGTATTTGTAACTAACATTCCTCTAAAAACATCCTGTGGACCTAAAAGTGCATTTTTAAATGAACAGAGAAAACTTGAACCTTCATATATTATTTAGGACATTTTCAGACAAGACACTCTCCACCCACTACCCACCAGCTCTAATGTTTATTTTAAGAAGCTGTTGAATATTTCACTAATTTCCTTCAAATGTTTAAAATCAGCCATTTAAAAAAGTTTTAAATGTCGTCACATTTTTATTTACACAGTGCTGCCATTTTTAAGGGAAAAGGGTGTTTTCAGACAAGACACTCCCCACCCACCCACCCACCCACCCACTACAGCAGGGCTGTACATGTTGCAGGGCTTGGNGTGGTTTAAAAAGAAACAAAAAACCCCACCTTGTGATGGGGTTAATAATAACCTTTAAATTATGCCCCACCACCACCACACACACACTATCAACATTCACAAGTTGGTTGGGAGCCAGTGTTTTAAACAACTTGCTGCTGTAGGTCTGTGTAGTAGCTGGTCCAGACAAGACACTCCCCACCCACCCACCCACTACAGCAGGGCTGTACATGTTGCAGGGCTTGGGTGGGTGGGGAGTGTCTTGTCTGAAAACACCCTTTTCCCTTAAAAATGGCAGCACTGTGTAAATAAAAATGTGACAACATTTAAAACTTTTTTAAATGGCTGATTTTAAACATTTGAAGGAAATTAGTGAAATATTCAACAACTTCTAAAAATAAACATATTAGAGCTGGTATTCTGGCTTATTAGAACTGAAACAATTGTTAATAAGGATTTATACAAAGCATGATTTTGGGCTTCCTGCATTGGGTAAAACCAGACATGCAGCCAATGGGATGGCTCCACGGTCCTCCCCAGGGTGGAAAATCACAGGCAACATGGTCTGGGCTGTGTTGCAGCACCAGACACACATTCGGAGACCCATCCCACCACCCACATGGCCCAGGTAGGGCTGGGAGCACAACAAACTTGTAGGAGGCCGGCACTGCCCATGCCCTGCTCCCAGTGTCCTGCCCCTAGCCATGACAGACAACCTTGGCAACCAATGACGGAAAGTCATAGTGGCTGGCCATGGCGGCTCCTGACCCAGGGTGGGTAAGATGAGGCCACACAGACATGCTAGCCTGCGCTGGCCCACATGCGGCCCTTAGCCCGGGCTGTGACCTTGGAGATTTTCCAAGGATACAACCTAGACTAGCTACCTACCTCCTCCCCCACCACCAGGGCAGAAGAGGATCAACATCTAGTGGCGCCATAACAAACAGGCCAGTGGCTCTGGAGTCACAATAGGCTCTAAGTGGGACCCTGGCACATCTGTTTTTACCCATTGTTAATATGCAGAACAAAAATCTGTTTTACCTGCATTGGAGAGCATCTTATCGTTACATTATATTGAAACAATAACTCTTCTTATCAGCAAGAACCAGGTTGAGTTTTGTTAATGGCCTAAGTTGGCAACCAACCCTATCTACATAGCAACCAGGCAAATATTATTCCAGGCCTGCTGAATGACCAGTGAAAATCAAGATACTGCATGCAAATCTTTTTCTGTATGAGCAATAATGGTGTGAACAGCATCCCTGCTGGCCTTTCTCTCTGTATCCTTACTGTTCCTTGAGTATGATCTCATCTACAGACTGCAAGTACTAGGGGGGCTTTTATAAAGAGAAAATATTACCTATGAAGTGTTTAAGTGATGAACTTAAGTACTAGATACCATTTAATTACTATTAGAAATGTATACATAGTGTACAGTAACAAAAGAGTAGAGTCCTTACTTATGGTAATTTATTTGCTCATTACTCATGATTAGTAAGTTTCTAATGCGTAACAAACTAAAGATGAGCCTAAAAACAATTTAATAATACTAATCGCTAACTTATTATTGGTGAAATAATATTAGTATTAGTATTGGTGATATAAAGTAGGTTGCACCAGAAGAAGGTTTCTTCTATTAAAGGGAAATAGTTCGCCCATTAGAAAGGGGTCCTCGATGGAGTCCATGAAGGGCAGATAAAGTGATCTTTAGTTTTCTGTTTAAAGCCAAAATTGGTAACTGGCTTTAGTATCTAAAAGGGCTTTTACTAATGTTGCAGGGGCCAAGTGTGTCGACACAAGCCCTGGGAAGGGCAAGGCGTTATTAATTGAATATATGTCCTGTTTAACCTAGTCAAGTTTCCTTCTGGTAATAAAGGAATAGTGAAATGGCTCACTGCAGGGGTCAAGTGTGCCGCCATAAGCCCCGGGAAGGGCAAGGCATCATGTTTTATTGAATATATGTTTTGTTATTAAAGTATCCTTCATGATGATAAAGGATTAGTGTGACGGTTCATTGCAGGGGCCGTTATAAGCCCTGAGAAGGGCAAGGCACTGTGCGATGATATTAAAGGTTGTATGTTATTTGTGTTTGTATGGAGGGATATAATATATGGGATCGATAATCAGTTGCTTGTTGGGCTGGATCCAAGAGGAGCTTATGGTAGAAGATCCTAGGGGGATATTGAAATGTGTGGGAGGCTATATAAGAGCTGGGTTGTTATGTTTTAGTTATATAAGTTTAAATTGTTTATATGGTTATTGATGTATGGAGGAGTATTTTTATTTGGTATTGTATAAGGTGGTATTTATTTTGTAATGGCCAATGGCCAAACAAATAAACTTTAACTAACTAACTAGTAATAATACTGTAAGTGGACAGAAATATGGGGAATGTGTATTTTGTTTCTATTCTGTTAATGAATGCATGCAAGATATTGTGTTAAAGGGTTTACTGTAGTTCAGCCTAGGTTTTTAGTGAAAGTTGTCACTTGCTTGTATTCACCATGATACATGATAATTTGAAACAAAAGCACTTTCCCTCCCATCAGATTTTTTTAACTGCCAGCCGTTATTCCCTTCCCTAGCACTTCAACCAGTGGCTTCATTATCTTTGAATTTAGCACTGATAAGAGTAAAACTGAGGTGTGCATGGCTGCCCTCCCTTTATACTTATTAAAAAGCAAAATGTTAAATATCTGCACAGAAAAGTAATAAGGCTTAGCGAGCTGGAATGTAGACTGTAAAACCCATTTACATCCTGTCTGTTTCCAAGCATTGCTATGTTAAGCCACATTAGCTTTTAGCAGGGGTAGGGAACCTCTGGTCTGGGGGCCAAATCCAGACCCTGGTTGTTCTTTACTTGGCCCCTTTCCAATTACTGGATCTGGCCCATGGGTCGAGTCCCTACCCACAACCATTGAAAAAATGAGCTCAGGATAAGGGAGCAGAGACGCGCACTCACAGACTAGCAAGTCTCCAGTAGAGCGTGGTGTGGGAAGGGGAACCAGCCTCTCAGAGATTACTTCTGGGGAGGAGAGTGGGACAGGCTACTCAGGAAGTGTCTCCAGGGAGGATACGGGCTAGGAAGCTCCTTCGCCAGCATGGTGGGGAAGTCTCACTCTGAAGGGAGTGCTCCTCTCCATTCATGAGACCAATTACTAAAGGGCCCTAGAGCCCGGAGTCAGCAGGAGAAGTCCTGGGAGATCACCTGAGGTTGATGCTTAGATGAAGTGGGTCATGTGCACCATAAGTCTGGCCACCTCTGATCTGGACCCTCCCCTTCCTTTCAAAGGGATGATATCTGAGATAGGCATAAAATGAGAGCTGCATTATTGAGGTCAGGCTGTGGAGCACCTGTTCAGTGGTGCATCCTATAACTTTGACTTCTATTATCATAGCGTTGACACTTTGATTTCTGATTCACTCAGTATACTGATATTATTTTTGTAAAAAACAACTTGTACAAAAGTTAAAAGATCCCCCACCACCACCACAAAAGAAGCAACGTTTCTAAGTCATTTGGTACTATATGGAAGTTGTTTGAAATGGAGGGTGCTTCCTGTTCCTTGCAAAGCTCTTTCTGCAAGCCACCCAAAATAGCATGCTATCCTTCCTCGCCAGCATAGAAGCTCCCAAAATATCGGTAATATAATTACTTCAGTACATGCTCACATTAGAAGATTTCACACGTATTGCAAAGTCCAAACACTCATGCTGCAGCATCCTTACTGTCTTGGCTATAAACTGCATGCCATTTGGTATACATGCATTTTAATGTAACTTTAAAAATATTCGCCTGGCTTTTATGTTTCATTGACTCCTCTCTAGTGGAGAAGTGGCTGCTAGCTAATTTCTTCCCTTGAGATAAACAAACAATTTGAAGTCTGTTCTCCATTAACAAAATCCCTTTCATTGTTTGGCTTGCCTAATCTAGTGGAAGTCCCATAGAATCAGCAGAATCAGACGCATGGCCAATGGTGTGGGGTTTTTTTGATAACAAGCTTCTCCGGATTTAAGGGAGAAGTTACCATTTTTCTAAAAATTTTGTTTGCTTAATGCCTCCTGCTCGCCAGCTTGAGAGAGTTTGGGGCTATGATGGAAGTCCATACTGCCAACAGCCCCTATTTATTTATTTATTTATTTTATAAATTTTTACCCCGTCCCTCCTGCCACACAGCTCGGGGTGGCTTCCAAACATTAAAATACAATAAAATCAATTAAAAATTATCATAAATATTATAAAGTATTAAAACAGGGCTAAGATACAATATAAAAACCAAAAATAGGTGGGGGAACTAAAACACCTCACCCTACCCACCCTCCCTCCCAAAGGCCTGGGCGAACAGCCAGGTCTTGCAATTTCGCCGGAATGTTAACAGGCATGGGGCCAGGCGAGCTTCCTCCGGAAGGGAGTTCCATAGCCGCAGCCCCACTACCGAGAATGCCCTCT
>QEPC01015367.1:662813-738750 GCA_003113815.1 Sphenodon punctatus
CTGCTAGATCTCTCGGCCGCTTTTGACACCGTGGACCATGGGCTGCTGTTGAGACAGCTGCGTGACCTGGGGAGTCTGGATGGGACTGTTCTTGAATGGTTCCATTCATTCCTCTCGGGGAGAAGCCAGCGGGTGGTGCTGGGGGATGAGACATCTTGCCCCCGCGCCTTATCATGCGGCATTCCACAGTGTTCTATTCTGTCTCCATTATTATTTAATGTTTATATGCAGTCCCTGGGAGAGGTCGTGAGGGGATTCGGGGTGCGTTGCCACCAATATGCTGATGATACTCAGCTGTACCTATCTTTTTCAACGGACCCAGACCCTGCTATCTCGGTGCTATCCCAGTGTTTGGAGGCCATAGCAGAATGGATGTGGAAGAGCAGACTGAAGCTCAACCCCGATAAGACGGAGGTGATGTTGGTGGGGAGAGCGAAGGAGGTGTCGTCCCCCCTTATTGGGGGGGTTCGCCCTCCTATAGCTCAACAGGTCCGGAGTCTGGGGGGGTGCTGGACGCAGATCTCTGCCTAGAGCGGCAGGTGGAGGCAGTCACAAAGGCTTCCTTTCGCCAGTTGTGTCTGGTGCGGAGGCTGCGTCCATTCGTCTCCAGCCTGGATCTGGCTTCCTTCATCCATGCCTTCGTCACCTCGAGGCTGGACTACTGCAACGCGCTCTACATGGGGCTTCCCTTGTGCCTGGTTCGGAGGCTGCAGCTAGTGCAGAATGCGGCGGCCCATCTCCTTTCAGGGACGGGTCGCTGGGAACACATAACGCCGGTGCTCCAGGCTCTGCACTGGTTGCCAATAGTGTGCCAAGCCAGATTCAAGGTGTTGGTATTGATTTACAAAGCCCTTCACGGTCTCGGCCCCTCATACCTCAGATACTGCCTCGCCCTCCGTGCCCCAGAGCAGCTCCTTCAGTCTGCCGGGGGTGCCTTCTTGGAGGTCCCCCATGTTAAGCGGGGGGCCACAATGGAGAGGGCATTCTCGGTGGCCTAGCCGCGCCTTTGGAACTCCCTACCGGAGGAAGCTTGCTTGGCCCCCAGCCTGTTGGTATTTTGGTGAAAATGTAAGACCTGGCTGTTCGCCCGGGCCTTTGGGGAGGGGGGTGGGAGTGGTTGATTTTTATCTCCCCTATCCTAAATGGTTTTATATTCCAGCCCTGTTCTTAATATATAATTTTGATATGGTATTTTATGTGTTTTAAGGCTATGCTATATTGTTGTTATTTTATGATTGGAAGCTGCCCCGAGCTGTGTTCAGGAGGGGCGGGGTACAAATGCAATAAATAAATAAATAAATACAATAAATAAAAGGCACCTGGGTGCCAGTTGTAAGTGCCCAGGTGAGGTGTGTGGCTGTGCACAAAAAGGATGTGGGGTCCTAGAGAGGCAGACCGGCACTCAGGCAGGGACCGGTGTGTATGCTCAGTCAGTGAGCATGAGGGCTGTTTTTATTGCTCTACATGCACTGCTGAGCTGCAGCCATTTTGTAGAGAGACTGTGTCCTGACTGGTTGGGACTAACTCTCTCTGCTGCTGAGACTTGGTTGCCACTTGGTGACTTGGTCCAGGTTTCGAATTGGTCCCAAGGAACTCGTCTGTCTTGCTGCTGCTCAGCTCAGCAAGTGAACGGTGTGCCATCCTGCTGCCTTACTTGAAGTGGTGGTGAATAAATTGCTTGGGGGGGCGGGGGAACACTGGGGAATGGGGCTGGGGGAGAGGGTGGACTGGGAGACACTGGGGAATGGAGCTGGTTGGAGGGGGTGGACTCAGGGAGACTGGCTGGGGAATGGGGCTGGGGGGAGTGGGTGGACTAGGACACATTGGGGAATGGGGCGGTGGACTCAGGGAGGCTGGAGAATAGGGCTGGGGGAGAGGGGGGACTGGGAGACACTGGGGAATGGGGGAGAGGTGGACTCAGAGAGGCTGGAGAATGGGGCTGGGGGAGAGGGTGGACTGGGAGACATTGGGGAATGGGGGGAATCAGGGAGGCTGCCTGAAGAATGGGGCTGGGGGGAGGGGGTGGACTGGGAGACACTGGGGAATTTATTTATTTATTTATTTATTTTATAGAGGATTTTTATCCTGTCCCTCCTGCCTGCAGGGCAGCCCGGGGCGGCGAACAACAAGATAAAATAGTAAAAAAAAAAAAAAAAGTTAAAAATTCCTGTATGCAGGGAAAAACAACCCCACCCCACGCATCCTACTCCCCCCTCTCCCTCTCCAAAAGCCTGGTGGAACAGCCAGGGCTTACATAATCATCAAAATGACAGGAGAGTGGGGGTCAACCGAGCCTCCTCTGGGAGCGAATTCCACAGCACAGGGGCAGCCACTGAAAAAGATCTAACATCGGTGGCCATCCACCTTGCCCGGGGAACCTCCAAAAAGGCTCCCACAGTCAATCTCAGGGGTCTCACGGGCACAGGGGGAGTGAGGCAGTCCCGCAGATAAGCAGGGCCCAGGCTGTGAAGAGCTTTAAAGGTTAAAACCAGCACCTTGAACTTAGCCCAGTGCTTTATAGGCAGCCAGTGAAGAGCCCGGAGCACAGGTGTCATGCTCCCTGTAGCCTGCCCCCTTAAGGAGATGGGCCACAGCATTCTGCACCAGCTGCAGCCTCCAGACCAGCTTCTTGGGCAGCCCCACATAGAGCGCATTGCAGTAATCCAGCCTCAAGGTGATGAAGGCATGGATGACAGTGGCGAGGTCAGAGTCTGAGAGATATGGTCGAAGGCGCCGGACAAGATGTAACTGCCAGAACGCACTCCCCACCGCGGCCACAACCTTGATATTCCAGGCTGAGCTGCGAATTGAGGAGCACACCCAGACTCTGCACTTGAGAGACCATGGGAGGGCGAACCCCCCCAACAAGAGGAGATTCAACCACCCACAGCCCCCCAAGCCCTCGCCCACCAACATCACCTCCATCTTGTCAGGATTCAATTGCAGCTAGCTCAACCTCATCCAAGCCCCCACAGCTGACAGGCACTGGGAAAATAAGGAGACTGCATGGCCTGGGTCGATGGAAAAAGAGAGGTAGAGCTGAGTATCATCAGTATACTGATGGGACTGCATGCCCTGAAACCCTCTCACGATCTCCCCTAACGACTGCATATAGATATTAAATGAGGGGGGACAGAATAGCACCCTGCGGGACTCCACACATGAGGTCCTGGGGGGAAGACGTACACTCCCCCTTCTTGGACGTCCCCTGTGTTAAATGGGAGGCCACGATGGAGAGGGTGTTCTCAGTGGCCGGTCCGCAACTCTGGAACTCCTTCCCAGAGGAAGCTCGCCTGGCTGCGGGTCTTATGGCATTTCATCGAGCCTGTAAGACCTGGCTGTTTGCCCAGGCCTTCGGAGGGGAGGGTGAGAGGGTAGGATGGGTTGGGGGGATTTGGGGGAGAAGTTTCTAGTAAATGTTGGGGGGGTTATTCTTTTTTAATCATTTTATCCTATGATGTTTTATGAGTTTTTATTGTTGTTTTATTTGTTGTGAGCCACCCCAGGATGCCGTGGGCATGAGGGGGCGGCCAATAAATGTAAAGAAATAAAATAAATAAATATCTAGGCTGCTGTTTTGATGGGTCTGGTTTGGTGGTAACTCAGGCCTGCAACTGGCCAAACTTTTTTTAAAAAGACCTGTTTCTTTGGACGGGCATTTGGCTGACGGGGATATGGTGTAGCTAATAGGGATGCTGGCCTGGATGGGGCTGGTTTGCTTGCAATGCTGCAACAGCCCAAATTTTTAAATGTGTTTGCATGTGCGCTGCTGATTTCCCCCCTCCTCTCCCAAGCATGTGCAAAGACCGTGGCCATTTTTGGGGGACCCCACTGGCTACTCTTGGTTAAAATGGTCCCTGTCTTTGCTGTTTTCTACCTAAACTGTCTGCTTTCTGTTTTTTGGGTGGAGGGACCTAGGAGCTTGACTGGAAGGAAGGGTTTCCAATGCAATCTTTGCTGGAATGCCCTCGCCTTTTGCAGTTTGGTGGGATGTTGTGGCAGGCTTTTCTGCAAGAAGGCCATACCACATGTTGGTTCAATTCACTAATGGCTAGTCTACTGGCCTGCCTGGTTGCATCAGATGCTGCCTTGTACACTGCAACAGAACTGTGTAGCATGGGTGGGGGTCTGTGGGAGAAGTGGACCTCTATGCTGCTGCTTTTGTTCTGTAGGCAATGGCAATGTGATCCATTTTTTTAACCTGCTATGGTTTACTTGGACTTGGTGGGAAAGACAGTGGACGGGACCCCAGTAAGAGGACTCTCTATCCGCCAGTGGCAGTGTTTCATGCAGCAGCAAGGAGTTCCCAGCGTTAACTAATGTAATGTCCATCCAGTGTTAACCTGGGAACTCCTTGCTGCTGGGTAAAGCCACGCCACTGCCCTAGCCGTTACCCTAGCTCCACCTGCCATTGCTCTGGTGCCACCCCTCGGCCAGGCACTGTCCCTGGGCCCGCTGGCCAGGCTCTGCCCCTAGGCCCTCCGACCCTAGGCACAGGTGCCGGTGGTAGGTTCAACCCACCCACTGCCCCACCAGCCTCAAAACCCACCAACCACCAGTGTGTCAGACAAATAGTTTCTAAATGCCTGTGTGGCCTAAAAGCTTGCATACTTTCAACAACACAATTTGGTTCAATAAAAGATATCTGAATTGTCTCCATCTCTTGCATTTGGGACCAGCACAGCAACCAAACTCTGGGCACAATGTGCCTTCATTAAGATCACTGGGAGTTTTGTCATTGATTTCAGTGGCAGAGGCGTATGCCCCCTCTCTGGGGAAAACTAATCACAGAACACTTCCTATATGGCATGCCACCAGAAAGGCTCATCCTTCTAAATCCATCCATCATTCCTATACCACAGTTGTGTAAATATTCTCTTCAGAAGCAATATTTACATTGCTCAGATTTTAATTGACAGCAAAACACATTGGTCAAAATCAATACATAGAATAGAGAATGAAATGTAAACTTCCTTTATGTGAATCATTGTCGTGGTAGTTTTCTAGCACATCATTTTAATTCTGTAACCACAAAATCTTGTTCTGTTCCGCAGCTGTACATGTTTGGTCTTGGTCTGCCATGTATGCCTACTGGAATTCAAACCCTTCAATTTTATGAGGACTTTGGGCCCAAATTCAATTTTGGTATTTTAATTAACATATATGGATTCTGATTTCTGGTGTCTTGCTGACAGATCAGCATACCATCATAATGACAAAATGAGATGAAAAGAGTAGGCAAGCTTTTGATTTATTATGTAGAATCATGAAGAGAAAAGGAGGGATTCCAGATAATGAATGTCCTTTGATCAAGACTCCAATGCTATAAAGGAATCAACTGCTGCAGACTCGAGCATCCAGGAAGCGAAATAAAACATCCATTCATATTTTCCTCTTTCAATATAATTTTTTAACAAGTGAAAGCTTTTTCTTGACTTTTATTAAACTCCAGAGAGCCAATAATGTATTAGGCAGAACATGCAGGACCAGAGAAATAGGTGTTTGACTGCCTTCAACTGAATTGCATCCTCCTGTAGCTGCATCTAAGATGTATTTATTCATATATTTATTTATTTATTTATTTATTTATTTTATTTCTTAGCATTTTTCCCCACCCTTTCCTGAAGGCTCAGGGTAGCTTACAAAGATGTAAAATACAATTAAAACATTGAAATACAATTTGTGGGGTAAAGCATCCGCTCCAACCCCAACCCACCAACACCTCCCACCTAATTCCTATCCCGGCCCACCAAATGCTTTACTAAAAATAAAAGTTTTGTACTGCCTCCAAAAAAACACCCAGGCTCGGACTCAAATGGACCTCCAGGGGGAGGGAGTTCCACAATATTGGGGCAGCAACTGATAACACCCTCCTGTGGGTCCCTATTGTATGACAATATCGGGTAAAAACAAATGTCCAGGCGGTAGAGTGGCTCCCCGGCCTGGGGTAGAAAACCATAGCTGCCACTCCCCGAGCTGGGGAGGGGCACTGAACAAATGTGCAGGCCCACATTGGTCCAGAGTGGCTTGTGTGGGCAGCCCTTAGCCCGGAATGTGCCTCGGCAATTTTCCAGAGGATGCATCCCAGGGCCAGGTGCCTACCCGCCCCAGGGTAGTCCCAGGCCAACATCTGGTGGCATGGGAACAGATGAACGGGTGAGTCCCAGGCAACCATCACATCTGGTTTTACCGATATTTAAAGATGTAGCATGTTTGAAAATCATATATGTTAATATGCAATTGTTGCTCTCTCTTTGTTCTGGATGGCCATTTTGCAGCCCACAGCCATGCATTCTATTAAGCATCCCCCACATATCTGAAGGAGCTGCCTCCTTCCTTATGTTCTGCTCCAATCCCTGCCAGTTGGCAGGGAACACCCTCTGGCAAGTACCTTCTGCCTAGCAGATCCATACAGCAAGGATGTTCAGAGAGGCATTCTCATTGGCTGCGCCAGTATTGTGGAACTTCCTTCTGCTGGAAGGTCATTAAAGCCTGAGCGTTTTCCAGAGGCAACATAAGGTTTTTCTTTTTAGCCAAACCTTTGAAAGGCAGGGAGGGATAGGGATTGGGGTAGGGGATTCTAAGAGATTTATTTATGTTGTTGTATACTTTAATTCTTGTGTTCTTGGAATGCAAATAAATTATAGGATTAAAAAACCTTCAGTTTAAGAGAGGAAAGATTCTTACAAACTGAACCCTGCTCCAAAAAGCATGAAAATTGTCAGGTAAGGCTTCCACCTTAACTTCGGTGCCATGTAAGCAGGAAATATGCTGTACAGTCTCACATATTGTGTTAGTTTACAACTTTGGGCTCTTTTAGACGAGTGGGTTGCTGTCGCGCAACCCGCTCGCGCAATATTTCAAAATCCCGCAACGTGGGATTACACAAAATGGAAGTAGGGGATCATGCGCATGAAAGCGGTTGCGCATTATTTGCTGACCGCGAATTAAATACCTCGATGTGTGAGGTATTTAATGTTGGAATTTTATTAGTGGTCAAAAAACAAACAAAAAAACCAAAACAGCTTGAGTTCTCAGTAGCAACAGCTTAGAAGTAATCAACACCTTGGAGATTGTTTCTAGATTAAAATAATCTACTTTATTAAGAAATACATTGTGATAGGAAAGGCCTATCCCTACTATCTAGCTACCACTAGCATGGTGGCCGGTCATGTTGAAGGTCAGAGAGAGAAGAAGAGGAATGGAGAAAGGTCAGGAAGCAGGAGGAAGTCCAGCAGGACCTTCCTGGACACATCCCACTTGGGAGGGGGCTTAGAAGCAGAGATCAGGAAAGGTTAAAGTGACACTTACACTAACTCACTATCTGTACTCCCAATGCCCCTAGTGGTCATCTAGGTTTTTGGTGCAAAAGGGCGATGCCATCTGGAGTTCTTTCTCCAACACCCCTTCTCCTCGCCTGTCGCACCAGCTCACGACTCTCACTTGCTCACGTAGTATCTGGAATCGATCCCTTGGTAGTGGCTTGGTCAGTCCATCTGCCACCATTTCTTCAGTTGGGCAATACTTCAACTCAATTAGCCCTTCTTCCTGTGCCTCTCGAACATAGTGGTACTTTATGTCAATGTGCTTCGTTCGAGACTTGGACTTCTCCATTTGTGAGAGCTTAATGCAACTCTGGTTGTCCTCAAACATCGTGGTAGGCTTTGGCTCTTCAATTCCAAAGTCCAACAGCAGCTTGTGTATCCACACAGCTTCCCTGCATGCTTCACTAGCTGATATGTATTCTGCTTCTGTTGATGAGAGTGTAACAAGTGACTGCTTCCTGCTAGTCCAACTTATGGCTCCATCTCCATAGAGAAACAGGTGTCCACTGGTGGACTTGCGATCAGCTATGTCTTCAGCCCAATCTGCATCCATGTATCCCACCAGTCTAGGGTTGCTGCTTACTGGAATCTTCAATGCGTAGTGCGCGGTACCCTTCAGGTATCTCCCCAGTCTCTTGACTGCAGTCCAGTCATTCTTGGTTGGGGCACTTACTTTCCTGCTTAAGATTCCCACCGCTGTGGCAATATCTGGCCTTGTCACTGTGGCTATGTACAAAAGCTTGCCAATCGCTTTTCTGTACTGGTTGTTGGCTGCCAGAGGCTCATCATCTTCCCTTTGTTTCAGGAAATTGACATCCATTGGTGTACTGACCTCATTGGCATCTGTCAGTCCCAGACATTCCAAAAGATCCTTGATCTTTGCTTTCTGGTTGAGAAGATAACTTCCATCTTCTTCTTTTTCTATTTGAATGCCAAGGTAGTGTGAGATGCTTCCAAGTTCCTTCACCTCTACTTCCTTGTTTAGGTGCTCAACAATCTCGTGACTGTCTTGCTCCTGTTCACAACAGATGATCAGATCATCAACATAAGTCAGGATATAAGTCCACTTATTGTCTCTGAATCTTGAGTACAGGCAGGGGTCAGCTTTTCCTTGCGTGAACCCTTCCTTAAGCAGTAGCTGATTCAGTTTCTCATTCCATGCTCTAGCTGCTTGCTTCAAGCCATAAATGCTCTTCTGGAGTTTGCATACAAGCTTCTCCCTTCCAGGTTCCTCGAAGCCTGGTGGCTGCTGCATATAGATGTCTTCCTCAAGTTCTCCATTCAGGAATGCAGTTTTGACATCTAAATGGTTAACATGCATCTTTCTGGAAGCTGCTATGCTAAGTAGTGTTCTGATGGAAGTGTGCTTCACAACTGGTGCAAATGTTTCATCATAGTCTTCTCCATATATTTGGGAGTATCCTTTGGCTACTAGTCTCGCTTTGTAGCGCTGTACATCCCCTTCTGCATCCTGTTTGACTTTGAAGACCCATTTGCAACCTACAGGTTTTCTTCCAGCAGGTAGTTCCATAAGTGTCCAAGTTTTGTTCTTGTGTAAAGATTCAATCTCTTCCTTTGCTGCTTTCCTCCATTTTTCAGCTTCATGGGTTGACATCCTTTCAACATCTTTCCATGTGCTGGGTTCTTGCAGCTCTGCACTTGTGGTGAGGTAGGAGTATCTCAAGGGTGGAACTCCTCTGTTGGACCTCTGTGAGCGCCTGGGTTCTGGCTCAGCTTCTGTGACCCCTTCTGAATCTGCTTCTGGTTCTGGTTCACAGATTGGCATTTGGTGCCTGAAGGTCTGCTCACTTGGTTCCTCTTTCATCTGGATTCTTGACTCCAGGTCTGGTAATTCACCTTTGGTTGGTCTTTGTCTTTCATCAAAGTACACAACATTGCAAATTTCAATATTACCAGTTTCAACATCAAGAATTCTGTATCCTTTTCCTCCTAACACATATCCACACAAAACTCCTTTCTTGCTTCTGCAATTCAACTTGTTTCTCTTTGCCTTTGGTACATATGCATACACATCACATCCAAATACTCTGATGTGGTTTAGGCTAGGCTTGTGTCCAAACCACAGTTCAAATGGAGTTTTCTCTTTGGCTTTACTTGGCAATCTGTTCTGCAGATAGCTGGCAGTTATTACTGCTTCTCCCCAGAATTTGCTTGGCAAAACTGCATCTTGCAACATGCATCTGGCCATCTCCAGTAGGGATCTATTTTTCCTTTCTGCAACACCATTCTGCTCAGGAGAATATGGGACTGTAGTCTCATGTTCAATTCCCTGTTCTCTCAGATAGGCTTTCATGTCATTTGAGATGTATTCACCTCCATTGTCTGACCTTAGTCTCTGAGGCTTTCTTCCAAACTTGTTGCTGACCAATGCAACATATTCTTTAAACTTCTCAAATACTTGGCTTTTCTCTCTCAAGGTGTAAACATAGGCAAATCTTGAGAAATCATCAATAAATGAAACTATGTAAAGATTTCCTCCAATACTCCTTTCCAGAGGACCTGATACATCACTGTGAATCAACTCTAGAGGGCACTGAGACTCTTTCTTCTCTAGCTTGTGAAAGGTTGGCTTCACCCCTTTCGCAGTAACACAGCATTCACATCTTCCTGTATTCTCTTTACATGGTTGCCCCTTAAAGTCTTTAATTAATTCCCCCTTCTCAAGCTGGCGAATTACATTAATATCTCGATGGCCCAATCGTCTATGCCAAAGTAAATCACATGATTTGTGGGTGCAGCTACTTGCTAAACTTGCATGCTCATTCACACAATCCACTTCAAATAGTCCACTGTCTCTTAGAGTTCCAGACATAATTAAGTCACCTTCTTTTGTGACATAGCAATGATCATCCATGAATTCAAACTTGCATCCTTTCTTAACTCCATACTTCACAGAGATTAAGTTATTCTTTAATGAAGGCACATACAAAGCATCTTGTATTATAACTTGCACAATCTCTCCATCAGGGAGTTTGCAAAAGATTTTAGCTGTTCCTTTGCCTTGTGAAAACACTTCCCTTCCATCTGCTAAGGAAATAGGAACTGAGTAGCCCATTTCAACTTCTGAGAATAATTCTACATCCTTGAAGAGATTTTCAGAAGCACCAGAATCAATATAAAAGACATTTTTATTGATTTCTGACATTGCATTGAAACTTTTGATTTTTCCTTGTGCCTTCTCACTCTTTTCTTCAGAGCTGGCAGGTTTCTGCAGACACTCTGTCTCAGCAGTAATGGGTGCTTTAGGTTTTCCCTTTGTCTTGGCCTTTGGACAATTAGCAACTAAATGTCTTTCACTGCCACAGATAAAGCACCTTTTCTTGTCCCCTTTCTTTGAGCTAAAAGCTGCAATTTGGTCTGTAGAAGTTTGCTTTGTCTCTCTGATAAAATGCTCATTCAGTCTGCTAGAGAGATACTTTAAATCAATTGTTGCATCAGATACTTTTATTGCAATTTTCAAAGTTTCATACGAAGGAGGCAAAGAATTCAAAATGAATGCCACAATCCCATTTTCTCCAAGGTCTAGTCCTAAATCTTTCAGCCTCTTTGCAAGAGACTGTATTTGGCTTACATGCTCAGTAGGATTCTCATTCTCCCTCAGTCTCATGTTACACAATCTCTGTATTATAAAAATTGCTTCACTGGAGCTTTTACGGTTATAAAGATCTTCCAGCTTCTTCCAGACTTCACTGGCCAATTCCACACCCTCAAAATGAACAAATAGCTTTGGACTTACATGCATCCCAAGGATTCCAAGAGCTTTGTCGTTCTGTTTGTCCCAATGGTCTTGGTCAGCTCCTGCAGCTGTAGGTCTCTCTGTTATCAGCACATTGTAAAGACCTTGACTTTTCAAGCAAGACTTCATGAGGAAATTCCAATCTTTGAAATTCGCTCCTTCCAGCTTTGGAATGTTGAGGCTCCCTTGAGGTTTCTCCATGCTCCTTCTCTTGTTCCAAAAAACAAAAACCAGGTACAAAAATAAGCTGTGCTTTTCTCCTTTGAGATTCAATTAGAGTGCCAAAAAATCTGTTAGGACTTTCGGGAGGATTCTGGGCCCATAACCCTATGTTGGAATTTTATTAGTGGTCAAAATAAAAAAAAAACCAAAAACAGTTTGAGTTCTCAGTAGCAACAGCTTAGAAGTAATCAACACCTTGGAGATTGTTTCTAGATTAAAATAATCTACTTTATTGAGAAATACATTGTGATAGGAAAGGCCTATCCCTAGATCTTACTAGCTGGCTGCCACCAGCATGGTGGCCAGTCATGTTGAAGGTCAGAGAGAGAAGAGGGGGAATGGAGAAAGGTCAGGAAGAAGGAGGAAGTCCAGTAGGAACTTCCTGGGCACATCCCACTTGGGAGGGGGCTTAGAAGCAGAGATCAGGAAAGGTTAAAGTGACACTTACACTAACTCACTATCTGTACTCCCAATGCCCCTAGTGATCATCAGGGTTTGTTGGTGCAAAAGGGCAATGCCATCTGAAGCTGTTTCTCCAACATTTAATTCATGGTCGGCAAATAATGCATGACTACCTTTCATGCGCGTGATCCCCTACTTCCGTCTCATGTAATCCCGCGTCATGGGATTTTGAAATATTGCGCGAGCTGGTCGCTCAATGTTGACTCGCTCGTCTAAAAGCAGCCTTAGGCTACATGCACCCACACTTTGCCTTGGTCTTTCAGCCACAATCCTCTTCCTCTGCAGGTTGTGGGCAACACTGAAGCTGGGGGCAGGAGGGTGTGAGCTGGCCCCTCACCCCATCCATTTCCTCTTTAAGAAAGAGAGAATTTGAGTCCTGGATCCCACCCCTTCTCCCCGTCTGATCTACTTGGTCCCAACCCTTTAACAGAGGACTAAGGACTTCTGGCTTCCAGCCTCTTCACCCCACTCTAATCGAGTCCCTTCGCAAGTAACTCAGTAGTCCTGGTTCCTAGCTTGTTCTCCTCTCCCCTGCTCAGCTCTCAACCTTGGAACAAACAACCCAGAAGTCCTGGGTCGAAGTCGCTCCTCTGACCCCCATTCTTCTCACAGAGAATTCAAAACCTCTGGGAGAAATACAGTGTTTATCTGTGTGTGTCATATGGAACAGAAGTGTGGGTGTGGAATGACTAAAAAAAACCAAAACCAAAAACAACAGGAGAGGAAGTGGAATAACAGGGAGGGAGGCTATTGGAACTCAAAGGATAGAGTGTCAGCTCTGGTAAATGGGTTAAACGATAGGACTGCTCCCCCTGGTATCCCATCAGTCTTCTGAATCAGTTATTTCACTCAGAACCTTGTTGTTGTAACTATTTCTAATTCCTCCCATCATTCCACCCATGTACTTGATCCTGCACACTCTTTGTATTTTTCCCTGTCACTCCAACCATTCCACTTACTGTATCTGGTGCCTTTCTCATTATTTCACACCCTCTTGCCTTCCTCATGTACTCTCAAAGATGCAGCTGTGTTTTATTATTTCACAGTCACTTAATTGGATGTTGGAATGACAATAGTATTTATTTAGAAATTGGCATTACTGTTGCCTCCATTCCTTCCAATGGCCATTCCATTTAATTAATTTCAGTGCATACCCAACTTAAAGTTTAAATTAAACATTTGTATATGACTTCACCCAGCTTCACTGTGCTCTGGGAGGGCAGTGTGGACTAGTGGGTAAGAGTGACGGTTATGAGACATTACTCAGCTGTCCCATTCTCCCCAACCAACATGAAAGAATAGAGGGAATGGAGGGGGAGAGGGGCAAGCTCCTCCCCACCCCAATATTATGGACTGGATCCCTGTCTCCACTCTAGCCCATACATACAGTTCCCCTCCACCCCCGACTGCTCCCAAGGCTTGTCCATCCTTGGATGGATGAGAAATACATCATCCATCTCTCAGCCTTCCCCCCACATATGTACCCCACCAGCATCTGGGTGCCCCCTCCCCATAAACACACTGCTCTCCACCTCTGACTGACTCTGAGCCTTGTCCCTCCATATACACCCTTGTGGCTGCCCATTGCCCATATAGACACTGCTCCCCACCCCTAGTTGCCCCCAGTCTTGTCTCCCAGTATACATCCATAACCATATATACACACACACCAGTACTTGGATGTCCTGTTGTCCCCAACCCAATTGAAAGCACATACGAAAAACATACATGCACTTTGCCCCCATCCCTGGCTCTCCCCCAAACCTAAATACACCTCACCCATCTCTCAGCATTCTCCCCCCATCACCTGGGTACCACTTCTCCATACAAACACTGCTCCCCACCTCTGACTGCCCCAGAGCCTTCTCCATGAACACACATCACCCACCTCTCAGGCTTGTCCCCCAATATACATGCCTCTCAGCACTTGCCTGCCCATTGCTGATACATACTTTCCCCCACTCCTGCCTGTCCCCCAGCCTCATCTGTTCATACACATTACCTTTTTCTCAACCTTGTCCCCTGAGCCTCTGGGAAGGGCGACATATGAATTTAAATGAATGAATGAAACAAACACTCCAACAGCACCTGGATGCCTCCTCATGATACATCATTCATCTCTCAGCCTCCCCCAACATATGCACCTGGCTGCCCCCAATCTCATCTCCCTGTACACATCCTACATCCATCAACCTTGTTCCCCCACATATACATCCCCCCCAGTACTCAGCTGTTCCGCTCTCCCCAGCCCAAATGAAAGCAAGCATATATAGAAAGTTTCAGTGTTGCCCCCAACCTGCAGAGGAAGAGAATTGGGGCTGAAAGACCAAGGAAATGACTGCTCCCTTCCCACAAGCAGAGCAGCCTTTGGTACTGTGGGAACATGTGCTATTCAAAGGTAGTGCAGCTTCCCTCTTGTGGGAAAGGAGGAAGCGTGGTTCTCCTGCCGGCAAGCTCGCACATCAGACAGGGTGGCAGGAGAGCCGCACTTCTTCCTTTCCTATGAGTTGGGAGCTGTGCTACATTTGAATAGTGCATGCTCCTGCCGCGCCAAAGACTGTGTCTTGTAAAAGCAGCCAGTGTGTAGATGCATGGAGCCTAAGTGCACTTTTAGACAAGCGGGTTGTCGTGGTGTGACCCACTGGTGCGATTTTTCAAAATCCCGCAAGACATTTACATGAGATGGAAGTACGGGATCATGCACATTGAAGGCGGTCACGCATTGTTTTCCAACCACGAATTAAATACCTCAATTGTGCCTTCAATGTGCATGATCCCGTACTTCTGAAACTTTACTTTGATTTGCTGCCTGCTAGCACATGAAAGACATGCCAAGGGCTGCCTGTTTCTTAGGCCAGACACACAAAACATGTGAGTGGGGGCTGCGCAGACCAAACCTGGACTGCAGTAGGCTAACCTCTCTTAACATCTATAGTGGTACACAAATGAATTTAAATATATTATTTTACTTACCTTACTAAAAAAAACAAAAAACCACACACACGCACACTGAGGCAATTGCACACACAAAACCACGTTTAAAATCTTACTGATGCTGCGGAACCAAGTACCAGAAAGTTTGGAAATGCCAGACTTATGACTGCCTGTTCAATTCTATTTTTTCTCCTGTGTTTAAAAATACCAAACTAAGGTCTCTGGGTGAAAACAGAGTACTAGGGATCCGCTCCAGGGAGGTCCACTGCAGCTGCCTCGCTTTGGGCTGGTGGGAAGGGAAGTTCAAATGAGCAGCCCACTGCCAAGGAATCTGAGCAGCGGGGCTGCCATCACAAGTCCCTTTATGCCATGGGTCAACCAAGGAGCTGTCCACATGAGGCAGGACTCCTGAACCCCTGCTGGGCATCAGGATCAATCACCCAGGAGGAGCTGCTGTGAAACAGTTGGTGGGGCGGGGTGTGTGTGTGTGGCAGAGGCGATTATTCAACTTGGCTGCCAAACAGCTGATTGAGGGGCCTGGAGGAGTGCACTCACCTAGAATGTCAAACAGCTGATGAGGGATGGGGCTCCTCCACTCCTCCGGACCTCCGTCATCAGCTGTTTGGCAGCTTGGGTGAGCACGCTCCTCCAGGCCTGATCCTCGGCTCTCACCTCGCAGCGGGGTTGGGCAGGGCTTGTTAGGCAGAAGGGCACATGTTAGCCCGAATTAACCCATCAGGACAAACGTTAGCCTGCGCTGTGTCGCTGACCTTCTCCGGACGACACATCTGGTAGTAGCTGCCTGCCCTGAGGTGGAGGTGGGAACATCTGGCAACCACCAAACTGATGAACATGTGACTCTCAGGCTACTGTGGGCTACTGTCTTACTTGTTTTCACCCTCTCTAATAAAAGACTATTTTTTTCCCACAGGACCCTTCCCTCATTCTTTGCAGAGAATGGGTGCAGACAGCAACAAAATTAATGTTGCAGGAGCACCATAGAATTGACATTTTCTAACACGTCAGTGTTTAACTTTGTGCTTACCAAAACTTTATTGGAGTTTTTAGGTTTTTGCAGGGATGGGGTGGTGTTATATATAAATCCTTAGAGACAGGCAGTATCTATAAAAATACGCACATAAAAAGGCTGGCTGCTTAAATGTCAGTTTAAGACAAAATTAGAGTAACTTAGTCCCCTGCTGGAGTTCACATACTCACACACAAAAGCATCAGGTTATATCTAACTGTGGCTTGTCAACCATGACCATTTTAAAATCTGACACTTTCTAACTTTGGTTAGATAGCTATCAAGTTCAGGCCTGTATAGATAGTAATTACTTTCTTACTCTAATCAAGTTTTCAGCTATTACCATGTATTAGCCAGGCCAGACTTGAGTCTACCAAATCAGACTTGAATGCTGGTGTATGTGCCCCTTTTGACATTCTGACCACACCCTCAGCACCTACAAGTGTGGATATTTGATGTGACAGTAATTTATTTTTGCATGAAGTAACTTAGTAGAGGTCTATACGCAGACAGTAGTGGCATAGCTACCATGGTCAGGGGCGTAGCTACCATGGAGCAAGGGGGCCCAGGTCCCAGACTCTGAGAGCACCCTTTGAAAGCAACCTGAGCGCCACTAGGAAACTTTCAGGGTGGGAGCATGGAACAGGGCCAGCACAGCAGCCCCACCCACCCTGAAAATGTCCTAGCAGTGCTTGGCCTGCTTGCAAAGGACCCTTCCAAGAAGTAAGTTTTCAGAGTGGACAGAGTGCTGTGCTGGTCCCACATACTCTGAAAAGTGACTTCCTGGAGGGGTTGCTGCTGCTCCAGAAGTGGAGGGAACGTGGGGGCGTGGGGGGGAGGGGTTGCTGTCTTCATCGGTAAACCCTACCCTGCACCCTGAGAGGGCTCATAATTGGGACATGAGCCTAGGCCCACCACATCTTGCTATGCCACTGACCATGGTCAAAGGGTTCAGTTGAGTCCAGGCCCCAGACTCAGGGAGGACCCTTTGCAAAGCAGCATTAACACTTCTCAGAAATTTTCACAGGGTTGGGGAGGGTGTGGGGCCAGCACTTTGCCTCCAGCCCCCACCCATTCTGAAAATGTCATAGTTGTGCTCAGACTGCTTGCCAAGAGACCTACCAGACTTACAGGGGCCATAATTGGGACCTGAGTCCAGGCCCTGTAGGGCATCGCTGCACCCCTGGCAGGATGACAGTGGGATACATGCTGTACACAACTCATATTGGAGTACATGGTCTGTGATGCACAGTGGTTGTGAAAACAGTAGTGGCAATTTGCTTCTAATTGAGGGAAAGCAGGATATCACTAGTAGCTGGCTTTAACTTTATTTTTTGCTTTTGTGAGTTTGTCAAGTAAGGTAACTGTAGAAACTCCTGGCTGTTTCACAATAAAGTTGGTTCATTTCCAAGATTATTTTTGTAATGGCAAATAAGGAGGGGGTGTAGAGAGGACATAGGGGAGCTACATGTGTGTTTGTGGTGGGGGGGATAAGATGCAGCTGCTGAGGGAGAGTATATTCTTGATCTGTAGCTTTGCATGAAACTCCTGTTGGAGGATAATATCTGGCAGAAAGGCAGAAGCTCATCAACCTGGCTTGTGTGAAGCAACTCCCCAAATGGAACAAATACTATTTAGAAAGTTCAGAAAATGTTAAGCTACTTTACATGTAATTTCACATTGCTTTTTTAAGCTCTGACCCTCAGTCAGTTACTCCAGAGTAGTCCTCTTTGAAGTCAGCAAGACTTCTCTGAAGTAAGTGCTTTGAGGATTGCAACCTTAAAAAGAATTTATACCCCACTGTAGAACACGTCCCTAAACATGAAGTCACTACCAGGGGCCCCTGTAAAACAGACAGCAAATACTTCCATGACATGGGTTTTGCAGTTTGATTTCTAAAAGCTACCTAATGTTTGCCGGACATTTGGTGTATGGGAGTTGTCCCCTACAATAAAATAAATAAATAAATAAATAAAAAGACTTATGAATCTCTGGTAGTTGCTTCTCTAATTAAAGATTCTAAGCATGTGAATTGTTTGCCCTTGCTCTCTTCTGCCCTTGCTCTCCTCTGTTCTATTTTGATGAACATGGAAAACAAACCAGAAACTTTACTTTGCTTTTGAAAGGGTATTTATAGGGAAGGCCAGTAAGTAATATATAGTAAACAGATGGGATGATGCTTGCAAAACTGACCCCTGGGATCCAAGATGTTTAAGTAGTATTGCATCATTAACTATAAAAAGTTCAAAGGCTTCCTAGCTCTTTGTCTAGTGCTCTTTTATTGCATATAATTACACAGGTAGCTAATCTGATCATTTTATTGGACCAACTGGTATGTCGTAATATATAATACATATATTAGGTGCCAAAATGGAGATGGCAACTTTTATTTAAAAAGAACATTGTATATGCTGTATAGGCATATGCATCAGGAATGGAGAACTTCCGGTCCGGAGGCCAAATGCAGCCCGTGGCTAGCTTTTTATGTGGTCCCTTTTCAACTCCTGAATCCAGTCCCTAGATTCAATTCCTGAATTCAAGATAAGGAATCAGATATGAGGGCATGCACGCAAAGATAGGGGATATATCCATGGCACAGATTCATGATCTGGACCCTCCTCTTCCTCAGCGCACTTCTTAAGCTCCACTATTCCCAATCCCAATGTCTATGTGGTCCTTGGAACTTGTACTAATTTTCAAAGTGGCCCCTAGGAGGGAAAGGTTTCCCCAACCCTGATGTACACATTTCCTTAGTTACTTTTGAATTAGACCATTATCTCCATGTCACTGCTAACTTACATTTGCAAGAACCTGTCTTGACTTTCTTTATCATTGACCAGACCACTACAATGTTTTACAGCAAGAAGGTTATTGAGTGGGTGGTGGATCAGCAGTTGCAGGGGCATATCGACCGCGTCAGTTTTCTGGATCCCTCGCAGTCGGGGTTTTGTCCAGTTCATGGCACGGAGACTGCACTTGTGGCCTTGGTGGATGATCTGCACTGAGAGATGGACTGGGACCACTCGGCCCTGTTGGTCCTATTAGATCTGTCAGTTGCTTTTGGATCATGAGATGTTGGCGGTGTGCTGGGGGGGGAGATGTGCAGGGGTGGGCGGACTGTTCTCGAATGGTTCTGCTCGTTCCTGACCGGGAGAACCCAATGAATGGTACTTGGGGAGTGTTTTTCATCATACCAAGACCTCATGTGTGGTGTCCCGCAGGGTTCGGTGTTGTCCCCCCTCTTGTTCAACGTATATATGCAGCCTTTCGGCGAGGTGATCAGGAGGTTTGGCGTACGGTGTCACCAGTATGCTGATGACACTCAGCTATACCTCTCTTTTTCAACCAACCCAGACCCCGCAGTCTCCATGCTTACTTGATGTCTGACAGCTGTAGAGAATTGGATGAGGGCTAATCAACTGAGGCTGAATCCTGAAAAGACGGAGGTGATGCTGATGGGGAAGGTGATGAAGTTAGCCCCCATAATTGGTGGGGTCTGTCCTCCATTGGTTCCCTAGGTATGGAGTCTGGGGGTACTCTTCGATGCGCAGCTCCACCTGGATGTCCAGGTGGATGCTGTGGCGAGGGGTGCCTTTCACCAATTACTGACTTAGGCCATACGTGTCGGACTCTGACCTGGCCACCATCATTCATGCTTTCATCACCTCTAGACTAGACTATGGTAACGCACTCTACATGGGACTACCCATGGTGACGGCCCGGAGGCTGTAGCTGGTGCAGCACCTGTCTCTTATACACATCTAGATGTGTATAAGAGACAGCATTACACCAGTGCTCCGTTCTCTGCACTGGCTGCTGATAGTCTTCTGAGCCCGATTCAAGGTGTTGGTTTTAACCTATAAAGCCCTAAACGGTCTGGGCCCTGCCTAGCTGGGAGACTGCCTCACCCCTCGGGTACTGGAACCGGCCTCTGCAGTCATTGAGGGATGCCCTCCTTGTGGTCCCCTGAGTCTTCCGGGAGGCCACACAGGGGAGGATGTTCTCGGTGACTGCACTGAGGCTGTGGAATTCCCTTCTGGTGGGGGTGCATCTGGCCCCAGACCTCCCCTCCTTTTGTAAAAGCTGCAAGACCTGGCTGTTCCTCCAGGTGTTTAGTGGTACGTTTTATAGTGATAGTACGTTTTATAGTTTTATGATTTAAAATTATTGAGGTACACTGTTGAAGAGCCACCCTGAGCTGGGGCGGGATACTAAATGCTTTTAATAAATAAATAAAATAAATAAATAAGAATAAAAAATGATAAGGAAATATAATATGGCTGCTTGCCAGCAAAGATGTTCCACCTTTTTTATGTCAGTGGTTATGGGAACATTGTTGCTACTATACAGGCCAGTTACTAACATTCTATATTGAACTAGTTCTGGTGCATTACCTTGTTGCACTGGTTTTAAGGGTAGTCAAAATGGGTGGTCCTCTACTCTAGCAAGACATTAGGGACACTACACCTTCCCAGGACACAGAGGAGCATGCAAGCTGTCCCCGGTGGCCATACTCCCTTAAGTCACATCAAGCCTGGGAGGGAGGAGAAGCAAACCTGGAGCACTGAGGTTGCCACTGCAAACACCACACCCTTGACAAGCATGCAGAGTGCAGAAGATGAGACAGATTAAAAGCAGCCCAGCATTGAACTGAGCGTGTGAGGAGTCCCAGGAATTTCACGTGCACCTGTGAGAATGCTGGATGGTGAAGCAAAAAGGGGTTCTACTTACTGCCAACCCTGGAAAATGTTTAAAGATGGCACCAGTGGGGGTGGGGGCGGAGGGGAAGGGAAGGGAAGGGAGGGGTAGATTGGCAACTTGGAAATATTTTAAAGATGGCACTGTAGGGGACAAGGGTGGAGGGAAACGGAGGGGTGGACTGGTAGCTTGAAAGTTTAGTTGTATTTTTCTAGGCTCTAACCACCTGAGTTGCCAATATGAGACCTCTAAACAAGAATCCTATCATTGTAGAATTTATTATGCGAGTATCCCCTTCCTTTCATATGTGTTTTACTAACAGGACAATCCTCCACTACTAAAGTCAATAGAAAGCCATTGACTTTAATGGCAGAAGAATGTGTCATGAGTAGAGAAATACTAACAAATGATAACCTGTGGTTAGACTTCAGAGTTCACTGTGTGAAGTTAGTAGATGCAGCAGACACCTAGGGACTGTTGTCTATTTGAGGGCAGTTTCCATCAGCAGAACTCCATTTCCAGAGCTGTTTAGTAGATTTCTGTTGCAGTTGTCTTCAGGGTTTACTAAATTTAGTGCGGACCTATAAACATTGACCATTCTTGCTGTGTATTTCAACACTTTACCCTCTTAATATTTTCTTTTTCTACATAATGCATGACCACAATTTACTGTGTTTATCAGGCAATGCCAGATTCATAGTCAGAGTTGGCATGGCATGTCCATTTAACTGAAAGGAAATGCTGTCATATTTTGGTAAACTGTATTTTTAACTACAGAGAAGTCACTTTGTCCATGATCCACAAACCACTTACTCTGGACTAACCAGTGTCTTGTGGATCATGGCCTCTATATGTAATATATAGGCATATGCCATTTTGTGTTTTTGATTCCAATTGCAGAGTGTTAATAAGTCAATGTTGTGTCTCTTTCTTGTCTGAGGATGTATTTTATTCACATAATTGTTTCCCCCCCCCCCCCTTTTTATCAGCAGGCTATCTAACCTACAAAATGCATACTTAGCCCTTGAAGTATAGAAAATAACAAGTAATTAAATTTATATTGCAAAAACATCTGCGGCAGTAGCCAGGTCAGGTCTCCAACAAATAGCCCTGAATCAAGGGTAACCCCTGGTCTTCAAGGCTGATACAATTTCTTAATCCTCCCACTCCTGGGATCTGGGATCTCTTTGGAACAATGGGCCTTGGAATCTGTCATGCAGTGGATCCATCTTTCATCGAGATGCCTGTTTAAAACCTAATTCTACCTAATTCTATTTCCTGTAGGTTATAACTGCTACAAAGAGTATATACAAATCTGGGCTGAGGAAGTGAAAATAGTAGTTGAATTAGACATGGGCAGAGGGGGGCACTGTGCACTTTACCATGACTTATGGACCAACCACAGTACACAGCATGCGTACCTCTTCCTCACAGCTCACTGGTGACGTGTGCAGGAGGTGGGCGTAGGTGGCAGTCATGTGGGGGCAGGCCACAGATGGGTACATACCTCTCAAGTGTCCCTGATTTTCCAGGACATCCCTGAGTTAACACGTCATTTATTATCTGTCTGGCAGCAATGGGAAACTATTGCAGAGTCTCTACGATGGCAGGTGTGAAAGGTAGCAATTTGCAAGCCATCATTGGGACAAATCAGGAATTTTAAAACAGGGATGTCCTGAAAAATCAGGGACACTTGAGAGATATGTGTGGGTACTGCTGCATGTCAAGATGATGGATGAAAACCCCCAACAGCACCACCAGCAGCAGGGCCAGCAGAAGCACTTCCATCATCCCCCACTGGACAACCTCAGGGCAGGCACTGTGGGCACAGACTGATGGGGCAGGGGCAGCAGGTAGCCCTACCCATGGGAAAGGGATAGTGTGGAGAACACGGTTGCCCACTACCTCAATGAGCCCATGGAAGATCACACCTGTATTCTGCTAACCAATTGAGCACACAAGGACCAGGTATGTCAAGGCCTGGCTAAGGAGACAGTGGAACTCCCGTCCTGCCCACCAACCAGTGTGCCAAGTGAACAGAACATCATGAGTCTACACCATTCACGCATGGCACCTGAGTTGCTGGGGCAGCTGGTGTTCCTTAAGGTGAACCTTCCCCTTCTGGGGTTCTCTGAGTTGCCTTGTGACTCCAAAGTGTGTGTTGCTGTACCCTCTCTCTGTGCTCCCAACCCCTCGTGCCCAAAAGCAGGCTGAACCCTGATTGTCTGTCTGTCTGTCTGTCTGTCTGTCTCTCTCTCTCTCTCTGATGTGTGTGATATTCTTCCCTACTGGGGCACTCTCTACAAGCTTACACCCTTTTACATCTGGGGTGCTGCCAACTGTCTAGTGTCCACCTGCCATTATCTCTACCTCACATTGCGCCCAGCCACTCTGGGGTACTTCCTGCACATTGAAGCCCTGTCAGACTTGAGATGCCAATGCCAGTGCTTGATGCTCCTCTACCTGCCTGCTGTCTGCCAGTGCCTGCTGCTGTTGTGCCCATATGCTGCCTGCCCGTCTCTCTCTCTCTCTTTCTCTCTCATAGTCTGCCACCCTGGGTCACTTGCTGAAAGCTGAGACCCTGTCAGTCTTCAGGTGCCAGTGCCTGCTGTTCCTCTGACCACCTGCTGCTGTTTATGTATGCTATTCCTGTGCCCACCTACTGCCAGTACCTGCTGCTCCTGTGCCCACCCACTGCCTGCTGTGCCTGCTGCTGCTGTGCCCACCTATTGCCTTCCAGTCTGTCTCTCATATTCTGCCAACCTCAGGCACTCATTCCAAGTTGAAGCCTTTTAATACTTGGGGAGCCAAAGCCACTGCCTGCTGCTCCTGTGCCCACCCACTGCCTGCCAGTGCCTGCTGCTCCTGTTCCCATCTGCTGCCTGCCAGTGCCTTAAGCTGCTGCTGCTGTGCCTGCCTACTGCCTGGAATCTCTCTCTCATATTCTTTGCTCATCAACTGTCATCAGTTAAGCAGATGGAAATGTGGCAGGAGGGAGATCCTCTGAAAACATTTCCAGATCTGCTTGGACAGCTGGCCTCCTCGGTCCATGAAACTATAGCTGAAGGTGTGCAGAGAATATAAGGAGAATGGCACTGGAAAGAAACAGCATATCTCCTTAAGATATTTTGAAATGTTATGTGCATAGTTTAGCCAGCCCACCGTAAATCCTACTCACGTAAACCTTGCAGTTAGCTAGGATGCATTTGACTCTTACCTTGTAGGACGATGTGAAATGGCATTATCCAGCTTTGCCTGGGAACCTACATGCTGCTGCTGTTTTTGTTTTTTTAAGTTTTCACATAACAGTTACACATTCTTGATAAGACTGTCAAAATTTAAAGTGTCCTGTTAGGGAGTCTCTTCTGGGAAAGAAGAACCTCCCTTTTCATTCAAGAGGACTCATGTTCCAGTATCTTACTGCTTTAACCTATATCTAAATCCCTTGCAGATTTATCTAATCTAACTTCCAGAAGCTGAAAATATTTGACTCTGGCTAAACCTTGGCAAACATGAGTGTGGGAGTAAAATTTAAATGAATACAAGAATGTCTTGTCTTGGGAGTAAAATTAAACCAGAAATACAGAAATCTAACTACAAACACCTTTCTGTCATTGGGTGTAAACAGACAGTTGGGCTGCTCCAGGGCTGGCCATGTCTATCTAAAGGCACACCACCAGATGTTGGAGCAGAGCTGGCGCTTCCTGCTCTGCTCCGCTTGCGGTGCTCTGGAACTTCCCAGAGCATCTGGTTGGCTGTTGCCCTGGGCAACACCATAGAGTTGTGGGTGACAGCCTGAAGCATCAGGTGATCTGCCTGTAACGCTATGGTGCAGGGCAGTGCCACACGGACAGACTGCAGGCTAAGGAACCTGCTGGGTCTGTTTAAACCCAACCCATGCAGAGCTGGATGTGGGGGTGCTCTCCCAGAGCAGGTCCAGGGGTGGCCAGCCCCACATCCATCTAAAAGTACCCATTGTGTAAGCGTTCAGGAAAATATTTATGTTTCATCAAGTTAACATTAAAAATAGAAGGTGCCACAACACACATCTGGGCTGGATCAAACTGAAGTAAGTCAATGCATAAACAGAACCATTAGTGCACTTCTGTACAGTTGATAGTATGTTTTACTGCAGGTGAGGAAATGAATGAAAGAGATTAACCACTGTACAGATAAATCCCTTCCCCTGCAATACTGAAGAACAATGGGATGGATCAATGCAGGAAGTTTACTTGAATTTTCTATAGGGTTAAGTTGATGGCCTTGACATCACAGCATATATTAAAATGATGGGTAACTATTCTATTAAACATCTTTACTTATAATGTTGCAAATTAGTCCATATGCATGTTGCAAATAGCATTTTGAGTGCGAATGAAAGGAGCTAGACACAAAGTTCAGGAAATTATTTTGAATATAGCTCCTTCTCGTAAGTGCAAGTGGTATGGCTTTAACAAGATTATGTGCCCAGGTTTACTTTGTCTTTGAGAACGTGTGGGTTTGACGTAGGGCAGAAAGCATACAGAACAGACATGAGAAAATTTCACACCATCGTCTCATTTGGGGAAAGCATGTTCTAACTTTAGGAATTGTGAACATGAATTTCTTTCTTAGATGACAGTAATTCAGATGATATATTTTACTGAGACAATCAAAGATGTCATCTAAGCTATTTCTTTTCCATTTATTACTTTTGGGACCAACACATCCTCTCTCTAGACTTACATGACAGTAACATAGAAGGATTCTAGTATACACTGGCTTTTCTGGCAGTACAGCTGGACTGATTCTGCTTGAATGGGAAAAGGATATTGAATGGAGTCACAAGTAACTTATCAGATGAGAGAGATTATGTATGGATTGCAAACAAGTGGAAATAATGAGCTGGTGTAGGGAACTGGTATGGAGTTCCAGAAGGGCTGCTGGAGCTTTGGGGGAAAGACTAGAAGCTCTGCAAGTTTAATTTTAAAAATAAATCATGGGCACAAGTTTTATATTGGCACCGTGTGAAGAAATTTAACAGTACAGCTATTATTGTGAAGTACTCTTCCAGACAAGAGAAGGTAACTAGTTGAAAGCTGATCTTCAAAAGTGCTGAGCATCCAGGATTTCCCACTCAAGTCAATTATGACATTTTTGAAAATCAAGCTACCACCACAGGTATCTGAATATGGATATACATGTCTCAATTTCCCCTCATCTTTCCTGTTTCCCCATTTTTTGTTACCTATGGGGACATTTGGTTGTACCGTATGGTAGCTTAACTTGGAGGTTTTCACAAGATACTTCTCTGTACAGTTACAATTAAGACAAAGGAATTGAAATGAAAATGAGTTGTTCAAAAGTATCTGACTAACCTTTATTTTCCTGAACTGATCTTTCTCCCCACATCAGCAACAAAAATATGTGGTTTTACTTCAGTTACTTTTAAAGAGTTACTGCTGCACAGTTAATCTCTTGAATAGCATTTTAAAGATTTTTTTTCAAATGATGAAAGCAGATTTGTCCCAGAAGTAGTTGAAGCGGGCAGCCTGGTCAAACTCACCCTTCACTCAGCAGCTATCCAAATAGCCGAAGTGAACTTGGTCCTATATAAAAACTGATTGATGTATATGGGAGGCCCACTGCAGCCGATTCATGAGCTGAGACCCCTGCGGTACCATCAGCAGACTCTACCAGATGATCTATAGGGAAGTTTTCCCCCAGCAGACCTAGTCCATGGTGTTTGTGCCAAGAATATCTTATCTGGAAATCATTCTTATAGACATTGCATGTGTATAAAATGGTTTCTCTAATGTGGAAAGCTATATAATGCATATAAACAACTGGGGTTTGTGAGGTTTTGTTTAAAACATTCCAAGCATTGTTCATGCCTTCTACAAGAGTACTTCCTAGTGCTTTCATTAATATCTGTGTAATTCCAACGGGCCGAGCCCCCTTTTCCTTGATCACACCCTTCATATTCCTTCTTCCAAACAAAACTGTTCACCTTATAACTTTTAACATATTGTATTGATATGAATTATATTTTAACCTCTATACAGTAACTGTGCAGCCGTAACTGTGCAGCAAGGATCTTGTATCTTATCATGAGGTTCTTTATACAGTAATATTGTGGTCCAGGTTTTCAAGAACCTGAGTTTTTCCACTATTTGGGAGTGGTATTCCAATCCACTGGTACCTGGGTAGTCCACACTCATGCAGACATTGAGCAAGCAAATAAATCTGCCTCTGCCTTAGTTTAGTCCACTTTGTCAGGACTAAAGGAGGAAACCTGATTGAGCCAGCAATCAGGATATTCTTAGCTAAGTGTTTATCTCAGCTGCTAGTTGGAGTGCAGATTTGGGCGCTGGGGAAACTGGATGATTTAGAAATTGTTCAATCTAAGTTCCTGAGGGGGCTGTTGTCTGCTCCCCTGTGTGTGCCCAATGTGATCATTCGTGTAGAACTTGGGTGTGTAGTCTCGGCCAGAGCCTGGTGTCTAGTATTTTCATTTTGGCTCCAGCTACTAGGGATGTGCGAATGCGGTTTGGACGTTTGGAGTTTGGATCAAACTCAGCCAGTTCAGATGGCTGAACCGAAGACCCAAACCAAATGCGGAAAACCCCAAACAGTTCGGCCATGTTGGACCACGTTTGGGCGGGAAAAACGTGTCTGGCAGGCCCGGGGGGCGAGGTTAGCTGAGGAGCAGACTTCCTGGTGCCAGGGGTGGAGAGGCTTGGACTAGCAGCCAGCCTGCCCAATCACCATCCCTCTTTTCCTCAGACCACTGGCTTGGCAGTCTGCGATTGACCAGAGACTAGGCTGCACAGAGCCAATGGGGCTTGTGGTAAGGTGGGCACAGCAAGTAAAAAAAGTAATTGCCCTCCCCGCCTTCCAATTTGTTCTGAGCTAGCCACTGATCCTGTCAGCAGGCGTTTTCAGAACACTCCCTCTCCTAGCAGTTTGTGTTCCTCCCAATCCATTACCATCCTCCTCCTATTTCACCCATTTCCACACATTTACCTCATAGTTTCATTTATTTAGATTAAATAGATTTAGGTGTTGTTTTTATTTTTTACTCCTCCCTGTGTTGTTTCTCCCTCCCCTCCGTTGAATCCTTCCCTTCTCCCTGTGTATATTCCATCTCTGATTCCCTTCCAGTTTCTGGATTTATTTAGAGTAGGATTAGCTTGATTTAGGTTTCATTTCAGTTTTGTACCCCTCCCTGTGTTGTTTGTTGTGAGCTGTCTGTGCCCCCCCCCCCACCGTCCCTCTGTGTGTGTGTGTGTGTGTGTGTGTGTGTGTGCTTAGTTATAGAGATAGATAGAGATAGTGTGTAGTATTAATATTGTGTAATATTGTGTGTAGCAGTTTTAATATTTTATAGTGTGTTTGTAGGACTAGGCCTTTGTAGATATTAGATAATATTCCATTTATTTCCATAGGTTTTAGAATAGTTAATAGCAGTTAGAGTTAGTGTAGATATATATTATATTCCAAATTTGAATGAATAAATAAATAAAATATAAAATCTTCCTCTGCATTATTTGGGTGGGTTTAATGGAGAAGGGAAGCAGGAGATGCCAGTCTGCTGCCTGTAAGGCAGGCAATGGGGCACATGGCAGAGGTAGCAGGGGCCGTGCCAGCAGAGTGGCAGCAGGCATCAGCAGCAGGCCGAGCCCATCACCACACGCCAAACTGCACAGGCCTGATTTTGGGAGACAGGCTTCAGAGACTCCCAGCAGTGGCACTAGGGGTGTGGTTCAGCATTGCCTCCTGCAAGCGTCCTCCACTGCCATGCAGGGCACTGGAAGGCCTGCAGTCCAGGAGGCTGTGGCTGTCTCTGCTGTGGCTGAAGAAGCAAGTGCAGGTGCTTCAGGGTCGGATGTTCATCATGGGCCACCATTGTCCACCATTATTGATGTGATCCCCAGCAGTCCAGGGCTGGTGGATCCCATCCCGGCTGCTAGAGACGAGGCCCGATCCCCAGGCAATGGCATCAGGGAGAGTAGCAGCAGCAGTAGCAGCAGCAGTTATAGGGAGCACAGGGAGAGTGGCAGCAGCATGGGCAGTCGATCAGCCTCAGGGTCCCAGTACACCCCTTCGCGGGACATATCTCAGATTGGGAACAGCGAGGCAGACACTAGTCCTGTGGAGGAGATGTCTGGTAATGAGGCGATGGCTGTCCCTCTGATAGCTGTGACACCACCATGTTCTGCCCCTCCCATCAGCGCTGTCATTAGTGCGTCACCCGGTGCAGGCCAGAAGGCAGGAGGAGGCAAAAAATGCTCAGTATGGGCACATTTTAAGTTGGTGCTGACGGATGATCCCAGGGAGGTGCAGTACAGTTTGTGCCAGAAGGTGGTGAAGCGTGGGCCCACCAACCTTGGCACAACTGCCATGGCGAGGCACCTCAAGGCATGCCACAGCACTGTGCTGCTAAGCGGGTAGGCAGGGGCAGTGGATGCCAGTGGTTTCCCAACTGCAGCAGCCAGTCATCCGCCTCCATCAGTGGCCAAGCGGCCTGCTCAAGCAGCCACTTCTAGCAGCAGGAGTGGTATTGCTGCTAGGGGGGAACAGCAGCAGCAGCCACAGCCAGTTGAGGCCCAGAAGCGTCAGTGCACCATGGAGTTGCTGGGGTGGGGGCAGCTGCCAAGTCCATCGGCAACTGCAGGACGTGGAGGGCAGCGTGGTTTTCAAGTGAAAGACACGTGCATGTTGAGGGAAATGATTGCGCTCAATGGGCAGCCCTTCTCGGTGGTCAGGGACATGGGGTTTAGGAACCTGATTGGCTTCCTGGCCCCCCAGTTTAAGCTGCTCTCATGCACCACCCTGAGTCGACAGGTGGTGCCAGCCTTGTACCGGGCTTTAAAGGAGCGGGTGAGGGAGCAGCTGGCAGGGGCTGGGGGTGCCACCGTCCACTTCACCACCGACCTGTGGTCGAGCAGAAATGCACAGCATGCCTACCTGACAGTGACGGCGCACTGGTGGCAGGACCCAGAGGCAGCATTTGGAAGTGGCAGGAGGGGCCCCGAAGCAGGGTATAGGTGGGCCCTGCTTCAGGCGGAAGTCATGGATGACCTTCACATTTCTCGGAACATCGAGGCAGCCCTGACCACCGTGGTGAGGGAGTGGGTCAAGCCAGGTGCGCCCTTCACCAAGGGGTGTGTGATGACTGACAACGCGGTCCACATATTGAGGGTAGTCCGCGAGGGGGGCTTCACCAGCATCCCTTGCGCTGCACACACCCTTCACCTGGTGGTCAGGGATGTTTGGGGGAGAAGGGGATTGGGGCAGGCACCCGTAGCTCCCTGATTGAGCAGGGGAGGCAGCTGGCTGGTTTCTTTAACTGGAGCATGAAGGGCAGTGACCTCTTCTGGGTGAAGCAGGCAGAGCAAGGCTCCCCAGTGCACCAGCTGGTGCAGGATGTGTTCACTCGGTGGAATTTGATGTTCCTGATGCTCGAGCAGCTTCGAGCAGAAAGCCGCCTTGCATCAGGTTCAACTGGTGATGGACAGCGGGGCACCTCCAGGGTACAATGGGGCGGAATGAGAGATCCTGGCTCACACTGTCTTTGTTCTGAGACTGTTCCTGGCCATGACGGAGACCATCAGCTCCTCCACGGCCACCATCAGCCAGGTGACCCCTCTGGTCCAGAGTCTCCTCAGGAGGCTGGATGAAATTCTCCAGGGGCAGGATTGTGGCCCTCAGGGCAAGAAGATGGCAGCTGAGGCGGTTTCCCTAGTGTGGCAGCTGAAGGCAGGGTTTGATGAGCTCCTGCAGCGGGAGGAATATATGTTGGCAACCATGCTGGACCCCAAGGTCAAGGGCAGCGTGGCATGCCAGACACTGCTCTATGACCACTGGAAGGGTGAGCTGGTGGGTCCAGCAGGCAGAGAGGGCTCTGGAGAGTGCACGGCAGCAGCAGCAGGATGCCCCTGAGGATGGTGGGAGTGGGAGCAGCCACATCTTTCAGCCGACGGGGTCTATCCCTGCCCCCAGCCCTAGCAGTAGCAGGACCAGCAGCAGGCTGAGCAGCAGTAGTACCCCTATTGCCAGCAGCAGCTCATATGTGCAGGCCACTCTGGTGAGCATGGGCCTGTGCACAGCAGGGCAGGCAGTGTGGCTGGGGGCAGTGGTGGAGTTGGTGCCAAAGCAGAGTTACGTGAGTGCCTCAGCAGCAGTGGAGAGCTACCTGGAGGAGGAGCTGTGCATCAATCCCAGCAGTGATCCCTTGGCCTACTGGGCCATCAAGACCAACGTGTGGCTGGCCCTGTCCAAAGTGGCCAAGGGTGTCTTGTCCTGACCACCAACGAGTGTCCCCAGCGAGCGGGTGTTCTCGATGGTGGTGGACATTTGCTCGCTGCACCGCCTGAGACTGGGGGCCAAGTTGGTGGAGCAGTTGCTTTTTATTAAGGTCAACCTTCCACTGCTGGGATTCCTTAGCTGCCCTTGGACATGGATTGATGGTGCAGTGGCACACGCCATCCCATGTGAGGGACAGTCTTGGGATGGGACTCCTCCTCAATCTGGGCTGCTGCTGCTGAGGTACTGTCCCTCCCTCCCAATGCCCAGCACCTACCCGGCCTCTGTCTCTCACTAGACGGCCTCGGCCAGCCTATCTGACTGACCTCATGACACTGGGTGGCATTGGGAAGCTGTAAGCCTGCCAGCCAGCTTCTGGCTAGACGATCTCCGTCTGCCTATCTGACTGGCTCTCTCTCTCGCTGCACAGTCTTTGCCAGCCTATCTGAGTGCCCTGCCAAGGTCCCAGCCTGCCTTCCCTACTGCCGCTCATGCCATGATGCCTTTCTGTCCGCCCTGGTTGCCAAACTCGAACCCTGCCTCAGCCTGCCTTCCGCCACTCATGCCAAGATGCCTGTCTTCCCGCCCTGTTTGCCATGATCAAAGTTGGCCTCAGCCTGCCTTCCGCTCCTCAGGCCACGGTGCCTGTCTGCCCACCCAGGTTGCCAAGTTCAAAGCCTGCCTCAGTCTGCCTTCTGATGCTCATCCAATGCTGCCTGTCTGCCCACCCTGGTTGCCAACCTCAAATCCTGCCTCAGCCTGCCTTCTGCTCATGCCAAAGTGCCTGTCTGCCCGCCCTGTGGGCAAAGCTGAAACCCTGCCCCAGCCTGCCTGCCTCTCATGCCAAGGTGCCTGTCTGCCTGCCCTGGCAACCCTGGGTGATGTCACCCACTGACCTGGTAATCCCTCTGCTGCTTTCCGCTGGTCCATGGGTGCTCTACCCTAGCAAATCCTACCATCCTGGCTCCATGGGTGCTGCGCACAGGCAAATCCTGCTGCTGCGCACAGACAAATCCTGCTGCTCCATGGGTTCTGCTACTGGGCAGTCCAATGTCTGCCGCTGCTGCCAACGCAGCCTCTGCTGTGCCACGGGTTCTTTGACTGGGCACTCAAATGTCTGCTGCTGCTGCCGCTTCTGCCTCTGCTGTGCCATGAATTCTGCTACCGGGCAATCCAATGTCTGGTGTTGCTGCCAATACTGCCTCAGCCAAGTAGGGGTGCCATATTGGCCATACCGCATACCACATAGGTGCCATACCGCAGAGCACCCACTCATGGCCACGCACAGAGCACTTGCCGAAAATCCAGAGTGCTTTGTGCAAGGCAAGACGAATAGCTCTACCAATGCCAGCCAGCCTGAAATGTCCAGCCAAGTAGGGGTGCCAGCCACCAATCCCTGAGTGGGCCTCTGCCACAGCTCCACTGATGCCAGCCTGCAATGCCCGGCCAAGTAGTGGTGTCATACTGGCCATACCGCATAACGCATAGGTGCCATACCGCAGAGCACCCACTCATGACCACGCACAGAGCACTTGCCAAAAATCCAGAGTGCTTTGTGCGGGGAAAGACAAATAGCTCAACTGATGCCAGTCAGCCTGCAACACCCGGCCAAGTAGGGGTGCCAGCCACCAAGCCCTGGCCAGGCCTCTGCCGCTGCTCCACCGATGCCAGCCAGTCTGCAATGCCCGGCCAAGGATGGGTGCCAGCCGCAGTTGTCTGCCACTGCTGAATGATGTCTCTGCTGTGCCATGGCAATCTCAAATTAGAATCTCATATCAGAATTGATTCCTTGAACAGCTAGAGAATTAACATTCAAGCTGAATTAGGAACTGTACAGAAATCAGAAAAATGAGAATTAATTAAAGCAGGAAGCCATTTTACTGATAAGTCTGGAAAGACCTGCTTAATCAAATGTTACATAGAGACTGGCAACAATGATCCCGTAGCCTGAACGCATTATATACCTTCACCTGCTTTAAGAAAAATTATATAGGATCAATTGGATGAAATGCAATCCGATGTCTGCTACTGTGCCCTGGCCATCCAGTGTCCACTGCTGCTGCCAATTCTGCCTCTGCTGTGCCACAGGTTCAGTGCCCAGGCAATCCAATCTCTACTGATGCTGATGCTGCCTCTACTGTGCCATCGGTACAATCCAATGTCTGCTGCTGCCGCTGAATGAGACCTCTGCTGTGCAGCATATATCCATCTCCAGGGGCAGCTCGGGGAATCCCAGCAGTGGAAGGTTCACCTTGACAGACAGCAACTGCTCCATCAACTTGGCCCCCAGTCTCAGGCAGTGCGGTGAGCAAATATCCCCTACCATGGAGAACACCCGCTCGCTGGGGACACTGGTTGTTGGGCAGAAAAGCAGATCCTTGGCCACTTTGGACAGGGCTGGCCACACATTACTCTTGCCGGTCCAATAGGCAAAGGGATCGCTGCTGGGCACCACCTCCACCACTGCCCTCAGGGGCAGGGACTCGATGGTTGCTCACTGTCATGGAGCTATTCATCTTGCCTCGCAAAAAGTACTCTGGATTTTTGGCAAGTGCTCTGTGCATGGCCATGAGTGGGTGCTCTGCGGTATGCCACCTATGCATTATGCAGTATGGCCTGCTTGGCCGGGCATTGCAGGCTGGCATCAGCAGAGCCATGGCAGACACTTGGCCAGGGCTTGGTGGCTAGAACCCCTATGTGGCCAGGCATTGCAGGCTGCCAGGCATCGGTGGAACTGTGACAGAGACCCGGCCTGGACTTGGTGGCTGGCACCCCTACTTGGCCGGGCATTGCAGACTGACTGGCATCAGTGGAGCAGCAGCAGAGGCCGGGCCAGGGCTTGGTGGATGGCACCCCTACTTGGCCAGGCATTGCAGGCTGCCAGACCTCCAGTTCTGCTCGCTCTATGCTTGGTTCTCCAGTTCTAGTCACCATCACGGCAGGAGTGACAGGGCTACAGTAGTGCCTGCCGGTGTCCAAAGCAGGTTTGTGCGTGTTGTCATGGCCTGCAGGCAGAGACAGATAGCCCAGCAGAACATCTGCTTTCAGTAGCCTTTGGGTGGGCAGCAGCATTGCTCATTTGTAGGACAGGACAGGAGTCAAGAGACCCCAGTTCTAATTCCTGGTTTAGAAGTCCTTTGACTTCTCTGCATTTCAGCTTTCCCAGTTCTAACCAGAGGGCTACCATTCTGGGAACTCACAGGAGAAAGAACCTGTATGGGAACTAGGCTTGGGGTACGTAGTTCCAATTGCTGTTGCGGCCTCTTTGCAGGGTAAAGAGGACTCTTAAATGCTTTCTCTTCTTCAGAAGAACTTAGGCTTGGCGCTTGGCCCCCAGGGGTGCCTTCCCGATTCTCATCTGAGACCCACTGATGCCTGCCAGCCTGCAATGCCTGGCCAACTATGGGTGCCAGCCACCAAGCCACAAGCCTTCCCGGCCTCTGCTGCTGCTGTTTCTGCTGCTGCTGCCACCACTGGGTCTCAAACGGCCAACCATGTTCCCACAGGCACCCCCAGGAGCCAAGCACCGAGCCTGCCTGCCCGGGCAACGTTCCAAGCCCCAAGCCTTCCCGGTCTCTGCTGCTGCTGTTTCTCAGATGGCCTGCCATGCCCCCACAGGGACCCCTGGAGCGCCCCAAGCCTCCAGACGGCCAAATTTTCTGAATGTTCGGTGGGGGGGGCGCGAAATCCATGGGACCAAAGCCACAAACCTGAACTAAGGTTTCAGGCCTAACAGCTGGACATCCAAACTCCGTTCTGTTCGCACATCCCTACCAGCTACTATTTTCTTTGGCCCCCTCCCATTACAATGCTAGTTCTCCAGGATAAATGGCCCAGTGGTTGGCTTTCCTTAGTACTTCTAAAGTACGATCAATGGGTTTCTCTCCAGCTTGACTGCTATCTCTGGGCTATTTACAAGCCAAAAAAGTTATCAAGCAGTGTGTTTTTGATACAACCTTTCAAGCTGATACAGCTATTATAAATGCCTTTGAGTCTTGTCTTCATTATGCCATAGTTGCAAATCCACTACCTATACCAATGTCTTATCTGAGTTATGAGCTAAATGCTCATTCACAGAAATTATTTGCCTGGATGAGATTAAATTCTTTCCCCTCTGCAGTTCTGGAGGGACGTTTCCAGGGGATACCCTTAGAAAATCGTTATTGCCCCAGATGTGAGGGAATTGTTGAAACTGTTATGCATATTTTATTATTTATATTCTGACTTCTAGATTAACCTGTTGGGGCCTGTCTTAAATCAATTTTCAGGCAGAGATTCTGACTTTTATCTACGGGTCTTGCTGTCCAATGAGCACTCGTATGTTACTCATTTGGTAATCAAATATTTGTCAGTGGCCTTCAAGAAAAGAAGCCGGTTTGTGAAGCCCTAGGTGTATATACCAAATGGTGCTAGTAAACTGCGTGCTCTTATATTCGTTTGTAATTTTATCTGTATTGTGTTGTGACAGCCTTCGGCCATACAATAAATTTTGAATGAAGAACTGGAGTCAGATATCTCATCCCATATTCAGACCACCAAAATAGTGGTCTAATTTTTAAAACTGCTCGTCACCTAACAGCTCACACTGTAAGTTTAATTTTGTTACTTTGTATTCTTATCCTTCATGCTACTGATTTTGAGTCTGGGTTGCTTACCTTTAAAGCAGATGAGCTGCTATGATTGGAGGAAGGTAAGTATGCCCATAATATACAGATCACTTCTATATACACTGCATGCATCTTCAGCTAGTTTCATAAGGTGACAAACCCAATCCCAGACCAAGGAAAGTTGGGGCCTTGTGTGAAATGGTGCTGTGGGCTCACTCTCAACATAGAAATTTTGTTGGACACTCACTAACTCGCTCAGTAGAAAAAGGGAAATGTTATCATCATTAGTTTTTGATGTTCAATGAAACATAGCATCTCCTTCAGGGGCCAGAGCTCCAATAACATATGTTGTTATTTTTAGATTATTCTTGGCTTCCAAGTGTTGGGGAATCCTCCTGAGTTGCTGTGGGCCCTCCATAGGCATGGCCTCCCCATGTTTGAGGCTCTGTGGGCCCATATTTATGTCAGTGCTTCTCACACTCATTTTGTCATTTCAAGTTTATTTATAGACCCCATGTATGGGGTGCTGTTCAGACACATAGGGTGTTTTCAGATGGATGGGAAGTCTGTTGGAGGCCAGAGTCACAGCCCACCCTAGCCACCACCACGGAATCACCCTAGCCACCACCACAGAGATGGCTGGAATCTGGCCACCTGGCCAGGAGTAAAGTGGGCTTTCATGTCCAAAAGCCCATTTTACTCAGCCTGGTCTGGAGTCCCTGCCTGTACCAGGCACCATGATGGATGTCATTGGCCACCATGGCTGGCTGTCAGTGGTGGGGGCGGGTCGCTAAACGCAGCTTGGGGGTAAGTATGGGCAGATGCACGTCCATGCATCTCCCCAGCCTCCCCGGCAGCTGGGCTCCCCTCACATTAGTTTGAGGGACTGGCTGACTCCTGGCCATGGTGGCTGCCCAATCCCAAAGGCGGTAAGTTTGTGGTGGCACCCTATCACCATCGTGTTAGTTTTCACCCAAGTTTGACCAACCATCATCACTTCAGTCTTGTCTGGATTCAGCTTCAATTGGCTTACCCTCATCCAGTCTCTAACATCAGACAGGCACTGGGTAAGCACCAAAACAGCAGGACCTGGGTCAGATGAAAAACCCAGGTTCTGAGCTGAGTGTCATCTGCATATAGATGGCACATCACTCCAAACTTCTGTATGATCTCTCCCTGCGGCCATGGATGCAAATTAAACAAGATGGGAGAGATGATGGAACCTTGTGGGACTCCACAGGGGAGAACCTGAGGGGACAACAAGCAGTTTTCCATTACCACTTGCTTGGCCCTCCCTGAAAGGAATTAATGGAACATATCAAGAGCAATCCTGCACACCCTGCCAGGTCCCACAGTCATGTCAACAACACCTCATGATCAACTGTATCAAGGTCTGATTAAAGGTTTAATAGGATCAACAGGGTACAGTTTCCTCTGTCAATCTCCAGGCATTGACCAAGGCCACAAACATAGTCTCAATACTATATCCAGGGTGACTACATGACTGACATGGGTTCAGGAATCCAATAGCATTGAGATGTGCCTGAAGCTGCTGTGCAGCCACCTGTTTATTTATTTATTTCCATTTTCTTTTATCCCTCAACCCTCCCGCTCACAGAGCAGCCCAGGGCGGCTTACAACATACATAATTACACAAATCACAATTTAAAATTCATTAATAATACTAAAAATATACTAAAAGAGCAGAACCAAACCCCCCTTCAACCCATCTCCCTCTCCAAAGGCCCGGCGGAGCAACCAGGTTTTACACTGTCTTCAGGAAGAGGGGAGGTCTGGGGCCAGGTGGTCCTCCATCGGGAGGGGATTCCACAGCCTGGGAGTGGCCACCAAGAATGCCCTCCCCATCATCGCCACCCAGGAAACCTGAGGGATTTGAAGTCGGGTGTCCTCGACTGACGGCAGGGGCCACAATATGACCCGGGGTCTGAGGCAGTCCTGCAGGTAAGCTGGGCCCAGGCCATTTAGGGCTTTATAAGTCATTACCAACACCTTGAATTGGTTCTGGAATATAATAGGCAGCCAGTGCAGAGAACTGAGCACTGGTATAATGTGCTCGCGACGACCTGTCCCCATTAGGAGACGGGCCGCCGCATTCTGCACAAGCTGCAATTTCCGGACTGTCCCCAAGGGTAGCCCTATGTAGTGTACATTATAGTAGTCCAGTCTAAATGGAATAAAGGCATGGATGACGGTGGCCAGATCAGAGTCCAGAACATACGGCCGCAGCCGTCGCACCAGATGTAACTGGAAAAATACTCCTCTCGCCATAACCTCCACCTGGGAATCCAGGTGGAGCCATGAATTGAGGAGCACCCCCATACTATGGACCTGAGTGGCTAAAGGGGGCAAACACCATCAATGACAGGAGCCACCACCCCCTTAGTCCTACCCACCAATATCACCTCCATCTTGTCGGGATTCAACTTCACACGGCTCGTCCTCATCCAGTCCCCCACAGCTGCCAAGCACTGGGTTAGCACCGAGACTTCTGGGTCTGGGTCTGCAGAAAAGGAGAGGTAGAGTTGTGTATCATCAACGTACTGATGACAACAAATGCCAAACCCTCTCACAACTTCACCCAAAGGCTGCATATACACATTTAACAGGAGGGGGGACAGAATAGAACCCTGCGGAATTCCACACACGAGGTTCCGGGGAGATGAAGTATACTCCCCAAGAACCACACACTGAGTTCTCCCAGCCAGGAATGAGTGGAACCCTTCAAGAACAATTCCACCCACTCCTGCCCGGTCCGGTAGCCAGGCCACCAACATCTCATAGTCAATGGTATCAAATGCTGCTGACCGATCTAACAAAATTAAAAGAGATGATCTGCTCTGATCTAATTCATGACACAGGTCATCAACCAAAGTCCCAAGTGCAGTTTCTGTGCCAAATTCAGGACAAAAGACAGACTGTGAAAGATCAAGAAAACTGACCCGATCCAGATGCCCCTGAAGCTGCTGAGTCACCACCTGTTCAATAATCTTCGGTTAGAGACTGGCCAATAACTGGCAGGGGAGTCAATGTCAAGAGATGGTTTCTTGAGCAGAGGCCGCACCACCACCTCCTTGAGGCAGCTTGGCACTCTGCCCTCCTTAAGGGAGGCATTGACAACCCCTGCCAACAGTGGCCCTAATGTCTCCTGGCAAGCCTTAACCATCCAGGACAGGCATGGATCTAATTTGCAACAGGTGGCCCTAACTGCCCCAAGGACATCCACTGCATCATTGGGCGACACCCACTGAAATTGATCCCATGAAATCTGACTAGGCGGGACTTCTACTACCTCAGGTTCACCTACGATTATAAGTGTAACATCAAAATTTTGGTGAATCTGAGCGATTTTATCCATGAAAAAGTCAATAAACATGTCACAGAGGGCACTGGAAGATTCCAGTTCCAGGTGGAGGGAGACTGGATTGACCAGCCTCTGCACCACCCGGAAAAGCTTCGCTGGATGTGACTTCATGGATGCTTTGAGGGCAGCAAAGAACTCTTTCTTTGTTGCCTGCACAGCTGCAGCATAAGCTTCTAAACTTGTTTTATGCTGCAATCAATCGTCCTCAGCACGAGTGCGGTGCCACCATTGCTCCAACTGCCGTCTCTCCTGCTTCATCCAGCGCAAGTCCTCTGTAAACCAAAGAGACCCGTGTCATTGGGATTCTGGAAGTGGATGCCTGGGAGCTGTTTGGTCAATGGCCTCAGTCAACAAGGCAATAACCTGTTAGAGATTGGGTGATAGTTGGGTGAGGAGTCAATGTCAAGAGTTGTTTTTTGAGCAGGGTCTGGACACCTGAAGTTTTGAGAGTATCTGCCTGCCTGCCTTGTGAAAGGAGATTTTGAAAACCCCAGCCATCAATGGTCCCAACGTCACCTAGCTTACCAGCCAGGATGGGCAAGGATCTAATTCACAACTGGTTGCCTCCATGCATATTCCAAACACATTGCCCACATCAGTAGATGACACCAATTGAAACTGATGGAAATAAATAGGACAAGGCTCAGCCTTCTTGGATATACTTTCCATGTGGTGTATTCAGTGCCATCATTCATGAAGAATGTGCCCCTAAAACCTCCTGGGAAAAACACATGTGCCACCCCTGTGGCCTCCAGTTCCTCCTGGAGTCACATTAGACAGACCAGCAGTGTCCCCAGACTGCAGTTTGTGCCCCAGCCCTCCGCACCATAGAGGTGTGTGCGCTCATCTAATGCTCTAGGCTGGCACAGGGCAATGGACAGATGGGCATAGAGCTGCATTGTGTGGGTCCCCTCAACAGACGGGCAGCAGTGCCATGTTCAGTTGTTGCCCCAGGTTTGGCCGACCTCCTCCATGCAGTGTGCTCTGGGATCTTGCAGAGCACACTGTGCTGGGTTTCCCTGGAGTAGCCCTAGACTGCTCCATGGTGCACATCTGGTGGGTGCCCTTCAAATGGACTGGTCAACCCAGGGATCATGGGGGCATTTGTGGGCACACTCAGAGCTGCCATCCATCTGTTTAAACCCAATGACTTAGGATTTCCCCAGGTTTACACCCTTTGGATTGCTCCAAGTCATAGCCCAGGCTAGCCACCAACACAGCCAGGATATAGCCTGTGCCAACAGCTGGCGGCCACTTCCCAGCTGCTTTCTAATGTGATGGTGTCTCCCGTGCCAAAGCAGGCCACTGTCACATTTGAAAGCACCCCTTGTGACTTGGAGCGGTTTGGGACTCCTGTCATTGAGGGGGTCCAGCCTCCTCTGGTTACCCAGGTCTGCAACCTTGGAGTGCTCCTGGAGCCCTTGCTGCACCTGGAACATTCAGGTTACGGCAGTGGAAGGTGTGCCTTTCACCAACTCCATCTGGTTAGAATGCTCTTTCTTCCTGGTTAAGACCTGGGCACCCTCATCCATGCCTTTATAAACTCAAGTCAAGATCACTACAATGTAGTGATGTGCGAGAGAAGTACAGCAGATCCCCGTTCGCATCGGCTCTTTTCCTGTCAGCCGGCTCCTCCCCGCTGCCGCATCTTCCCCTACCCTTCCCTCTGCCATCACTGCTGCCGCAGATGGAAATGCAGCCTAAGGTACATGAAGTCTGAAGGACTAAATAACCTGAAACTCATGAATGCAAACTTGTTAACTGACCTGTAAGGAATGAATGAGTCCTGAATTTTCCAGCCTCACCTGTGATGACTATTTAATCAGAGTATTGAAGGGATCATAGGAAAGAAGAAAATGTTCATTTCCTTACGCAGCCAGCCCATAAAAACCTAGAATAGCCACCCTGGTTGAGTTTCACTGAACTCAATGCTGCTGCTTCCACCTCTTTTTCCAATCTATATAATATGGGAAATTATAGTTTCCAGTAGCCAAGTCTTACACTAGTCAGTATGCTTATTCACCCTTAAGGAATCTATTAGATCTGTATTATTCCTGCTGGTTGTAACTACTGATCCATTTGTCTAACCCTTCAGAAATTACAATCTCCACCTGTTCTTAGAGGTGATACATTTCTCACAGCTATATCTCACCAGTCAGAAATTGCTTCTACCTCTTGTCTCATGTCTGTGATAATGAACTTTGATGGGTGAAAGAAACCATAAACTCTGTTTCCCAAGGGACTACAAATGAGAACTGCTTTTGAAACAAACTAATAAAGGGTGATAAATATCCATCAGAATTTCAATCTGTTGTTGAAAAGGGATGTAGACAGAAAATAATTGGTATGCATGTGTGTCTGGCCAACTGCAAATTAGCAAGTGCAGAGTTCGTGTGGGTGACAATGCCCTCCAGAACTTATATAAAAAATGAGCATCAAATTTGATTAGTTTAATAATGGAAATTAATGCTACTGAGGTTCCTTCAATTTGTTTTTAATCATCTTATCTAATTAGCTATTCAGTTCATATCCTGTTTTCAGTGCAGAGAAACCAACTCAAGAATCGGTATATAAGAGGAACATGGTGTCATTATTTAACTAAGTAATATGTTATGCATAACATTAAACATAACTGTTTCAATACTGTTTCCTCTCTCTTATTTAGCAAGAGAGAACACTAACAAACACGCTTTAACATATATCCAGAATGTTTCTGTTTATGTCAATCAACTTTGGACCAGTAGATATGGGGATGTGACACATCATTTGCCTGTAACTTGCTTAGATCTTGAACAAATTTCCATAGGGTTTCTGATTAAACTAGATCATTTAATTACCTAAGACTGATGTCTGGTAAAGCTAATTGTTCCAGTAGACCTAGGTCTGTTGCCATTTTTCTCATCTTCTCCAAATGGTGAATCTTGTCCTCCATTCTTCCAGTTGTTTTATATTGATTGATTTTGTTTATTGTATTGCCATAGACACAACTATAAATATAAAAACAAAGTCCAGACTGCATATACAGGGTCCAGGGCCTCCTAGAAAAGATAAGGAATAACCCTGTCAATGGGATAATAAATACATTAAAAAACAAAAATCAGATTATACAATTAGGCATTCTAAGAAAGGTAGACAAGCCTCACATACATGGACTAGTGAGTGAATACAATGAAGGACAAACAGACAAATGGCAGACTTCACTATTAAACACTCACACCATGGTCTAGGGCAGGGGTGAGGAACTTTTTCTGTCCCAGGGGCCACACTGAAAATTAGTAAGAGCTCCGAGGGCCACATAGAGGTTGGAGGCAGGGGTGCTTAACAGGTGTATTCAATGAAAGGAGGGTCGCGATCATGGATCTGTGCCATGGATCTGTCCCCTACCCTTTTGTGCATGCCCTCCTCTCTGCTCCCTTCTCCTGAACTCAGTTTTTCAGTGCTTGAGAGTAGAGACTGGATCCAGGGGCCAGATCCAGGCACTGGAAAGGGGCCACATAAAAACTTGCTGAGGGCCGCATTTGACCCCCAGGCCTGAGGTTTCCCACCCCTGGTGTAGGGCTTAATCATGTATCAAAGGATCACAAGGAATATTGAACCATCCATTCATTATGATATCTAAAGGCCTGAGCCAAGAAACTAGCCACCATAGCTGTTCTAGTACAATCCCTATCTTCAAGAAGAATGTGGGTGTAATCGGTGGTAGATCTACCTGGGAAAGACCTTAGGTTTGGGCAAATCAGCTTACCACAGGCCTCCCCATGCAATCTACAAAACAGTAAGGTGTGCTGTACTGTTTCAGCCTCCCCAAAGTCACACAGGTATAACCGTTCCTCAAATGAGATAGGGTTGTAATGACCCTCCAATACCAGAGAGGGCAATGCATTCATGTGAGCACCCCCAAAACAATTTCCTTTGATTAAATACAGAAAGGTTATTAAGGTAAGAGGCAGATGAATCCTTACGAGGGATTCGAGGATGACAGTGGGAGATAAATGGAATCAGATTCAATTTTGTGATATCTTCCTGACAATCCAAATTCATCAGCCTTGTATGCAGCTCAGCTTTAGCCCTAGAATAACCCTGGGCCATCACATGAGCTACAGAAAAACGCAAAGGACTCGGCTTTAGCTGAACCACCCTTAGGGTTGGAGCTGGAATCAATAATTATTTCTATTTATTTCTTATTTCCAAAACTTATATGCCACCCCCTCCTGCCTCAGGCATCTTGGGGCGGCTCACGGCAGGATATCAATCCAGGTGACTTAAAAAAAAATTAAAGCCAGTAGTTCATGGCGACATGACAAACTGCTGTAGATAATGAAATACGGCCCAGTCCAAGCTGCAGGGTTTAGCACTGAAAACTAGGTTGGCCTGGGTCATCAAATGAACACCAGTTGCTTTAAAAAAGCACAGGGTGACTAACACGTTCTTATTTGCTTGTTCCATGGCTGATCTATGATGAATAACCCACTGGCGCAATGCTTGAAAAACAATCCCCAATTTATCTATGAGTCAACTTGCTCGATAACATTTATTTATTTTATTTTTATTTATTTAAAATTTATATCCTGCCCCTCCTGCCCACAGGGCAGCCTGGGGCAGCCAAAAACACTCAGTAAAAATATTTTTAAAAAACAATTTAAAAATACAATACAATGTGGGGAAACCCCACCCCTACCCCTCGTCAAAAGCTTGACAGAACAGCCAGGTCTTACATACACGCCGAAACAGCAGGAGAGTGGGATCCAATCGAGCCTCCTCCGGGAGCAAATTCCACAGCACAGGGGTGGCCACCGAAAAAGATCTAACATCGGTGGCCACCCGCCTCGCCCAGGGAACCTCCAAAAAGGCTCCCACAGGCAATCTCAAGGGTCGCACAGGCACATGGGGAGTGAGGCAATCCCGCAGATAAGCAGGGACCAGGCAGTGAAGGGCTTTAAAGGTTAAAACCAGCACCTTGAACCTGGCCCGGTGCTTTATAGGCAGTCAGTGCAGAGCCCGGAGCACTGGTGTCATGTGATCCCTGCGTCCCGCCCCTGTAAGGAGATGGGCCACAGCATTCTGCACCAGCTTCAGCCTCCGGACCAGCTCTGGACATTCCCATCTATCTCCCATCTGTGCTTCCTCCTCTGTTTAGAGAAAACCATGAGTTTCATTTTTCCATAATTAATGGTAAGATTTCCCTATTGCAGTAATCTGCTAGGGCCACTAAAAGTCTTCTCATTCCTACTAATATCTGAGACATCAAGGCCACGACATTGACACAAAGCAGGCAGGCTACCTGATTAGAACAAAGCCTAGGGGGATGATTCCCTGAATTTGTGACAAATGGGATAATATTGTTGATATGTAAATTAAAAAGAGAGGGAGCCAATATAAAGCCCTGATGTACCCCTGTTGAAATCTTAATCTGGTCAGACAAGTGACCTTTAGTGTCTAATTTGATGTGCAAGGATGTATCCTCGGAAGCGCTCTCATAAGAAAAAGCAAATGTCTATCAACATTTGAGTTAGCTAATTACTGCCATAGTCTGGACTGGGAGATTGAAAGCAAATTTAAGATCCACAAAGGCCACATGGAATCTACCATTCTTGTGTATATATTTATTCACAAGATGAGAAAGGACCATACAGTGATCTGATGTATATCGTCATTGTCTGAAGCCAGCGTGTCCGTCCTGTAGTATTTCTATTTTTTCTTGAGCCAACCAGTCCTCCAATTTTGAAAGCAGATGTTTAGAGTATAATTTACCAATAACACTGAGAAGACTGATGGGTCTATAGTTATTAGGTTGAGACCTTGGCCCCTTTTTATATACTGGGATTACTATTCCACTCTGCAGGGAAATGGCCTGTCATATCAATCCAGGTAAAGTACAGCCAAGAAAGGGACCCACCAGTCCTTATGTTATTTCAAAAGTTTAGGAGGCACAAAATCTGCATCAGGGGCTTTCCTATATTTTAATTGATATATAAGACTACATATTAATGTTTTATATTGACACGTTCCTAATATTAGTTGCATGAATACGATTGTGTTCATTTATCCAGCCCCCATTTCCAAAAAGCAAACAAGCAAATAAAGACTATCCATTAGAATGAATAGTTTTTAATATTATTCATTATTTATTATTATTATTCATTAGGATGAATAGTTTTAAATATTATTCATTAGAATGAATAATAATCCATTAGTTTTGCTGGGTAGAGTAATTCTCACACAGTGCTTGTGAACAGCAGTCCTCACAAGTGAAGGCTCCCATTTCTGGTCAACAAGAGACAGACTCAAGGCGGGTGGGAATCCTGTTTGGTCAGGGTAAGAGACTGTCCCCTGCAGCCAAGCTCCAGTTCTCTCTCCGTCTCTGTGAAAAGAACAGTCTCAGAAACTTAGCTGTGAGGACTGAGCAGAGCTTAGCAGCAAGAATTTCTCCTAGGCCTTGGAGATCCACACTCAGAGTTCTTTCTCCTCTACTCTGTCTCTTTTGCTTGGGGTCTTCTGGTCCCACTTGGGGTCCTAATTTTGCGCTATGAGAGACTGGGGAGAACTGCAGTATGGCTAAGTCAGGTCAGCACGCAGCACTGAGCCAGGGCTCTATAAGACCCACAAAGAGTGGATCTGCCCCCAACCCCACCCCCGATCATCTTCCCCTCCGAGAGCACATTCCCACATACAGCAGACCAGTGCTTTTTTCTTTTCTACGCATATTACCTTGATGTGTGAAAGACTCTATGCGCTTCTTTAACTGTGCTTGCATTTGTTTTTTAAGCGCATTGGCAAGCGGCCAAAACCTACCTTTACAAGAGCGGGTTAAAATGACCTGCATAAATCCTTTTGTCAGAATGTCGGGGCTAGTCAGTATCATGTCAGTTACACAGCACCCCGCTTCCCCGGTTCCCAGTTCCATTCCTCTCCCCTCTCTGGGAGCTGAGAGCTCTGGAAGCGGGGCGCTGTGTAACTGACATGACACTGACCCGCTTCCCCGGCTCTCAGCTCCGCTGCTGCTCTGCTGCTGCTCGTCCTCCTCTCCCCCACCCCCACCTGAGTACATTAAAATGCTGCTTTTCCTAAATGCAGTCAATTTCAAACTGTGCTTAAATAAACCCATGGGTTTATTTAAGCGCATTGGTGGAGCTGGGGAGATCGGACCCGAGCTGTCCCAGGAGTCGCTGCTGTATTTTGCCTTAAGGACTAGCCCCTTACAGTATCCGCTGACAGGTGTGACTGCTGAGTCTGCAGGAGTGGGACCGGCTGGTGTAATGCGACCCCCCGAGGGATTACTGCGAGTGGGAAGCCTGATTGCCGCCACCTGTAAGGGGGAAGCCGAGTTTAAAAGGCTGCGCCTACCTGCAACAGCACTGTGGGTGTGCGCCATGGGTCGTGTGCCTAAGGGCTGCATGTGTAAGGGCGCCCTTGTGCGCGCAGCCTTAGGTGCCAGCGGGGCGCAAGGGCAATATGGGCTTGTTCCCGGGAGTGGGGGTCGGCTCAGAAGAAGACCATGGGTGTGCGCCGTGGGTCGTGAGCCTAAGGGCTGCATGTGCAAGGGCGTGCCCTTATGCACGCGGCCTTAGGCTCTAGGGCGCAGGGTCCATACAGAGCCCCAGTTTGTTGGAACCATTCTTCACTGGAGCAGGAGTGCTTTGTGGTGACTATGACCACCAGAGGCATCACCTGTAAAAAGAGGTCATTAAAGACAGCCCCCACAGAAGAGGTGGGTTAATTTATTTATCTCCAGGGTTCAAACCTGCCGAAGGCAACCCCCATAGAAGGGGCAGGATATTTAACTCTTCCAGGGGTTAATCCCGTTGAAGGTAAACCCCGTGGAAGAGGTAAGACCCTTCAACTATCCCTAGGGTCTAGCCCTGTCAATGGCAACCCCCGTGGAAGGGGTAGGATATTATTATTTTCAGGGGCTAAGGGGCAAGGCTAATATTGAATAAAGTTAGGCTTTAGTAAAATGGAGAGAAAGCAGGGTCATGAGACTTTGTCTTGCTCTCTGGAAGAGGACCTTCCCGCAAAAATCACTCAGAAGAATGGTCAGCCCGGCCCCAAAGGAGGTTTTGAATCACCTAACCGTTTTGCCTGTTTGAAGAAAGTTGATTGGGACCGGACCCAGTGCCCCCCGCCCTTGCTCAGCTCGGGAATGGGGTTATCACCCCCAAGCAGGTGGATCAGGACCCGATGATTAAGAACTATTTGCTATATCATACTGGCCTCATCGCAAAAACTGTTGAAGCATTGTTTGGAGGCATTAAGGAACTGAGTAGTGCATTGGCCTTGGTCAAGACCCAGTTGAGTGATCTGACAAATAGGCTTGTGGGTACTGATGATATCCTTGCGCCAAGGTTACTTGGGAGCAAGCCTGAACCACCAGTTAAGGGGGGATCTACGAGGAGAACTTTTGCAACTCACTCCCAGACCACACAGTGAAGGCGATCAACTGTTAACAGGAATGCAATCTACTTACATATTGCGAGGGATTTTAATGGGGATTCCTACCAGTGGGATGAATTGGGGCATGTTGCATTGCATCTGTCTACTCTGTTGGGGAAACCTGTTACAGTGAATACAATAGAAAAAGTCACTTGGCTGTCCAAACGCAATTGTATTTATAAATTGCAGGTATTTTTCCATTCCCACCAATGGGTAGTAGATATCTTTAAGGTATGCAAATACTTATTAAGGAGGGGCATTTCAATCGACAGAGTTTGGGCACGTGGCAAAGATGAGCAACTGGGTCTTGATTGCTCTGATAGGGGTGGGCCTTTCTCCTCTCCAAACCTGATTCCCTTGGGCCCATTGTTGCGAGGTCCCCAGGGTGATTCTAAACCATGGGGCCTCATTGAGCATGCAGGAACCCAGGTGAGAGATCAGGGAGTGGGAGCTTTAGGTGCCGCAAGTAGTGATAATACCCTAGTAGATTTGGGCCCTATTTTACAGTCATACATTCAGCCTATGGAGACGCAAGACCAGATGGGGGATTTATTATCATCTGAAACAATATCCCCACACCCACAGCCCCAGCCTCCTCTGCAGTTTGGAAATAAGCCCTACAGGGGGTTGTTTCAAGGAGACCCTCTGAGATACTGCTCCCCAAGCTTGAGCCAAGGGGAGACATGGTCTGGGCTATCCTCTGGGGAGATACTGCTCCGGATGATTCAACCCAGATTTGGGATATGTTTAGTCAACTCCCGGTGATGGACCAGGATAGTTTTGCTACTAGGCTAGCTTACATCAAAGGCTATATACAGGGCCCAACATTGGCCCCTGTGGTGGCCAAATTAGCCACGTCAGCTATTCCACACCTAGTGCAACAGGATGTGGCTGTAACGGCGTGGACCTCGGGACCTGGGGACCAACATTTGATTTCACCTATTGATGCCCTGGGAGGGGAGGAGGTCTCTATATTAGTTCCTTCCCCCTCAGGGGCATGCAGTTCAGGATCCACCTTTTGGACATAGGAGCAATGTTGCTATCGACAACACTGACTCCTTGACAATAGAGGAGGCTTCAACGGCCTGAGCATTAGAGGGGAGGTCTGCCCTAGCCAAGCTGTCCTTAGAAGGGCCAAAGACCAAATTTCAGGTAGATTCCCCGTGGTTATTGTATGGAGCTGGTCCCCAAGTGGGGGCCTTATTTCATTTCATGACATGGAATATTTCTGGTATTAGATTTTGTAAGACATATCTTGAATGCCTTGAGTTTCTTGCTGGTTTCGATCTCTCATGTTTACAGGAGACGTGGATAAGAGGCGAAGATGATTTTAGTCTCCAGGGGTTTGACATCTTTTTACATGGGGGCTCGAAGATGGGTACTAGAGGCCGTATCTCAGGGGGGTTGGCTGTATTGATTCCATGTGCTAGAGGACGTTGTTTTACTGCATTGGAATCAAGTAGACCAGAATTCCAGCTAGGGATCTTCCAGCTTGATAAATCCTCCCAGGATCAATATTTAATAATCAATGCCTATATTCCTCCAGCCTCTTCACGGTATTACCAACAAGAGGTCTGGCTGGCATTGGAAGAGGCAATTTTGAGGGGAGAGGAACAGTTTCCCCAAGCCAGGCTGGTCCTTATGGGGGATTGGAATTCTCATTGTCTAGAGGGACCGGATTGGGAGATGGCGGGTGGGGTGTGCCCAGGAGCTCAGCCCAAGAATTGCCTCAATACCTTGATGCAGACCTTTGACCTTAGAGTGCTGCAGGAGGGACTGGGTCGTGATCTCCCTAGGGGATTCACTTTTATGGGTCCCCAGGGTAATAGTATCATTGACCTAATTCTGGTAGAGGCTTGTTATCAAGCACAGTTTGGGCATGTCAATCGGATTATTAAGCCACAAAGTGACCATGTAGCATTAGCTACCTATATAGTGGAAGAGGAGCCTCCAAGTGCTATGGCTGTTGCTGATGTTACCTTAGAACCCTTATGAGCTTTGAAGAAGCTTCCTGCTCCAGAGTTAATTTGTGAAATGCATAAGATCGAAAGACTAGATACTCTTGTCGGCTATGGCAAAATGATACAAACTGTCTGCGAAGTAGAAAACCTTGTCGAAATCTATGATCAAATTCTTGTTATGATACAAGATCACGTTGTTGCCAAGCCAAAGGGAGGACCCCATAAACCAGTATGCAAGTGGTTTGACCCAGAATGTTGGGAGCTTAAAAAGAAGGTGGTGTGGTCAAAGAGGAGCTGGGCTAGGGAAGGGTCCCCCTTCTTGAGAGAGGAGTTTAAGATACTTAGGGCCACCTATACCAATTTGCTAAGGACGAAAAGGACCACTTTTTATCACAAGCAATGGGCAGTGATAGCTGTTGACCTTTCTACTGGCAATCTGAATGAGTTTTGGTCAGCTTTGAATCGGATCCTTAGACCAAGAAGGTCAACTTCGGGATCAGGACCTTCTGCTGCAGTATGGGAGGCCTTTTTCAGGGAGTTGTATTCTGAGCAAGTAATAGCGACTGACGATTTACCTGAAATATCCTCTGATACAACTACCTCACAATGGCACCTAGTGGACTGTTCTGAGGATAAAATTGTGGCCCAGATTATGCATTTAAAAAGAAATAGGGCCCCAGGCCCTGATCTAATAAGCTCAGAAGTTTTGCAGACAAATCCATCATGGTGGGCACGGATTTTGTCTAAACTATTTCCTGCCGTAGCGAAAGGGGACAAGATACCGCTGGTATCCTGGACAAATAGTATTATTGTTCCTATCTTTAAAAAGGGAAAAGTCCAGGACCCTGCCTGCTACAGATCAATCCGTTTGCTTTCTGTCATTGGAAAACTCTATGCGAATGCATTGCTGGAACATCTGGTCAAGTGGGCAGAGGCAGAGGAGAAAATTCCACAGGAACAATTTGGATTCCATAAGACCAGGGCCACATTGGATTGCAGCTTTATGTTGCAGCATGTGATACACAAGTATACAAAAATTAAAAAAGCTAAATTATATCTTGCCTTTGTGGACCTGACCAAGGCTTTTGATTCTATACCCAGAATCAGATTATGGGCTAAACTACTGTTGATGGGGCGAGCTGTTAGCAGCTATTCTCCACTTGTATAACAACAATGAAGCTCGGGTCAAGGTGAGCCAGGGATTGGGCACTAGTGCACTTATCCTTATCAAGAGAGGGGTGCACCAGGGTTGCGTCCTGGCCCCCCCTTTTTTTATCTGCATCTATCTGGCAGATATGCCAAATTGTATCAAGTCAAATGAGTTCCATCTGCCAAAGATTGGTGGCAGTATCCTGAGGTACATTCAATTTGCGGATGACTTAATTTTTTTGTCCCAGACTGAGATTGGAATTAAGAGAGTCTTGGGGAAATTCAATGAGTATTGTGTAACCAATGGGCTCGAGATGAATACCGCCAAAACCAAGATTATGGTCCTGGGTAAAAGAAGGTCCCCTGTTATTTGGAAGACCGCGGTGGGGGATATTAGTTCGGTCCCCGCATTTTGTTATTTGGGTGTTAGCTTTAGCAGTAGAGGAACTTGGAACCTCCATCTTCAGGCTAGGGCTTGTAAGGCAGTTAGGGATACAAGGGCACTGCTGAGGGCCCGTAGTCTCTCAAAGGGGGTTCCTGTATCATCAAGATTAAAGGTATACAAAAGCAAAATTCCGCCGGTCCTATTGTTTGGAATGGAGTTAGTGCCCTTTCACAATTTGCTGGCCCTTGAAAGGGTCCAAAATCTCTTTTTATGCAGATTGTTGGGAGTTGGTCCTAGTAACCTGAGAGCAGTTTTGCAATTGGAAACGGGTTCCCTTTCTATAAAGGCCCTTTATCGGCAAGCCTATGTCAGATATTGGCTATGCCTCCTGGTTCAACAGGAGGCTGCCTTTCCTCTGCAATGTCTAAGGGAGGAATTGCTGTACGAGGGGCCGCGGGCTTATCCTTGGCTTCTATCTTTGGGTCAGATTATTTGTGATCTGGGGTTCTCCTTCAACTATTTTTGGGGGAGAACCCTTATGGCTATTAAAACGGAGATACTAACTCGAATTCAGGATATTGACCATCAGGAGGTTATGGCAGTATTGGGTACCTGGAAAGTTGCTCCCACTTTGAAGGTCCTTATTTAGACCTTTTGGAGAACTGAAGCCTTCGAAGGCATTACACTCTTTTACATTTTTTATCAAATTCAAACTGCCATGGTTGAAGGCAGATATAAATACTCCCCGCCTATGTCAAGAGTATACTCTTGCTGGGTGGGGGAAGTTGAAACTGTTGAGCATTTTCTACTTCGGTGCCCCTATTATATGAATCTGAGAGAAGTTTGGATTTCCCCCTTGCTAGGGAATGGTCTCTCCGTCTCCTCAGAGAACTGTTATCAGTTTTTGCTTTCTCGGTCTGGGAAAGAGGAGATGGGAACTCTGGCGACCTATACCCTTTTGGCATCCAAAAAGAGGACTAAAATTAAAGAGCGTATCCAGTTTAGGAAGGCTATCCAGTGAGGGGACGGCTATTTCCCTTCTAGTGCAGGAGACAAGGTGCCCTGCTTTCCCTAGGACTATTGGACATTGTGGTGTCGAATAATTTGTCGACTCAGATTACATTTGGGGTTGGGAATATCGAATTGGCCATATGTGTTATTTGCTATTGCCTTGATGGGACATTAGTCGAATATTTAGTCGAATATCTTCTATTGGACATCTCTGCACATTTTTCAGTGTCAAATGGGTAATTGTTCTAAATGTTTTCTTTGTTTCCTTATTACCATTTTACTTATTTTATTGTATTTTGTATGGGACAGAGTGGAAGCTAGTGCCCAAATAAATAAATTTAATTGAATTTAAGTGTATTTTGAAATTGACTGCATTTAGGAAAAGCAGCATTTTAATGTATATGTGAATGCGCTCTGAGCAAAGCATCTGGAAGGAAGATGGGACCTGGCATCATGTTGACACCATTCTGGATAGTTTGGCAGTTATCCAGCTGTTAATTGATTACCACAATGGCTAACTGGCAAACCAGATAACTAGAAAATACTGTTATTACATTGTTGCATATGCGAATGTTACCATTACTAGTCCGAAACCAGGTCTGGAGAGGGAAAGGGAGTAAACAGGAAAGGAATTATGGGCAAATGGTAATACAGTAAACAGTAGTACAGCAATGTAGTATTATGTGGAAACGTGGTATATCATTAAAGCGATTAATTGGTTAATTTGCTGAACAATAAGCGGATACCATTCAGTAACTGGTCCTTGCCAGAGCAGGTCAAATTCTGCAGATCTGGCTGGATACTAAGTATATATTGTTTATTTATTATAACCAAATGGTTGCACAAAAGAAAAAAAAACTTTAAAACACAGCAAACAAGACAAACACAACATTAAAAAATGAGAAGGGAAGCAAAAATCTGCCAACCAAATGGATACTATAGTTAATAGTTTAACTATAGTTAATTACAGTCTCCCCGCCCAGCATCCTGCACCAGCTGACACTGCAGCATAACTCAACCCACGACTAGAAGTTATTCCCTGCCCCCCCCCCCCTTTTCTTTTGGTAGAGCTAGTCTCCTCCCTCTCTAGATCTGGTGCTGGAGCGGGTCCAGTTCAACCATTCTCCCAGCTGCTCTCTAACAATGGCGCTGTTTTGGTAGGGACCATGGTTCCACCCCTTCCTAGTTCTGGAGTAAGCCCTTTCTGACTGGTTTTCCCCAGTGATGCTGAGTTTGTGGAGCCTCCAGAAAAGGGGGTCTAGAGGCTGAGGTTAGCCCTATTTCCCCTACACCACCTTCATTATTGGGTGACTGATTCTCATTCCCCTTGAGTATCCAGTGACCTTGCTAGTTGTACTCTGTTCATCGCATCCCTTGTCCATGTGCCAGTTCCCCAAGCTGATCTTCTCTTGCTCCGTACCTGCTGCTCCTTAGCTAGTGGATACATGTGGTATCCATTCTCTGGGCCATGCTTCCCATGAGGCCAGGAAGCTTGTGCACTGGTGAAATAACTGTCTGAGAAACTGGCTTGTTGGGTAGTGATTTAAGGCATTTCAAGCAGAGTGTGGCTTCTCGACATTCTTTGCAGAAGGAATGGGCACTTGTAAGAAAAGACAAGGCAACTTGCCCAATGCAGTGGGGGGGAGCTTAGGTTTTGAACTTAAGAACCACTCTGGCTTCTGTCCATCAGATTTGCTTAACAGCTGTTTGTAGATTGTGTCTTCCTAATGCTTGGACTGAAGTCCTATCAGCTGCAAGCTGTAGTGCCCCCTTAATGCTTGGAAGGGACCTCCAGGCTCATCCAGTCCTGTCCAACTCTAATGGGGGTTGGACTAGATCAGGGGAGGAGAATTGTTCCTCTCACAGGGACCACTATGAATGTTAGTACAAGCTCTGATGACTGAAGTTGGGAATGGGATGCTTAAGGGAGAAAGAAGAGTATCTAGCTCATAGGTCTGTCCTCTATCCTTGTGTGCATGCCCTCATCTCTGTTCCTTTACTCTGAGCTCGATGAAAGCATGCTGATGACACTCAGCTCTTCTACCTCTTTTTCATCCAACCCAGGCTTTGCAGTCTCGGTGCTCACTCAATGTCTGGCTGCTGATGGGTACTGGATGAGGGCACTTATATCTTGGGGCACTGATTGTCAAGATCGTTCTAATGATCAAATATACATGTAAATCTTTCTCTTCCTTCTTCACCCTTTATATTCATGTAAATAGGCAGTTTATACTTTTAAACATGCAACTTTAAATTTACTGTTAACACTATTGTATGCTAATTAGGGATATCTGTATAGCAGAAGAAAAAGGGATTTGGACCGGTGCGAATGGTATAAATTAAAAAGTAGACTATTGGAAATCATACACAAACCCTTTTATTTTCTGTTTTCAGATTCAGCCCTGTGAGATCTAGTGCATCACATTATTCCTTCCCTCCTTTGTTCTACCTTTTGTTGTGCTTTTAGTATCTGTATAACGCCATGTTGCATGTACATAATAGCTCTTGTTAATGAAAATACTCCTCCTCCTGCAGGTGATGGCAACTTGTTTGCTTTCAACCATCATGTTTATTGATTTAAACCACAGTTGTTTTTAGCTCTAGAAATTGTTACAGCTCCATGTTATGTTGGCTTAAAGCAATTGCTAACACAGAACGAAAAAGAAAATCTTTCAAACTGATACAGCTCTGTGTGTCACAGACACTTGACTACTTCTGAAATGTAGCAGTGAGATTATTGATTTTAAGTGTAATAAAAGATCATAGTTCCTAGCTTTTCAGTTTATGAGTAGCAATTTAGTATCAAATAGATTATGGCCAGATTGTACCTCTGAAGAAAATCTATGGTAAACACCATTGTATTCTTTATACAAGTTTCATTGCACTTTCCCTTTGAATTAGTCACTAGATATGGTTAAACAAAATACAGGACTGGATGAGCCCCTGATCTGAATGTCACTGAAGCCATTTGTCAGAACGACAGTTCATACATTCTTCTATTCACTAGCAAAATCATCTTTATTTTGTAAGGGGAGAAGAGAGACAGGGATTTACAGTGAGGCCTTAGTAGTCTTCAAACTCTGCAGAAGACTGCCTTTTGGGGAGAACAGAGGTGAAACAAAGTATCCCTAGACTCATTCCCCAATCATACATGTCATAAAATATATACCTTTCACCCCATGCCTTTTACATAGAGCTCCCTACAGCTGTTTAAACGTTTTTTGATTTAGTGCTTCAGCTGGTATGGTGTGAAGCACACTTACACTAACATACCTCCCAACATTTTTGTTGTCTTCTTGGGACCTCCCTTTGGGGTCCCTCAAGACCGGCCAACTTGGTCTTGTCTGGATTTGGTTCAATCAGCTCATCCTCATCCAGTTCCCAACAGCAGTCAGGCAACAAGTAAGCACCGAGATGGCAGGGCCTGGGTTGGATGGAAAAGAGAGGTAGAGCTGGAATTCAGTCTCCTCTCTTGTTCAACTTGTGTATGAGGCAGATGGGCAAGGTCATTGGGAGTTTTGGGGTGCGGTGTCACATCAGTATTGATGCCACCCAGCTCTACCTCTCTTTTCCATCCAACCCAGGCCCTGCCATCTCGGTGCTTACTTGTTGCCTGACTGCTGTTGGGAACTGGATGAGGATGAGCTGATTGAACCAAATCCAGACAAGACCAAGTTGGCCGGTCTTGTGGCCTGGATGGGATTGGGACTCCTCTTATTGATGGAGTCTGGCCCCTTCGGGTTGATCGGGTTTAGAGCCTTGGGGTGTTTCTGGACCCCTTGCCGTGCCTGGATTGTCAGATGGCAGCAGTGGCCAGGAGCACTTTTCATCAACTCCATCTGGTGAGGAGGCTGCAGCTTTTTCTCTCTGATTCAGAATTGTCCAGTCATCCATGCTTTTATCACCACGAGGCTAAATTACTGCAATGTGCTCTATGTGGGGCGGCCCTTGAAGACTGTTTGGAAGCTGAAGCTGGTGCAAAACGCAGAAGCTCACCTCCTTAACAAAGATGAAGGTAAATGCCTTAACAAAGATGAAGGTCTTACACTGCCTCCAGAAGATGCTCAGGCTCGGGCTCAGATGAATCTCCAGGGGATCAAACATTGGAGCAGAAATTGAGAATGCCCCCCTGTGAGCCCACATCATATCAACAAGTCTAACCGATGGTACCCACAGACCAGCTAATCGCAGATGTTGCAGTGGGATATGGAAGGGCAGGCAGCCTCTGTCTCAGATGGGTGGGACCCAAACCATTTAAGGCTTTAAAGGTCAAAAACATCACCTTGAATTGTATCCTGAAAGCTATAGGGAGCCAGTGCAGATGATGGAGAACCAATTTAATGTGCTTGTGGCACCTCACCCCTGACAGGAGTGAGGTGCCACAGATGAAGGATAAGGATAAACCTAAGGAGTGTCAGGGGTGAGGTGCCACAAGCACATTAAATTGGTTCTCCATCATCTGCACTGGCTCCCTATAGCTTTCAGGATACAATTCAAGGTGATGTTTTTGACCTTTAAAGCCTTAAATGGTTTGGGTCCCACCCATCTGAGACAGAGGCTGCCTGCCCTTCCATATCCCACTGCAACATCTGCGATTAGCTGGTCTGTGGGTACCATCGGTTAGACTTGTTGATATGATGTGGGCTCACAGGGGGGCATTCTCAATTTCTGCTCCAATGTTTGATCCCCTGGAGATTCATCTGAGCCCGAGCCTGAGCATCTTCTGGAGGCAGTGTAAGACCTTCATCTTTGTTAAGGCATTTATTTATTTTATTAATTTATTTAATCAATTTATATCCCACCCCTCCCGAAAACAGCTCAGGGCGGCTAACAATTTAAAAACATTTGGCAGGCAGGGATAGGGGAAGGGAGAGTTGCTGGGTGGATTGGGGTAGGGTTGTGAGGGAAGTTGGAGTAGGACATGGGGAGGTGGTATTGGGTGGATGTGGATGGTTGGAGGTTTGTGGGGGTTGTATTCTCTTGTTATGGTTTTTAATGTTTTTATATATGTTGTTATCTGCCTTGAGCCTTAGGTAAGGGTGGGATAAAAATTTAAATAAATTAAATTAAAATAAATTTTAAATGGCCAAAGAGGGAGAAGCTCTGCTTGTCAGCCAATAAGTTCCACCCATCACACACTTCCACACACCTTCCGACATTCCAAGTGCATAACAAGGAACAAAAGCTCTCCTTGGCATCTTTCTGCTTACTATTTTGTCACTCCATCATCTGCCTCGTTGTCCTCTCAAGTGCTTTTCCTGGAGGCAACCAGGAAAGAGGTAACTTAGGCTTGAATACCAGTCTTTTTGTCTCTCTCTCCTGAAAGAGGAATTTTGACCTGAAAGAGGACAGTGGGATTCAACACCCAAACAGGGACTCTCCCTCCCATATAGGAACTGTTGGGACGTATGCAGTGCACTACCCCTTCATCTCTTAAGTCTTAGTTATAAATTAAAATAAGTTTAGGTTTATCCTTCTCCCTGTGGACACTTATTCAAAAGAGTAGCAGAATTATTCAGTTTGGAAAATCCAGTACACTACTTTCAAGAAGGCCAAGTCTGAAATAGCAAAGGAACACAATGCATTGAGAAAACATATGGGAATATTTGTCTGCATTATCTTTGGCATAAGCCAGTCTTACCTGCCCTTGATTTTCATAAGTGCTAAATTTATCAGCACAGGTTTGGGGCTTTTTGGTATTGTGAAAGAAAAAGATCAAGGTTTGTATGCTGCCAAGTAGAAACTGGAGACCTGATGAGTTGTGGTGTGAAAGATAGTCATAATAGGGATGAATGAACCATTTGTGAATATGCTGTTGGATCTGTTTTAGCCTTTTTATATTACAGCATGCTGGGAGTTATAATTCTGCTGAATATACAAAGGAAAGTTAAATCTTGCTCTGAATGGTTTATATGGGATTGTGAGATTTAAATTCAACATATATTGTACTCATAACTTTTAGATTTATAGATGTGACAGATCTGCTCACTAGCAGCTCTGGGAAAGCTTTTCAATTTGCTACAGAAGTAGAGGGAGGTGTATAAGAAAACAAGGCACATGCATTAAAGAAAGTTCCAATTCAAAAGGATGACTCTCCACAGCTTAACTGCAGACACCTGAAAAGAAACTGTAGGTGAAACCACAAGTGAAAACACCATCGCAGCAACGCGATCCAGATCAGGAGGGAAAGCTGCAGCGGATATGGTCAGAATTGGCGCCAGCTGTGGAACAAATGTTCACACAACCATGCCACTGGGGAGGGCGGTGAACTGCACACATGTGAGGCCTGTCAGTCCAGCCTCCACACCGCGCCCAGTGCCCTGCTCCCCACTATAGAGGCCTATGACAGCTGCCATGGCAACAAGCCATGGCAAACCCAATCCAGGCCACAGCGGGCTACAACAAATGTTATAGCCAGTCTGGCCTGATCAGGCTGATGGTAGCCCGGGCTGTGACCCCAGAGGCCTCCAGGATCACCACTAGCCGCTAACACACTTGGGAGAAACTGGGTCAAACATCTGAAAGGGCACCAACAAACGTAACAGTGGCCCGTGGGCCAAAGTGGGCCACAGTCAGCTGCTGTCACCTTGGTTAACACCCTATATTTTTTCATTTTTGTCAATTTCCCAAACCATGTAAAGCTAGAAGATTAAGAATTTATGACCATGCGGGTTCTTCAAAAAATTTAAACTTAAACAACGGACCTAACATTCATAGGAACCTGGCCCCTCATGTGTTCTGTTTATAAGCACAAACTATAACAACTCCATTTAAGATTACAAATGTGCCTCACTCACACCCTTTAGAACCAGGTATGGATTTGAGACAACCTCATTGTTTCATGATGTTAAAATTCTGTGGGTTGTGTGAAACTGTGAAGCTATTTCTTGTTGAAGATGACCCAAAGGCATAGCTCTATTAGGAGCAGGTGGTGCAGTTGCACTGGGACCTGCAGAGTCAGCCTTAGAAATTGCGGGCTCCTGGTGGCCCCGCATGCTCCACTGTGGCTCTGACCCCTTATGTTTAGATTCCCAATGGGAGAGAGTGGATCTGCCCTGGTGAAAACAGGCACCACTGCAGGACGCCTGGAAGCTGAGAAAATAGCGGGGCCCAAGGTGGGTCACCTGTGGTAAGGCCGGGCCTGCCTGCAAGTCTGTGGGGATCTTTTATATATTTATATATATATAGGGTTTTCTGTGTTTTCATGCACCTCAATTTTTATTCTGACATGAAAATTTATTCTTGAAATCTTTTCTGACATTTTTTCATTTTACTGCCAAGTAGACATGGCTGCTGCTGGTTTAGCAATACCTAAAAGGCTGCTTTTATAAGAACTTGCCTTTAGGTAAAAGGGGAAATGGAAGGTTATAAAATTACCTGCTGTGTTTAATATATTTTTTAAACTTTTGAAGAATTGAAACTTCATCATTATATCCAAGTTGATGTTAGCATAGTACATATTGTAGCAAATCTATAAATCACCATATCCCTTCCTGTGTTTATAGAAAAAGAACATGCTTCTTTTTAATATTGGTGAGCAATTTATTTCCCTGAAAGCAAAAGTCTTGTTTTAATTATGAAGAAATGCAATAACTATGACAGTCCTGAGAAGAGAAGACTATAAGGAGCTGCCGTTCATGTTTTTTGTGTCATCCTGATACTCTCAGTAAGATTTTTGTTTGATTAATAATGGAAATGGTAAATAAAAAGAAGAGATTCCTGGCGCTGGCATTCTTCAAGGTCCCCTTGCACTAACAGTAATTAATGGAGAGCTTTGAAGTTGTTCTAGAGAACCTTTTGTTTGCTTTGTAGGAAAGAGCAAACTATCATTTACAACGGTGAGCATTACTGAATTTGATAACGATGGAGTGAACTTGTGAGATTACCATGGTATATGTATGGGATTTTATATTAGAAGCACATACATAATGGTTGCCATTTAGGAAAAAAATATGAATAGTCTCCAGAAAAACCAGTTAAGCTAGGGGAATGACTGCAGTAGTATCCCCTGTCTGCAGCACTGGTTTACCGTTGGACACTTGCAGCCTTCTGGGTACAGCATTACTGCACACTCTCATCCCTCAATGCCTCCTGGGCTGCCTGGACCAGCACTACTGTTGCCTGGCCTTCTGCAGCCACTGCACCAGGCTCCTAAGCTGCTGCTGCTGCTGCTATGGTGACCCCAGCAGATCCTTCAATTTCAGTTCCACAGTGCTGCACCCGGTGCAAGATGCTGTGGAGAGTGGCATTCTGCCACTATGCTGCACACACTGAATGCCCCCTTTAGGGCTGGTCCAGGCAAGTTGGGGGCATCAGATCATGCCATGCTGTAGTGTCAGCACTTGATGCTCTCCTGAGCCCCAGAAAAGTGATGGTTCCTCTCAAGATAGTCTGGATTAATTTACTTAGCAGCTCCTGGGCAGTGGAGGGGGGAGGAGAAGGGGCAGCAAAAATTATTTTGTCTGCTATGGCAAAATAACTAGGGCTAGATCCGTGAGAAACCTCTATTTAGAGGGGTGGGGGGTGGGCTGGTGGGGAACAGGCAATCAGACACAGACTGGTAGTTTGAAACATGCATTGTACTTCACTATTGGTAATGGTGGTTATTAAATTGCTGTTAAACATTGCCGTTCTCAAGGTGTGTTGGCAGTTTCAGCCCTTGAAGTTTCCAAATCCAGTGAGAGGGTTTCACTTTAGGAAGTGTCTATGCTCTGTACCTCTGTGCGAGATCAAGCTCCTGGGGCAAAGCTAAAGCCTCAACAGAAGCGATAAGAGGACAGAGTAAGGGGAGATGGATCACCCGAGTTCTTTCTTTAGTGTTATTTTTGGACATCGTCAACATTCCTCCCCAGCACACCCTCGCTCTCCCAATCCTCGTCTCTTACATGCTTTACAAGCGCGCACACACAAACACACTCACACCTACTCGGGAGCAAAAACAAGAGCAACAGTTGGACTGAAGCCAGAGAGGACTTAAACTCGGGTTTCCTCATTGCCAGCAGCCTTTGTTCTTTGGAATCAGTCAGAACTCAGGAGAACGTCTTCATTGCTGCTTGTTAAGTGGCTGGAAATTTGGCAGCTTGGCTGTCTATTAATTTCCTCTGTTCTGTAAAGTAGGCTGGATTCTGAGCAGCAAATCTGAGAACTGGAGATAGTCAAGGAGTAAGAAGATTCAAAGATCAGCAGCTTCTCTTTTGGGGAGGAGGGGGGAGGATTCATCTGTACCAAGACGGTAAGTACCAGCATTAAATGCTTATACAGAAATTGAGAAAAGGAGGTGTTTTAGTAATTTCATTCCAGTGGCAAAAGAACAGTTGTATGAATCAAATGTTTGCGCTGAGTGTTAGTGGACTTAGAACAGTGTCTTTTTGTAATTATTTTCTGATCCGCCTCCCCAGCTCTCTCCCCCCCCCCCCCCCCCCCCCTTCTAAAGCCATAGAAGAATGTATAGATTTTAACCAAATTCTCTGCTGTTTCCAAAGGGCTTTGTTTCTGGGTTGTCTGCTAATCTATTTGGTCTCCATTTGTAAAACAGAACAGCATAACTTTCACTGAGGGATTTCCTCACAGCACTGAAGCTGCTGAGTTTGTTGACTGAACCTAAGTGGAAATTAGGGGCAGCACATACTTGGTGTACGTCAATAATATAAGCAGCAATGGGATTTTTGCATATATTCGCTTAATTGACACCCAAAATAGCTGTGCTTCTGGACTGAAGAGATGATGAGTAAGACAGTGGAATACTTAGGAAGGGGGACATGTCAGTTTCTCTCCTGCAGTGGTTGTATCTATTACTTGAATAGCAAATCCAGTCAAGTTGCACAGAGGCTTTTTGTTGCCTTGTTAAACACAATGATGTGAATAAATTTACTGGTTTGAATGTGACTTTAGTCGTGTACAGAATATGCTGCTGTTTGTGCAAAACAGGCAATTGCAGGTGCAAATGGATGTTGGATCCAAATATGTCAGATGCAGCCACTTATATCTGTAGGCTTTGTTTACCCAACACTGCACCATACTTATTGCAGACTCTTTTTCTAGCACTGTTGCATTCCGTTAGTTTCTCATTTTTTATTATGAAAATAAAAGGTCTGTTTGGGATATTGCACTTTGTGGGAAATTGGTGAGTAAGTATTCAGCTGATTTGTTCAGCTGTCTAACTACATTCCCAAAAGACTATAGATAGATCGCTTTCAAAGTTTCATTTTGATTTTAGCATGAGGGTGACATGCTGTTTGAGAGAGTTGTCCTCATTACTTTGGGATACACATCTCCGTTGCATGATGTTGTTTAGTCTATTTATAAAATATTATTCACTCAGTTGGAATCAGACACTAGTACTAGCAAAGATTCCCTTTCAGTGCTAAAACTGGAATGGTGCTTTCTGGAATTGTAGTCTCTCTTTGATGTCAGATTTCATTAGCAACGCTTCCAGTTTCGTAGTTTCCATATGTGTTATAGTATCTTCACCTTACTTCTTTTTATTTGAGAGGAAGAGGAAGAATATGACATCTTCATGCTATTTTCCCATTTCTGATACGCTAAAATGTATGTAGTGCCAAAGTTGTTGATTTTGGCACTGAGTGTTGAATTATACACTAGAGACAGGCCTGAACCAAGAATCCTAGATTCAAACATCTGTGAAACATGGAAAAAATAATGTCTGAATCCCAACACTATGGCTCTGTTGAAGACACAAGTCATTTGGACTACACATTTCTGTTGTTTTTTGAGTCGCTTGTTCGTTCTTTCTTTGAGTTATGGATGCTTTAAAAAAAAAAAAAAAAGAACGTGTGTGGACTAAATTACTAGTCCTGGTGATACATAAATACTACAAACCCAACTGTCAGTGCTCTGGCAGCAGATGCTATATGTGCAGAGAGCTTGGTAGGTGCTGCTTATAATAGCAGTGCTTAATTATTCATTGCTTGAGTATTTGACTTGAACGCACCTATAGTTAATTATAATTTTAAAGGTAAGTTACATCTGGGGACATTCTGAGAAATGTGAAGAACCGAGTGCTCTTTAGTTCCACGTTATCTAATGAGGCTTGTGGAAGTTCAGCAACATCCAGTAAGTGTTAAGCATCTTGTACACTCAGGCCCAAACTAATTTGGCAAAAGCCCTTTGACTTGATAAATTTAACATACACTGTGGAAGCCCACAACATTGAATAATGCGATATAAATGTGATAACAGAGTTCAGTTTGTTGTTCTAAACAGTGGGTGAAAACAGACATGCACATAATTCTGCTTTAACACTGCGTTGACAGCAGTTTAACATTTCTTATGCAAGTTTCAGGGCTGCTGGTGCCCTATGCAGCCCTACAACATGCATGTCTGTGTTCACCCATTGTTATGCTGACATTCTATATTGATTAGCTGCTCCAAGCATTGCTGGATTGGTGGATACAATAATTTTCTGCGAATGCAATTATATATCTGCCAGCTGACTATGGTATCTGTGTATGTTTCAATAAGAAATTCTGCTCTCTTGCTTTATCTGTCTGTTGTGGTTTGTGGTACATTGTGATGACTTATTTTACAGCAGTTGCAATTTTTTCTGAATGATTAAGCTATGATGTCACTTTCTGTCTTTGAGACTTTAACCTTTGGGCTTTTGCTGTGGATGAGGTTTTTAACACTGGGGAAGTGGAAGCTGCCCCTAAGTCCACTGCATAGCGACTCTTAGTCTACTGGAGCACATTCCAGTGCTTTAAGATTTCAGCCATCAAATCATTTTGTGGTCAGAACGATTCAGATCTGGTTAAAGATGATTTTTAAAAGGAGGCTATGGGCACATTGCAATGTATATTTAAGAAAATATCATTCTTGTTACTGCCTTATTGAGACCACATGGCTCCAAATTACACTTTTTTGGCATAGAACATTTTGGCACAACTGACTCAAATGATTTTCTTTCTTTTTAATTGCCTTGAGGCTAAGAGTTGGAATTGTGGCATTAATAGTCAGGTCAATGTAAAAACAAATAGTTTCCAAAGCTTTTGGCATATGAGGATAGAGGATTTCTGAGGAGCAATTCATGTAATATGTAAACATACCTTTTCCCAAGATGAGAGGGAAGAAAACGAAGAAACTTTTTGACTTAAACCAGATGAATTGGGCAGAAGATTCTGACAGGTCTTGATTATCGCAAAGAATAGCCAACAGACTAGACAGTTTCCCTGTAACACCACACATAGCTGAGGAGGAGTGCATATCCAAAGACTAAACAACTGAAAGAAGGTTCCCTATGGCAACTATATAAGAATGCACATATATATGTGCCTTAATAGTTCTTTTGTCAGCCGTTTTTGTTTATCTTGTGCTAGAGAACAGTGGCTATATAATTCAAACTGGCTGTAGTGTAATTTAATATTCTATCACCATAATTCACTGTAAACCATTCATATTTTAAAATTTTGAATATATTGTGTAGACATAAGTGTAAGACATAATTTGGCTAATATGTGTTAGTAAGACTAATTAACAACCAATTTTATTTTATTTTATTCTCAAAAATTACAGGATAGGAGTTGTTATTGACATTGGATCACATCTATAGAACTTGTAAAACTAAACTTGAAACTAAGGTAATTTGCTAGTGTCCATATGACCCTTGCTTATTTGCATATTTAACAGGAATGAAAAGACATGTTAGTGGCCCTTGCCCATGTGGGTGGGTGGGTGGGGTGTCCGTCTGAACACTGCAGTGGGTGTGGGCGTTTATTGCAATGCCATGGCCGGTGGGTGTGCATGTGCGCTCCCACGTAACACCCACCTCCACCCATCACCCACACACAGAGCAACGGGCTCCAGTGCCAGATGTTCCATGCGTGGGGATGGTTAGAGGAGAGTGGGGGTCTGTGGGAATACACCCCCATGCATCGCCCACCCACTGCACCGCCTACCCATCCCCCATACACCCGCATCTGTTTGAAAAGGGCCAATGTTGATTTCAGGATAAGACAATGGCCCTTTTCACACAGGCCATGTTGGGTGGGGGGATGGGTGGGTGGTGCATGGGGGTGCATTCCCATGGCCCCCCACCCACCCATCTCCCTGCATGGAGCATCAGGCATTGACGCCTGTTGCTCCGTGCTTCAGTGATGAGTGGAGGTGGGTGGAGTGCGGGAGCATGCACACACCCCCACCCACTGCCCGCGGTGTTACCACGGGCACCCACCCATTCCCCCCTGCACCTGCCATGGCATTTTCATGGGCACCCACGTGCACACACATGTGTGCGAGGGGTGGGGCATACATGTGAAAAGGGCCAAAGAGAATCCTTTACAGAATAAGACTCTTCTGCATTGTGAGAACTGAGTATTTTCCAAGTACCCTCATACAGGACCAGGAAAAGTTCCGTATGTTTCAGGAAAAGCCCTATATGTTGCCCATCTGAGGATTTACCCGAGTAACGGGTCGAATACGCAGTCAATTACTTGGTTATTCGGTGCTCTGTAAAACTGAATCGAATACCAAGATACGTGGTAAAAACCGAGTAATTTCAAATACTGAGTTTCAGCACTAGACAGATACTGATGTGAAACTGGATGGAGGGGAAGGCCAGGGTTGGAGAGAGAGAGGGTAATTTCAGATGTGATGAAATCGCCGTTCACCACAGAGGACCACAGTGGATCCCCTGTGGTGGCGGTGAGACCGTGCACATCAGTTTGCTCCCGGCCAGATGTTCACCACAGTGAACACCCAGCCGGGATCAAATTGACCACAGTTCTGGACCTCCGGCCGGCCGGAGGTCCAGAACCATGGTCAGATTGGCCATGATCTGGGATGAGCCAAAGATAACGTCTGTTACCTTCAGCCCAGCTGGATCGTGGCCCGGACTGCGGGATGGGATCGGGTGCAGTGGCCACATTGACCGCTATGCCTGTCCATCCCCCTGAGGGTAGGCAGTCGGGGGAGCGCAGGGGGGCGAGCCCATGTGGCCCCTTGCTGATCCCCCTCAAAGATCAGGTTGGCACGTCTAAAGGACGGACAGCCTGATCACAGACCGGGATCCGAGACGGATCCCGGTCCAGGGTTCAGTGTAGCGGACCTCCGGGCCCATCATGTATGAAATTACCCAGAGTTGGAGGTCATTGGCTTATAGGTGATAGTAGAAGCTGTGAGTCTTTGAGTTTTCCCAGGGATAGGGTGTAAAGCACGAGAAGAAGGCCAAGGACAGAGCCCTGATGAACTCTGACCAAGAAAGAAAGATAGGTACAGGAGCTAAAAATTGTATTTCTTGCACTTAATGATATTAGTTAAATGTGCATTGTTTTCTTTCTTGAATATGATAAGCCTATGCCACAAATACAGTAGACCAATTAAGAACACTGTCCTGCCAATAGATCTACCAGTATAGCCATTATATATTAATACTGGTTCTCATTTAATTTTGATTAACTGAGGAAACATAGTAGGTTAATGTATGCATATAAAATACATAGGTGCACAAAAAAGAAGTAAATTGGATTGGCCATGTGGGTTCCAATTCTGTCACTTTTGTTCACATTCAGAACTTTGTGTTGCCCCACTGATTTCCAACCCCCCTACACTTTACTTGAATAAAGATGGTAGAATTGGGTCCTAAATATTAAAAAATTTCATTTATATGCACAATAAAGTCATTTATCAGTTAATAGTGTGACATGGCCCAGAACCATGACCCTTTCCCATAACAAGGTCAATTAGACTGCATGTATTCTGTGCTTGGAATTTAATGTTGTGAATGTAATTCTGTCCTCTCTAGTGCTTTCATCTTTTTTGTACTCCAAACGTCTACAAATTGACCCAAAAGTCTAAGCTTATTCTGGTACGGAAGATCCTATAATTTTTGGTAGCTCTGTAAAAAAAAAAACCACAAAAAACCTTATGGGCAGAATAACTATTGCTCAACACAGCAAGTTCAAAAACCTTCTCTGTGGCCAAAGAATAGAATTTTAATGTATAGTTGTATAAACCTAGAGCTAGCCTTGAGCTGCATAGACTATGCTTTCCAGTTCAACCAAGAGCATAATAATGCTAATCCCACAAGTCTTAGCAGTTCTTGAGCTCTGAAAAGGTTCCAGGATTCATATTTCATTATATTAAATATTATTTAAAGAGCAGACTACTTACCCACGTTACACAGGCCGGTGATTCTCCCAGCAGGGAATCTCACAGCCAGGAAACTTACACCAAGCTGTGCATGTGGGTGTGGGACTAAAAGCGTCATCACCTGTATCCAGGGTTCGGAGGGGAGGGGGTTTCTGGGGTTTTTTCCCCTCCCCCCACTCTCCATTGTCTAATTCCCAGGTGAACATGTCTGCTTAGGAGACCCTCAGTTGCAAAGTATTGACAGTGACAGGCTCTTATGCTTATGGAAGAAAATTTCAGCCAGTGCCAACCAATAGCACAACTTCTACAAAGCCGGAAATAAATATGATGATCAAGGGGATTTATGTGCATGACTTCCTTTAGCATTTACAAGAGTAACAAACATAAAATTCTTGTACTTACAATAATAGGTGAATTTATCCCTAAGAATTAAACTCCAGTACTTTATTGCCATAGGGTATTTTCAGACATGACATCACCTCCCGTAGCCAAGCTTACCCCAGTGTGGCCACGGGCGGTGGTGTCACATCTGCTCCCGACTGCCAGATGTTCACCACAGGCAGGAGCAGAGGTATTCCCAGGCCATGGCAGGGCTTAACCTGGGATGTGCGCTAGGCTCTCTGCCGTTACGCATCCTGGGTTAAGCCCTGCCACTGTCCGGGAAAGCCTACCCCAGACCATGGTAGAGCAGGCCATTACATCTGATGGTCCACTTCACCTGATAGGCCACCGCCTGTCAGGAAGGAGGTGGGGCCGCGCTGAAGAGCGTGGGGGCGGAGCCACGTGGACCCACGTCCGCATGTCCCCCACCCTCTCCCCGCTCCCTCCCCAGCCCTGGCCACTGAAACATTTGTTCTGTGGCCAGTCAGACCCCTGCCTGGGATGAGGGGTCTCACCCCTGGCAGGGGTTAAGCATGGCAGCTCAATGAGCTGTCACATCTGAAAATACCCATAGTTTTATAAAGCCACTCACATGTTCTATATCCAGATCACTGTTTATTCAAGAGTGCTACCTTACAAACCGGGCTGAAAAGCTTTATGAGCAACAGTATTCATAGTTCTGCATATTCAGAATCAAATCTTGCTTTACAGAATATAATTATGGCAAGCAGGGTGGTCTTGTAGTTTAAAGCACACGTTTCAAGTCAGGTATCTGGATTGTATTCCAGCTCTCCCACGGCTTGTGTAATTTTGAAAAAATAGCTTGACCTCCCATTTTCTTAGTCTGTATAACAGGTAATTACCTCACAAGGTGTTTAAGGCTAAGGGCACAATCCTCCAGCCAAATAACGCTGGCACTCGCACTTATCACAGGCACGAGTCCTTTTGAAATGAATGGAATTTCTCTGATGAATGTAACTGATTTTTGTGTAGAAAGATGTAACAATGAAATGGGTAAGAGAAGGATAAAATTAAAAAATGGTACTGTATAGTGCATGTGCTGCAAATTGAGTATCTTTCTCAGCAAAATCGGATTCCACTATTTTGTTTACCAAGGCTCTTATTTGCTCTTTATATTTAATGTTAGTTTAGCTGTTGAAAACATGAAGTCCAATACATAGGTCTGAGACTTTTTTATATATATATATATATATAAAGACGTCATGAATGCATCTAGATCATTTTAATTGTGGAAAACCTACAGTGCCTGGATCAGTAATTAAGTGCCTTTTTATGGTTATTTCCCTGTTCCTTTCTAATTCAGCCCCCAGACTGCCCTGTTCTCCTCCACCCCGCCTCATACTATGCAGATCTCTCCCCAACTCTGCCACAATTGTCTTCCAAAGCCACGTAAAGTTTTGACAAGTGGAAAAAAAAAATTCCACTAATTTGTTTTTCAATACACATTCCAATAATTAACCAATTTAAAAGAGATTCATATTATACATAATAGGCATATACATTACAGGCAGGCCATTTTTAACATATAAACTGGTAGGAAAAATCCCTATCAGTCCCTTGAAATTCCCCAACTTTGATTTGCTCTTTCAAGCAAACACAGACTAGCTAAACAAAACATATAAATTATGGCAAGTTTTAAACAACCATGGCTGGGGGGCAGGTTCATGTGCACCGCGTGGAGCACCCACAGATGTCAGGTGAGTGCGGGGGATTAAAAGGTTAAACACAGACTGCAGGGTCTGGGTCAGATGAAAACAAGAGGTAAAGCTGGGTGTCATCAACATTTTGATGGCACCCAACTTCAAACCCTCTCACAATCTTGCCCAAAGGCTGCATGTACACATTGAACAGAAGAGGGGACAAAATAGATCCCTGCGGAACTCCATATGTGAGATCCCTGGGGGATGATGTAAAATTTCCCAGGACCACATGCTGAGTTCTTGCAGCCGGGAATGAGCAGAACCATTCAACAACAGTTCCACCCACCCCAGCATGCTCGGTGAGTCACAAAAGTCTCGTGGTCAACCGTGTCAAAGGCCACTGACAAATCTAACAAAAGCAGAAGAGTTGACCGACCGTGGTCCAACTCCAGATGCAGATCATCGACAAAGGCCACAAGCGTGGTCTCCGTGCCATACCCCAGGCAAAAGCCAGACTGAAAGGGATCAAGAAGGCCAATGCAGTCCAGATGACCCTGGAGCTACTGGGCCACCATCCATTCAGTAACCTTCCCTAGAAAGGGGAGGTTAGAGACTGACCAATAACTGGTAAGGGAGTCAATGTAAAGAAATGGTTTCTTGAGCAAAGGCCGCACCACCTCCTCCTTCAAACTCCCCATAACCTTGCCCTCCACAAGGGAGGTAGGCATTGACAACCCCACTAGCAACGGCCCCAACATCTTCCAGATGACTTTCACCAGCCAGGATGGGCAGGGATCCAGTTCACAAATTGTGGCCCTCACAGCCCTGGACCCCCGAGCATCTCCACCGCATCAGTGGGCAATACCTGCTCAAACTGATCCCACAAAACTGGACCAGATGGGGCATTCATAACTTCGGATACACCCACTGCATCAAGCGCAGCATCAAAATTGTGGTGGATATGAGTGATTTTGTCCACAAAATAGTCAATAAACATGTCACAGTGGGCACTGGAAGATTCCATTTCCAGGCAGAGACAAGCTGGACTGACCAGCCCCTTCACAACCCAGAAAAGCTCAGCTGGACACAACTTTGCAAGAAGGTTTTGCAGTATACAGGGTCGGTCTTATTCATAGGCCATTTTTACACGGACACCCCCACCCACCACTGGTGGGTGTTTGATAGGTGGGAGCATCCATGTAAAAGCTCCAGCGGTGGGGGGAGTGGATGGGTGTCCACCCGTGTAAACAGCATAAGTAGTGGGTGTTTGTGCCTGCACGCTCCCGCACATCACCCATTGACCCATTCGCACAGACACTCTAACACTGATAAAACTCCACATTCTAACACTGATAAAATGGGTGTTGCATTTTATTGTACATGTTGCAGGGCTGCAGGTGTGTTCTATGGGTGCCCTACAACATGTATAATAAAATGTAACACCCATTTTATCAGTGTTAGAATGTCTGTGTGTGAAAGGGGCCATGTTGAAATTCCAGATGTTCGGATGGGTGGAACAATATGGACTTTTCAACATGAGGAACTGTTGTTGATCAAAACTTCAATTGCCCTGAAAATTATTTGTACTTTTTATTTTGTGATGGAATGCAAAATGTCAATTTCATATGTAAAAACAGTTTAATGATTTTCAGTGAGTTCTAGTGTTTATAAAATATCCTGAGTAATGTTGTCTTAAATGGGTTTTTTTTACTATACACCCTGACCTGATTTATTTCCCCTTTCCCATTGAGCATATCAGTGATGACTCCAGTATAACGTTAGAAAAAGAGTGCCATTTCTTATGGGGGTTGGTTTAGTTTTATTTGCTTTAACAGGACCAGAATTTATGAGAGATCAAAGGCCATGTTACAATGGTACGTTTTGTGTAGAGCAGTGGTTCCCAAACCTTTTGCCAGCATGACCCCACTCTGAGACATAAATAAAATCCAGTGACCCCAGATAGCAACAAAGACATGTAGGGTATGTCAGGCCCTTTTCAAACAGGCTGGTGGGGGGGATGGAGGGGCGGCACAGTGGGTGAGTGGTGTGGGGGGTGCATTTCCATGGCACCCATTGCTCCATGCGTGGGTGATGGGTGGAGATGGGTGGAGCACACACACACACACACACACACACACACAGGCGTTCGCATGGACACCCATCCCCCCATCCCCCCTGCACCCACCACAGTGTTCAAATGGACATGTGCGCCCCCCCCCACGTGGGCGGGGGTGGGTGGGCATCCATTTGAAAAGGGCCAGTGTTATCAATCAGGATCCAATCCTGAGATAGCATGACTCCATGTTGGGTCATGACCCATAGTTTGGGAACCTCTGGAATAGAGCTATTAATACAAGTTTTATCCATAGCTTTCCTTCACAATACCCACAACTGAGCCAACTACAATAGAACTAAAAATCAGTCAGTCATTCTCAGTCCTTCAATCCTCTGGCTTTCCTAGTACACCCTGTCTACTATCTTGTTCAAATTCTAAATTCTTAGGGGCAGAAATAGCCTGCACTTTGTGTCCTGTATGGAGCCAAACATGTGGTCAGCTCTGTCTCAACAGACAAGTATTAAGAACATTTGAACTATGAATATAGGTAAAAATTCATATTAGTAGGTGAAATAGTTGTGGCAAATGCATCAGTTTGCCAAAGATTCCGTGCGTGCGCTATAGACAGGGACCCGTGTTTCCTTCTTTTTTCCCATTGCTGTAAATGGGGGAAATGCCATGAACCTGGGTCCCTGGCTATAGTGTGTAGATTTGATTCGATTCGATTCGATTCGATTCGATTAGCTGGAGTTGATTTTCATGGGTTTGCTTGTGCAAAAAAAACCCTTCAAGTTCACACCACCAGCTGGCAGCAGGGGAAGGCAGCACAAGCTCTGTACTGTGTTTCCTCCCCTGCTCTCATGCCCTCCCCTGCTCTCAAGTGGTTGTGTGAAAGAGCCCTGGGAGAATGCACCCAAAATTGAGAGGTAGCTCCAGTTTCAAAATCTAATATTTCAGCCTTTAAAGAGATGTACAACAGCAAGCAAATCACATTTGGTTGGCAGAACAACAGAGACAGATAGAAGGGGGTTGTTTGACACACTGACAAATGAATTAGTGAAACAATCTGAAATGTAGATAATGTCGACCAAACTTTGACTTCAGGGCAACACGTCTCAGCCCTACGGAGGAAGTTGTACAAAAACATTCAATTTAATTACCTGTCAAAAGCCAAGAAATTACTGCTCAATGTCTAGGAGTTCACATACTCAAAAACTTTGGCAGATGGGTGGAGGATTAAGGGGTTACATGAAATAACTTTCATTAGCTGAAAATAGTGTATGTGGCAGCTGTTCCTTTTCTTTTTATTAGAAGAATGTAGTGTTGCTATATTGTTTTATAGTTCTGTGATTATTACAAAGGAGCATAATTTTATCAAAAGGGAAACCTATTTAAAAATACCTTTTTTCTTTGTTTTTTACCCTATTTAAGTTTCAACAGTAAGTACTAGCACCACAATAACAGTAACCTCAGAATAGCTGGGCATACCCTTCCGCCCATCTTTATGATTGCAATTTCTTGTTCCCGGCATCTATAAACCATGGCCTTCCTTTGTGCATTGACAGCTCAGGAACAGCCAGAATTCTAGAAGTAACTGGGAAACATTCTATTTATGTAATGGCCACTGGTAAAATACACTATATACACATTCCAAACATATCAAGACAGAGCTTGCCCCCAAAAGCAGGCATTCTGAGGGGTAGGGGGGTCAGGATTAATGGCCAAACTAATGATAGATGGGAGCCTGGGTGATTAGTTATATTTTTGTTTGATTAACTTAAAACACATTGGGTAAAAACTAAAAACAGACGTGACAGTGGCCTCCTTTGGCCTGGGACGCACTGGCACGTCATAGAATCATAGAGTTGGAAGAGACCTTAGAGATCATCTAACAGCTCTTACTGTGAGAAAGTTCTTCCTAATGTTTAACTGAAATCTGCTTTCTTGTCATTTGAACCCATTATTGTCTTGCCTTCAGGGGCAAAAGAGAACAAGTTTTTGCCATCTTCTTTGTGACAGTCCTTCAGGTAGTGGAAGACTGCTATCATGTCTCCCCTTAGTCTTCCCCTCTCTAGGCGAAACATACCCAGCTCCTTCAACCTTTCCTCATACAACTTGGTTTCCAGACCCCTGACCATCTTTGTCGCCCTCCTCTGAACCCATTCCACTTTGTCAATGTCCTTCTTAGAGTGTGGTGCCCAGAAGTGGAAACGGTACTCCAGATGAGGTCTGACCTGACCAGTGCAGAATATTATGGAATTATTAGTTCTCGTGACTTTGAAATGATGCTTCTGTTAATGCAACCTAAAATTGCATTAGCCTTTTTTGCGGCTGCAACACACTGCTGACTTATGTTTAGTTTGTGATCAACTACGATCCTCAGATCCTTTTCACATATATTGCAACCAAGCCAGGTATCCCCCATCCTGTATTTGTACATTTGATTTTTCTTACCTAATGCAGAACTTTACATTTATCTCTGTTGAACTTCAATTTGTTACTTTCAGCCAAGTTTTCCAACTTATCAAGATCATTTTGAATTTTATTTCTGTCTTCTAAGGTGTTAGCTATCCCTCCCAGTTTTGTGTCATCTTCAGATTTAATAAACATTCACTCTACTCCCTCATCCAAGTAATTAATAAAGATGCTGAACAGTACCGGCCCAGGACAGAGCCCTGCGGCACCCCGCACAACACCACCTTCCAGATTGATGAGGAACCACTGATGAGCACTCTTTGAGTATGGTTTTTTAACCAGTTGTAAATCCACCTAAAGGTATTATCATTTAGCTCACATTTTACCAGCTTGTCAACAAGGTTATCACAGGGGACTTTGACAAATGCTTTGCTGATATCAAGATATATACATCCCTGAGGGATGGCTCTCTGTCCACGGACACATCTGTTCAGTTCTCCTCACTGACCTGGACTGTGTCAGTTGTAGTTTCTCACTCTGGGCTGGGCCATGGACCTGCTGAGCCACCCGCACATCTGTTTTTACCCATTGGTTCCCTCCATTCAACCCCCTTATCTACCTACAGAATGCAAAGATTTTGTTTAAAAATACAAATCTGATGGCTAATTCAATGTTGTACCCAGAGAAATATTCTAGAGTTGTTGCAATGTTTTTCTTCTGTGTTACCCAGTTTACTAGTCAGTCATTATGAGTCATGTTTGGAAATGATCAGAATCGTATGTAAGCCAAAAAAAGAAGTGACAGCATGGGTGCTAACAAACATGATGCTGGCCCGCTTGGACCCGCCTTGGCCAGTGTCATTCCCCACACATTATAATTATTATTATTATTACCAAACATTTATATAGCGCCAGCAATGTACCTGGCACTTTACAAAGTAATTGAATAGACACGGTCCCTGCCCTAGGGCTTACAATCTGATAGCGGGGGTGTGGGGGAGACAAAGGAAGGGGAACAGAGGGAGAGACAAGGAGTGTAACATTCATGATGATGCGAGGTCCCAGGTGCACGCACTTGGCTTGGTTACATTGAGAATGATAACTGGCTCGTCCGTGTGGTGAGGATACAAATACATAGGCCTTAGGTAACAGATTGTACTGGATGGAGGGTATCAGCAGGAGTTAGGTGAGGGGAGCGAGGAGTCGGGGAGGGCAGAGCGGAAGAGGTGATCCAGGCCCTCCAGATGTCGGCCCAGTTCAAACCCCAGTGGGGGTGACAGCTGGGCCAGAAATGTGGACCCAAAACTAATTGGACCCATGATCTGGCCCTGCAAGCCGCCCAGCTGGGCCTGAGCTGGGCAAACCAGGTGGGCACGTCTATGTGCCTGCTGAGGCCAGCATCGGGGGTCGCCATGGCAGCTAGCCATGGCTGCCTGTTATTGGCAGCCATGGCTGCCTGTAATAGTGGGGGGTGGAGCACCAGCCGCTGCATGGGGGTGGAGCCAGCTGGCTGCGCAGCACTCCAGGCCTCCCCTTGTCTGCCAGAGCAGGCCGTGGGGATGTGTGTTCCCAAAGCCAGAGTTCACCCACTCATGGGATGCTCCCCACACCCCAACAGGAATAACTGATATCACATCAGTTAACACCCCATGCAACAAGCACACAAAAGAATGAGGCCTGGTTTTCTAAGGGGGAACGATGCTCAATATAGTTCAATGGGATTTTCTTGGCTACAAAAAGGCCACGCCTTTCTTCCAAATGCACCCATTTTCATGAAATCTTGAGGCCCTGCTTGCCTTTGGGGCTTCTGCCTCTCTCTCAGCTTTTTTAAAATTAGCTTGTGGGATCAAAAATTAAGGGGATATAGATGTGTAAGCATGCACACACAAGAATACATATACCATGCCACTCAGAGTGACTAGATAATTTTCTTTCTTTAGAAGACAGACAGGCATCAGTTTCCTGGACCCGTTTCAATCTGGGTTCCGTCCTGGCTATGGCACCGAGATGGTGTTGGTGGCCTTGGTCGACGCTCTCCACCGGGAGATGGATGCAGTATGTTCAACATTTCTCATCCTGCTAGATCTCTGGCCGCTTTTGATACCATGGACCATGGGCTGCTGTTGAGATGGCTGCGTGACCTGGGGGGTCTGGATGGGTCTGTTCTTGAATGGTTCCGGTCATTCCTCTCTGAGAGAAGCCAACGGGTGGTGCTGGGGGCTGAGACATCTTGCCCCCGCGCTTTATCCTGCGGCGTTCCACAGGTTTCCATTCTGTCCGCATTGTTATTCAATGTATACATGCAGCCCTTGGGGGAGATTTTGAGAAGGTTCGGGGTGCGATGTCACCAATATGCTGATGATACTCAGCTGTACCTCTTTTTTTCAACTGACCCAGTCCCTGCCGTCTCGTTGTTATCCCAGTGTTTGGAGGCCATGGCAGAATGGATGTGGCAGAGCAGACTGAAGCTCAACCCCGATAAGACGGAGGTGATGTTGGTGGAGGGAGCGAGGGAGGTGTTGGCCCCCTTGATTGGGGGGGGGTTCGCCCTCCTATAGCTCAGCAGATTCGGAGTCTGGGGGTGGTATTGGATGCAGATCTCCGCCTGGAGCAGCAGGTGGAGGTAGTTGTGAGGGCTGCCTTTCGCCGGCTGTGTCTGGTGCGGAGGCTGCACACGTACGTCTCC
>QEPC01015367.1:740888-861967 GCA_003113815.1 Sphenodon punctatus
CTTTTGATACCATGGACCATGGGCTGCTGTTGAGATGGCTGCGTGACCTGGGGGGTCTGGATGGGTCTGTTCTTGAATGGTTCCGGTCATTCCTCTCTGAGAGAAGCCAACGGGTGGTGCTGGGGGCTGAGACATCTTGCCCCCGCGCTTTATCCTGCGGCGTTCCACAGGTTTCCATTCTGTCCGCATTGTTATTCAATGTATACATGCAGCCCTTGGGGGAGATTTTGAGAAGGTTCGGGGTGCGATGTCACCAATATGCTGATGATACTCAGCTGTACCTCTTTTTTTCAACTGACCCAGTCCCTGCCGTCTCGTTGTTATCCCAGTGTTTGGAGGCCATGGCAGAATGGATGTGGCAGAGCAGACTGAAGCTCAACCCCGATAAGACGGAGGTGATGTTGGTGGAGGGAGCGAGGGAGGTGTTGGCCCCCTTGATTGGGGGGGGGTTCGCCCTCCTATAGCTCAGCAGATTCGGAGTCTGGGGGTGGTATTGGATGCAGATCTCCGCCTGGAGCAGCAGGTGGAGGTAGTTGTGAGGGCTGCCTTTCGCCAGCTGTGTCTGGTGTGGAGGCTGCGCCCGTACGTCTCCGGCCTGGACCTGGCCTCCCTCATCCATGCCTTCATCACCTCGAAGCTGGACTACTGTAATGCGCTCTACATGGGGCTGCCCTTGTTCCTGGTTCAGAGGCTGCAGCTAGTGCAGAATGCGGTGGCCCGGCTCCTTTCGGGGACGGGCCGTCGGGAGCATATAACAGCAGTGCTCCAGACTCTGCACTGGTTGCCAATAGCGTGCCGAGCCCCATGGTTTTAGTATTGATCTAAAAGGCCCTTCACGGTCTGGGCCCCTCGTACCTCAGGGACCGCCTCGCCCTCTGCGCCCCAGAGCGGCTCCTTCAGTCTGCTGGGGGTGCCTTCTTGGAGGTCCCCCGTGTTAAGCGGGAGCCACAACGGAGAGGGCATTTGGAACTCCCTCCCTCCAGGAGGAAGCTCACCTGGCCCCAAGCCTTTTAACATTCCGGCAAAATTGTAAAACCTGGCTGTTCGCCCAGGTCTTTAGGGAGGGGGGGAGGGGGAAGGGTTTTATTCCCCTTCATCCTTATTTATTGTTTTATTCTTCTGTTGTTCCCTAGTCCTGGTTAGTGGTTGGAACTTTTATAAGTGTTTTAATGTGTTTTAGATGGATTTTTTATATTTGTATTTTATTTTTTATTTTAAGCCGCCCCGAGCTGTTTTAGGAGGGGTGTGGTAAAAATGCACTAAATAAATAAATAAATAAATAAATAAATAATTTGTCTCTCCAACTTCTTTGCAGGGACTGAACGATGTTTGAAAACAAACCCAGTTACAAGAGTAATTTCTCTGAGGACAAAATGGAAGCAAAATCAGTTCATATGCATAGGCACTGATCAGAGGACCTAAAAAAAGTCCTTTTCTCCACCCATCCACTCAAATATACATACAAATAAGTGATGCTCTTACAAGCCAAGAATCAGTGGGCTTCAGTTGTCTTTCTGGCTGATCTCTTAAGTGGGTTAATTTAATTTAAGAAGAATGTTATGAGAAATCAAAACAACTTTTATAAAGTTGTGAGATGGCTGCCTCTCACTGTTAGTTTCTACCATTACAGTAGAAATGTACTGTAATTCAATAACTTCTGCTGTAGTTTCTACCATTACAGTTTCTTTCATTCTAATCCCCTATCTTTGGTCACGCATAACTTTGATCTACCAATATGTTTTACAATGGAGCAAAATAAGTTCAGTTACCTACATGCAAGGGCCTAAATGTGAAGAACCTTCACAGCTTTACAGCCAAAATGTTGAAGTTCTAATGACTTAAATTTTGGCATGATACAGTAATCATTAAAGGGAAGTGCTCATCTTGTTCTGAAGAACTGGTGGAAAGGAACAAAAGCAAATTCTATTGGGAAAGGTTCCAATCTGCTCTTTATGACATGTAAGATAGATGAAATGGAGTTGGCATAGGTCAGGGGTGGGCAAACTGCGACTCAGGAGCCACATGCAGCTCTTGAGCAGCTGAAATGAGGTTCTTGGCCAGGGCTAGTCCTGGACTCTGCACTTCTTTAGCAGTCTGTGTCAGGGAGCAGAATGAGAGAGTTGCTGCCCCTTTAAGAGAAGCAGTTAGCACCAGCCAGGGAACTGGTGAGACTGCAGGTATTGGGGAGAAGTTAAATGACAGCGCCTATACAGAAAGATAGGAAATGGGATATACAGAGCATGGGAGGACACTAGCCCTTTAAGAGCTGGGACTGGAAGGGCTGACCATGCCCGTTCATTGTATATAAGAGAAGGCACATACAGAAAATAAACAGTCGGTGCCTGGCTGAGAAGGAGGAAGGTTCTCTGCTTGAGAGCTGTTTAGCTAAGGTTCCCTCTCCATGGTGCTGACTCCTAGGCTGGACATTTGGGGATGCCTGGTGCCTGCAGCTGGATGGAATTGGGGCTTAGGGATAGCCTTAGGCATTCTACATTGTCCAAAGTGCTGAAGGAGATGATGGTGGTTAATCAGGAAAGAGATTGATCCCTTGTGTGGACTGCTAATTCTCTATGCTAAGATGAATAACTATGAACTATATGTGAACTGTATATATGGTGGAGGGTTAAAAGAATGTAAATAAACACATATGTAGTTTATATATGAGACAATGTAACAGGGTGCTGGTGCCAGGTGGTTGAGTGTTGTCAGGATTAGGACCCAAAAGTTCAACTCAGATAGGGAATTAGCTTAAAAGTCTTTATTTATCTTCCATACAGTTCTCCTGGCCAGGCATTCAGCCTCCAGCCCTTACATAGTCCCCAAAGTCCTTCACAGCCAGGTCGCCAGCATTCTAACACAGTTGAAATAATTAGGTAATCCCAGCCCCAAATTCCCATCAAAGCACACAGACTGTTACTAGGGATGTACGAACAGAATGCGGTTCGGCTGTTCGGCCATTCGGCCATTCAGTTCAAAAACCAAGTTTGGGTTTGGTTGTTTGGTTCAGCGGAGTTTGGTTCGGCCAAACATTGCCGAACATTCAAAATAGCACTATCGGTACCGATATCGATACCGAGTTATTATTATTATTATTATTAAACATTTATAAAGCGCCAGTAACAACCTGGCGCTGTACAGAACATATAATCAGCTGCGGTCCCTACCTGTGGCTTACAATCTAAAAGACAAGGAGGGGGAGACAAGGAGAGGGGACAGCGGGAGAGACATGGGAGAAGACAAACAAACATTCAGGCGGATGCGAAGTCTCAGGTGCGTGTACTTGGCTTGGTTACAAGGTGGTCGGTAGCAGCAGTCAGCAGAGGAGGGCTGACAGTAAGAGCAAGGGGAAAGACTAGAGGGCATTGGGAAAGGCAGCATGGAAAAGGTGGGTCTTGAGGAGGGATTTGAAGGAGCGGAGGGAGGAGGCGAGGCGGACGTCGGCAGGGAGGGAGTTCCAGGCATGCGGGGCAGCGAGGGAGAAGGGACGAAGGCGGTTGGGCGAGCAGGAGAAGCGAGGGAGAGCGAGGGAGGGGACAGCGGAAGAGCGGAGAGCGCGCGCAGGAGCGCGTAGGGCGATTAGGTCCGAGAGGTAAGGGGGAGCTTGGTCATGGAGCGATTTGAACGTGAAAACCAGGAGTTTGAACAGGATACGTTCAGGAAGGGGGAGCCAGTGAAGGGAGAGGAGGAGAGGCGTCACATGGTCGAAGCGACGGGCAGAGTGAATGACCTTGGCGGCAGAGTTTTGGATCGCCACAAGGGGGGACAGGTGGGAGCGAGGGAGGCCAGCAAGGAGGAGGTTGCAGTAGTCGAGGCGAGAGATAACCATGGCATGAACAAGGATTTTGGCCGAGGAGACAGATAGAAAGGGGCGAATGCGGGCAATGTTGAGGAGAGCGAATCGGCAGGATTTGGCCACAGAGTCAATGTAAGGTTTAAAGGAGAGGTGCGTGTCAAAAATGTTCAAATATTTTTGTCGGTATTGGTATCATTTGGCCCTGAGACCACCCCTGGTCTCCACCCCTGGTGCCAGGAAGTCTGCTCCTCAGCTGCCTCCCCCTTCCAGTCACATTTTTCCCGCCTGAATGGGCCTTCCAGTCACGTTTTTCCCATCCTGAACTCATCCAAACTCACCCGAACATGACCGAACTGTTCGACCATTTTCAAGTTCGGTTCGGACGTTTGGTTTGGTCGTCCGAACAGACCGAGTTCGGTCTGAACTCCAAACATCCGAACCGTGTTCATACATTCCTAACTGTTACTACTTCCAGGCCTCTGCTTTGTCAGAACTTCCTCTCAGGCAGCCTTCAGCAACAACATGCTTCCCTGGGAGCTCCTTTCTTTAGTGCAGTCTACTCTTCAGTACCCTGACTGCCACAAGCACAAAGCTCCTTCTGAGTCCTGCAGCAGACTGATCCTCTTTCCCTGGCTGGCTCAGATTTATAATTCAAGGCTGACTTCTGCCATGCCCACTTCCCCAGCTATTTCCTCTTTTTGTCTGGCCAGTACCACACCCTTTTCAGCTGCCCTTCCAATTAGACATCCTTCTGGCTACGCCTCAACCTTGCAGGTGCTACTCTTCTGCTGGCGCTCACTGTTTTAAAGGGCCAACTGTCCTATTAGCCTGCACACTGCCGCAGACTATGACTATTTGGGGCCGAATCCTGTGGGGACTCACCCCAGGTAACGGCACCATGTTAAACAGTCCTAATAAGATTGCAGTTGCTCCTCAGCAGCCAGGATTGCAGAGCACTGGCTCTGCCAGCCAATGACAAAGCAGGAGAGGTTTGCATGGGTACATGCATGCATATGTAACTTGTGCAATAGTTGTAACTTTTGGTACGTGGCTGTTAGGGTTGTGAGCTTTGCCCACCCCGGTACAGTTCTAAACAAAGAGATGAAGAAATGGCTGGGGATAGAATAAGTGATAAGTAATCTTAGTTGAGTTATCTCTTTAAAATAGCCCCCCAAGTGTTATACATATTTATTTATTTGCATCCTGCCCTTGCCCAAAGGCTCAGGGTGACTTACAGCATAAAAATAAAAATTGAGAGCCAGTGTGGTGTAATGGCTAAGTGCACAATACTTGGACCAGGAGGTAGGAGAGGACCCTGGTTCAAGTCTTGCCTTAGCCAGAAACTCACTGGGTGGTAAGTCATATTATATTCTTTCAGCCTAACATACTTCACAGGGTTGCTGTGAGGATTAATAGATGTGTTTTACATATCTAAAGCGCTCTGGGTGCCATGGCAGGGGAGCGCTATATATATAGATAAAGATCAAAAATAATAAAAATCACAAGGTATATAAAATCCCAATAAAACTCACTAGCATCACAAAATCCTATCCCCACCCACTAAAAACATAACCAAATAAGTAGGTCTTGCTTTACTTCCAGAAAATGCTTGGCCTTTGGTGAACCTCCAGGGGAAGGGAATTCTAAAGCTGTGGAGCAACCATTGAGAACGCCTCCCTGCAGGCCCTTACCATGCAGACGTGGTACGCTGATGGAACTTGCAAGAGGGCTCACTTGGCTGAGTTTAGGGAGCACAACAGAATATATGTATCTCCCCAAAATGAGAAAAAGAGGACTTGTGGGAAAAGATGGGTTGTCTCAAGGAAAATGGTAGTGAAGTGTCATTGGTGCTGCTGACCTCAATAGCAATGTGAAGACAGTACCAACTTCAAAGGGTACCATAGAAATCAATGTATAGAGATAGAAATAAGGAAATGAAAAGCATCCTAGAACATGCCCAATCATATGATTTGGTCATTGTTAACATTCTTCACTATGGAAGAATATCCAGTTGTCTACCAGAGTAGATGTATGACAGCACAGATAAATTGCTTTCTTATAAATAGAGATGAACTGAGGAACATTAAAAACTCTAAGGTCCTCCCAGGTGAACATATCAAAACTCAACACAAAATGGTGGACCTTAATATCACAAATTGAATCCAAGAATGTGCAAAGAGTCTACTTGGCAAAACATAGCAAGAGCTTTTTTCCAAATGAAAAAGGTGGAATGAGAATGCAAAAGGGGCAGTAATGGAAAAGAAAGTGGTTTAAATATTGGTAAGCAGTGATCCAGCGCCATGGTTATCAGATACATGAATAAAAGTCATATCAATAAAAGTCATGGTGGTTGCCAAGGTTAAATCCATAGAAGATTTAATTGTCTGTTTTGAAACAAAGGAGGGCAAAAAGAGGTGGATAGATAGGCAAAGTCCTGTGATAAGAGAGCTAACTATATATATATATCTATTGTCAGATCAAAATTATTCAAAAGGAAGCTGAAAATACATTTGCTATTGAAAACCAGACAAAGCAACTGTGGAAAAGTTACTTTAAAATCCTTATAAAAGAAGAAAATTCAAGAGAACCGTGCTGTTTGATAAAATAAAATGAGAGACTGGCAGCACTAGCATAAGAAAAAAGAATTGCAGAAACACTGAGTAGGATGAAAATAAGACAGCCATGGCATACCAACAAAAGCATGGTGGTGCATGTGGCAGGGAGGAGTGTATATGCTGACACAAATATTTACTATCACAATAATGATGGAGATGAGTTCATGACACCTGGAGGAAAAGGACATTAATGCCAATATTCAAGAGGAAAGATGATTAATTGAAGATCTGGAGTAAAACTATTTGCAAAAGATGGCAAAATGTAGTGAGTTAGCAACAATCAGTTTGACTTTGTGCCTGGTAAGTCAACTCAACAACAAAAAAGAGAGCGAATCTGAGAATCTTTACATGATGTTCAGTCAGTCGTGAGATGTAAACCCAGGTCTGTCTTAATCCCTGTCTTGTCCACACTGGTGCTTGTTGTTTTAATAGGACGTTTTGAGAGGCACCCAGGTGGAATAAAATTTATAGAAGTTGAGGTGGATACTTGAAAGGAATTACATGAGATTTAGCAAGAAGAAGGTAGATTATAATGGCTGGCAGATGCCATGATCTCTTGTGGAGAGAAGAGGATGCTGTAAATCTGGGAGCCAATCAGAATCAAAAGTACAGAAGTTCGAATACTTTGGTTTGATAGTACAAGAAAAGGACAATTCAGAAATGAGCTAACAAGTAGTAAGGGAAAGCCCTGGAACAACTAGAGAGAAGAGCGATCTGGCATAGGAGAATCACTATAAAACTTAAAAGCAAGATTTACAAGATAAAGATTAGACCTGTACAATTGTATGACTCTGAATGCACGTACCACACAAGGATAGGAAGAGACACTGGATAAAAACAGATGTGATTTGGGCCCGCTTTGGGCCAGAACCTGGCGGTACATGTAAACACACACTGCCAGATGTTAGCCCAGAATTGCCTCCGACAGTTTGGCTGCTAGCCCAGACTATGCCCTCTGAACAATCTCCAAGGTCACAGCCCAGACTAAGACCTGCTTGACTAGGACAAAGCAGGCTAGCACATCTGTGCGACTGCGGTGTGCCCAGCTTGGCAGCCACCATGGTTTGCCTCATCGGGCACCATGGCTGCCCATCATAGTGGGGGCAGGGTGTGGGGAGCACAGCATGGGCGGGGCTGGAGGTCTGTACATTTGTTGTGCTCCCAGCCATACCTGGGCTGTGCAACCAGCGGGATTGCTCCCTAGCCATAGTGACATCAAGTCAGTGCCCCAACCTGATGGTTTTCCACCCTGGGTTGGCCTGGGGGGCAGTCCCACTGGCTGCACATCTGTTTTCACCCACTGAACGTAGATGAAATTAAATTGGTAAAATGGATGTTTGGTGTCAGAAAGATCAGGAATAAGTCAAATAATTTGAACGCTGCACCAAATATAGAAATATGTAGGAAGTTTAGGTTCAGATGGTTTGGACACACAAGGAAATTCCAAAGAATATATAGGCAAAAGGGTGCTAAACATACAAGTATAGGGTGAGACCAGTTAGAAGTCCTAAAATCAAATATGAAATGTTATATAAAATATATGATCCTCTATTATAGATATGAGTTTCTAAAGAACTGGTTCATGACAAATTGGAGTGGAGAAGAATAATTTTACAATTAGCAAAGCTACAAAAAGTTTGAAAGGCTCTTTGAGTATTTGTGTGAAAAGCTGTCGATAGCAGATAATTGATCAGAAGTTAGTTTGTTCTTCAGGAATTATCTACAAGCTATAACTTAAGTTTATTTGTTAGTTACTATGACGAATAACAAGGTTGATGGCTGCTGTAAGTATTAAGGACTATCAAGTGATCTGTTACAAATAATTTGTTGCAACTGATACTGTATTTTCTGTTCTGTAATATACTTGCAAGTAATTGGTATTGTTTCAACATCCTCATCCGATGATTCCCAAACTTGTGAAGAGCTCACATGTTAACTATAAAAGTGTTTCATGGTGCAGATATTTAGGCAAATAAATATACATGTGTGGGTGCAAATTTGAATGGCAAATTGACACTTTCTAAGAACATTTTTGTGAAAAGCATATTCACATGAAATTTGAACCCCAAAGTGAGCCCAAATCACGTCTGTTTTTACCCAGTGTCTCTTCCTATCCTTATGTGGTACTTGCATTAGACAAGTGTACAGGTCTAATCTTTATCTTGTAAATCTTGCTTTTCAGTTTGATAGAGATTCTCCTATGCCAGATCGCTCTTCTCTCTAGTTGTTCCAGGGCTTTCCTTTTCTACTTGTTAGCTCATTTCTCAATTGCCCATTTCTTTTACTATCGAACCAAACTATTAGAACGTTCATAATTTTGATTCTGGTTGGCTCCCAGATTTACAGCATCCTTTTCTCTCCGCAAGAGATCATGGAATCCGCCAGCCATTATAATCTGCCTTCTTCTTGCTAATTCTCATAGAATCATAGAATCTTAGAGTTGGATGGTACCTCAGAGGTCATCTAGTCCAACCCCCTGCCCAGTGCAGGAAATCCACACCTACAGCATCCCTGACAGATGGCCGTCCAGCCTCTGTTTGGAAACCTCCAGCAAAGGAGAGCCATCCCACCACCGCCCTAGGCAGTCTGTTCCACTGTCAAACAGCTCTTACTGTTAGGAAGTTCTTCCTAATGTTTAGCTGAAATCTGCTGTCTTGTAACTTTAGCCCATTGGTTCTAGTTCTGCCCTCAGAAGCAACAGAGAACAAGTTGCTCCATCTTCTATGTGACAATCCTTCAGATATTTGAAGACAGCTATCATGTCTCCCCTTAGTCTTCTGTTCTGTTCTCCAGGCTAAACATACCCAGCTCCTTGGGACTTGGTTTCTAGACACCTGACCATCTTTGTCACTCTCCTCTGAATCTCTTCCAATATGTCAATGTTCTTCTTAAAATGCAGTGCTCAGAACTGGACACAGTACTCCAGATGAGGTCTGGCCAGCGCAGAATAGAGTGAAACTGTTACTTCTCGTGACCTGGACATTATGCTTCTGTTAATGCAGCCCAAAATTGCATTCACCTTTTTAGCAGCTGTGTCACACTGCTGACTCATGTTCAGCTTGTGATCAAATACAACCCCTAGATCTTTTTCACATGTACTGCTGCTAAGCCAGGTATCACCTATCCTATACTTGTGCATTTTATTTTTCTTACTTAAATGCAGAACTTTACATTTATCTCTGTTGAATTTCATTTTGTTAGTTTTGGCCCAGCTTTCCATCCTGTCAAGATCAATTTGAATATTGTTTCTGTCTTCTAAGGCGTTAGCTATTCCTCCCAGTTTTGTGTCATCTGCAGATGTGATAAGCATCCCATCTACTTCTTCGTCCAAGTAATTAGTAAAGATGTTGAACAGTACAGGGCTCAGGACCAAGCCCTGAGGCACCCCACTCGATACCTCCCTCCAGATAGATGGGGAGCCATTTATGAGCACTCTTTGGGTACGGTTCTTCAACCAGCTGTAAATCCACCTAACGGTAGTATCATCTAGCCCATATTTAACCAGCTTGTCAAGAAGGATATCATCGGGGACTTTGTCAAATGCTTTGTTGAAATCAAGATATAGTAGATAATGCTATCTTCGCCAAAAGGCCCAGAAACGATCCATTCCCATGATCTATTAAACCAGTAAATTGATCAAAAAAGGAAATAAGATTAGTCTGGCAAGACTTGCTCTTGACAAACCCATGCTGGCTCCTAGTAATCACAGCATTGTTTTCTAAATGATTACTGATTGACTGTCCTATAATCTGCTCTAGAATCTCTCCAGGTATTGATGTTGGACTGAATGGTCTGTGGTTTCTCAGATTCTCCTTTTCCCCCTTTTTGAAGACAGGGACAACATTTGCCCGTCTCCAGTCTTCTGACACTTCACCCATTCTCCAAGAGTTCTCCAAGAGTTCTAATGTCATTCCTTTCTAGTATCAAATGCATACTCACATGAAATTATCTAAAAGTGTCACAAATGATGACAAAACTCCTGTTTTTTATTTGAATTAATATCTGCAAATACAAAAGTATTTTCCTACCAAGATTGAGAATTAAATTACTACTTATGGAAGTGAGCTGTTTATATAATTAACTTAAATATAATACAAAAACCTCTCTACAAGGTTCCCCATGTGAGTCTGCCAAATTGGTGTTTTAATCCATTCTTACAAAAATTCAGTCCCTAATTCCTTCAGCAAACAATGCTAGTTAGCTTCCTGTAATGGTTTTATGATGTGGACAAATAAAGACCAGAGAAGACATCCATTAATATCTTACCTAAGACAGGATTTAAGCTTAAGCTTTCAGAGGTACACATGGTTAGCTAAGTGTTATGCTATGCAACACTCGGTTCTCCTCTGTTTGAAAGGTATTTGTGATTTAGGGAACATGTTTTGATAGAAAGACATCATGGCCCTTTTCAAATGGGCAGCAGTGAGTGGGGGATGGGGGTGCGCCGCAGTGGGTGTACGTCATGTGGGCGACCATTACACAGACGCACACCCATCCCCCACTCTCTACCTATCTCCACGCATGGAGTCATTGCCATTTTGGCTGAGGTGGAAGTGGATGGCTGAGGGGCATTGGGTGGAAGTGAGTGGAGATGGGAGCGCAGGAATGCACACACACATGCCGTAGCGGTCACATGGGCACCCCCCACCCATTCCTACATGTGGGCATGGGGCGGGGTGCGTCTCGTGTGAAATGGCCCCATTTAGCAACAATAATTTTAGCTAGTCTTCAGAATAAGGAATCCAATATTCCTCCTAAGCAGAAGATTGGAATGGAGTAGGGATTCTTCACTGTGTGGCAACCAGGTGCTTGGTTTGCCAGTGAGAAAAAGATGATCTGCCTCCTCTTCTTACAAAGTGAATAGCAACTGCACAGCTGCCTCCTATTTTACATGCTGACTGCTAAAACTAGATTATTTAAAGAATGAAATCTAAAACATTTGCTACTGTGGTGTGGAAGGATCAGTTTTCACAATGAGTCATTTCTCTATCTTTAGGCATTTCTTATTTTAAATGCACCTGTGAGACATGTAGCCAGATACTCTTTAATGGTTATTTTTCATTTTTGATATTGTAGTCTAGATTTTCATATAAGGTGGCCTGATTTTTTTTCATATGGGTGGGCCAGTTCCCTGCCCCATGTATCCTGTGTGCACCCACCTGCCCACACGCACCTGCATGGAAACTGCACACACCTCCATTGTGGGCACATCGTGCTGCATGGAAACCACACACATGCCCGCGCACATAGGGATGCACACAGGATCCATGGGACATGGGATCAGCCCCAGTGCAAGGCATTGTTATAAAAAATTAAGCTCTTTAAATTATTTTGAATTAGGCATCCAAAAATACCAATACCTTTAAAACATGTGGGTCAAAAAGCTCAAATATTACACCCTTTTATTATGTTTTTTATCTACTTGAAAAGCTTTTTTAGAAAAAAAAAAATCTAAATAATGAAAACTAACACACATTTTCACCATCACACACAAAAAAGTGTTTTTGCTCTCCTGTCAGACAGATAACTATACTGGTCATTGGAGAAAATTATCATAGGGTTCTGCAATAGACATCCGATTTCTGCAAAGAGGAAGGGATTCTTCTAGGTAGCCTAGCACATATGTCCATATAGTCATTAAAATGTGTGCTAACTTCCATTTTCCTATAAAGTCATCTATTGGTTTTTTTCCTCAACATTAATACAATTTACCCATTGTAGCCTAAAAAGCTAAACATATAACTGAACTAACAGACACTCTTTGAGGGAGATCAGATTCCTCAACTACAAATCTTCCTTTTCATCATTTCGGCTTTCATACTCTGTCATATAGGCTACTTGCGAGCTGGACAAAGCCTTTCCATCTCCATGAGGAGTTCAGTCTTAGACATATTACACTTAAGTTGATGGTGATACATCCAAGCAGAGATGTCAGAGATGGTTAGCGATGCAAGACTTGATGGAGGGGGGAAGAGAGTGGAAGTGGACAGTAAGCTGAATGTCATCAGCATACAGGTGATACTGGAAGCTGTAAGATTCAGTGGGTTTGCCCAGGGACAGAGTGTAAATGGAGAAGATCTTTGGGAAATTCTGAATGAGAGGTGAAATGGAGGAGGTACCAGCCAGAGAAACTTTGGGAGTTAATAGATGCAACAGTGGAGTGCCACCATCACAATCCAACCCAGGTTGGGAACACACCAGCAACATGGTCCTGACCAGGTCTGCCGGCAAGCAAATACACCAGTGGCTGGGCCACCAGGGAAGGCAAGGAGTCACACGAATGTGCGTCCAGCTGGTCCCGCCCCTATACTGCACCCAGCTCCCCACCCCCTACCATGACAGGCAGGGGATTACAGCTCAGGCTTGGCACTGACATGCCCAGGAGCAATCCCAGGTGAACATCTGGCAAGGCACTAACAAACATGCCGGTGGCTCGTGGGCCCAAATGAGCCTCCACAGGCAAAGCAGGCCACCGTCACATTTGTTAACACCCACTGGAGGAGTGTTTAGGAAACTGGAAGAGAATCAGTTGAAAACTGAGTCCTAGAAAGAGAGGAAGGGAAGGGAATCAAAGAGGCTGTGGTTGATAGTATCAAAGGTGGCAGAGAAATCAAGCAGGATGGGGGTGTCATTTGGAAGCCATTGGTGGCTGGAGCTGGAGTGAGGTTACGATGTGGATAATCTAGTTTTTAATGTTTTATGAGGGATCTGGTGGGGTAGGCTGGAGGGAGGGAAGAGTACAAAGGTATGTGTGTGGGATATGGGATCAGATGAGTTGGGGAGGGTGGAGTTTGAGGGGAGACTGGAGAAGGGATCATTATTTATTTTTATTATGGGGTAGTGAGTTTTTTATTGATTGTATTAACAAGTTTTTTGTTTTGTTTATGTATTGTGTTTTTCTCTTTTAAGCTGCCCTGAGCCCTAAGTAGACAGGGCGGGGTAAATATGAAATAAAATAAAAATTGACATTTCTCAGCAAATGCTGTTTTTAAAGTTTAAAATCATGATAGATTTTTACAATTCTTAAAATGCAGGTACCAAGAGAATGCCTATATGTCTCTCATTATTTGTTCTTTGTTTAAAGATCAAAAGTATGGACTGATCACTTGTAATATCCCTCTGTCTTTAGATTGTAAGCTCTCGGGCAGGGACCGTGTCATTTTATTCTCTGTAAAGTGCCAGGTACATTTCTGGCGCGATATATAAATGCTTATTATTATTATTATTATTATTATTATTATTATTGTTATTATTATTTATTTTGTTTATTATTTATTTTGTTTATTTATTTAGATTTTTATCTCGCCTTATTCCCAAATCCTCAGGGCAGTTAGCAACATGAGGAAAAAACCCCATAAAATACAAAAGATAAAACCCATAAAAGACACATTAAAAACCCATAAAATACCCCCTAGTGCTAACCCTGCCTGTTAAATGGCTGGTCAAATAAATAGATCTTACACTGCCTCCAGACTAGGGCTTTGAAGAACCTCCAGGGGAAGGGAGTTCCAAAGCCCTGAAGTAGCCAATGAGAACTCCAGCTCTGCATTTTTAGGTCGTATGGACCTGGAACTTACAAGAAAGCACTCTTGGATGACTTGGAGACCATAGAGGTTTATAAGAGGGAAGTGGTCCTTTAGATATGTAGGCCATATAGAGATTTATAAGTCAAAAATAGAACCTTGAATTGTCCCTGGAACATAATTGGCAATCAGTGCAGACTCTAGAGCACAGGTATAATTAGAGCTGAGGTGAGAACAACTGTTCCCGTACTGTTGGGAAATAGCTACGGCTCGCTGGTATTTTCTCACTATATCAATTGAATCCATGGAAACAGCTTTTGCTGCAATTGCTCAATTCAGCACTAGGTGTAAAGTGCTCTCAGCGACCCACGTCCATCAAGAGGTGGACCACTGCATTCTGCACCAGCTGCAACCCAAGGAAGTTTTCAAGGACAGCCCCACATAGAGTACATTGCTGTAGTCTAGTCTCAAGGTAATAAAGACATGGATGACCATGACCAGGTCCATATCGAAAAGAAAGGGTTGCAGCCTTGTCACCACTGGACTTGGTGAAAGGCACTCCTGGCCAAAGCCACAATGGGTATTTTCAGACGTTACGAGATCACAGTGAACCACGGTGAATATCCACCTGTGGTCAATGTGTCTCGAACGTCTGTTTGGCGGCCGCCAGATGTTTGCCACGGTCAATATCCACATGGGGTCAATTTGAACCACGCTTCCCGGGCTAGCCAGGGGAATGTCCCGGGAAGCGTGGTCAAAGAGATCCCCAGCGGGGACAAAAAAAAAGTAACATCTGGCCGGGCGCCACGGCCCGGGATCACCGGCGGGATCCCGGGCCATGGCGAATCCGGCCCGACGCGGCGGCCGCATTGGCCCCGTCGCCCGCCTGTCTCCCCAGAGGGCGGGCGGCGGGAGCGTGGAGGGGGCGGGGCCGTGCAGCCGCACGTTGCGCCATGCAGCCCCGCCTCCTCCCAGATTCCCCGCCGGGATCCCCCCGGCATGTCTGTTGCGGCGTGACGGGGTGGCCCCGGCGGGGAATGAATGGGTTGATTTCGGTACGGGGCCAACGGGCCCCATAACGTCTGAAATCACCCAATGTTATGTTCCAAACACAGCTTAGGATCCAAGGCTGAGAACAGGAGTAATTAGGGGAAGCTGTCCCCATCAGTGATGCATGACACAACCTTTCCAGTATCACAGGGCCAGCCAACCAAGATCACTTCAGATTTGTCTGGATTCAGCTTCAATCATCTCACCCACATCCACTTACCAATGATAGCCAGGCACTGATTAAACACAGAGACTGAAGGACCTGGGTCAGATGTAGATTTGTGTGTTGCCCGCGTATTGATGGTGGTGCATCCCAATCTCACCCAGTGGCCTTAGATACTCATTGAACAGGAGAGGAAACTAGATGGAACCCTGTGGGACCCTACAGGAGAGAGGATGGGGGATAACGAGCAGTTGTGCATCACTAAGTGTTGAAACCTCCTTGACAGGAATGAGTGGAACTACTCAAGCCAACCTGCGGACCCTTGCCAGGTCCCAGTCATGTTATCAAAACCTCATAATCACCTGTAACAATTTAACAAAGGTTGCTAAAAGGTGTAATGGGATCAGCAGGTAACAATTTACCCTGCTGGTATCTCTGGGTAGATCACTGACCAGTGCCACAAGCAGTCTCAGTACTATACCCAGGACAAAAGCCAGACTGACCCAAGACCAGAAATCCAACAGCATCAAAATTTATTTATTTATTTATTTATTTATTATTTATGTATCCCACCCTCTCCTGCCTCCAGCAGCTCAGAGTGGCTTACAGTAGTCAACAATCAATCAATACAATAAAAATATATAAAATAGCAACAATGAAAATCTATACAATAAAAACAGGCAACATGTGGGAAAATATATAAAAACCCACCCACCTCTAACCCTCCCCACAACCATTCCCTCCACCAAATGCCTGGCGGAAGAGTCAGGTCATATACTGGTGGCAAAAAACAAGGACAGTTAGGCTGAGGTGAACACCCACTGGGAGAAAGTTCCAGAGCGCTGGTGTGGCCTCTGACAATGCCCGCCTGTTGGTCCCCACCTGATGTTATCAAGGAACCTCCAGGAGGGCGCCCGCCTGATGACCGCAGGAGCTGCCCCAGATCTCAGAAAGTGAGGCAATCTTTCAGATACCCAGGTTGTTAAGGGCCTCGGCCCCTGAAGCTGCCAGGTGACCACCCACTAAAAAGAGGAGGTTTGAGACAGGGTGATAGCTGTCCAAGGATCCAGTGTCAAGCAATTGTTTTTTGAGAAGGGGCTGGATGACTGCCATTTTAAGGGTGTCCTATACCCTGCCCTCCCATAGGGATGCATTGACAACTCCAGCCAGCAAAGGACCCAATTTTTCCTGGCCAAGCTTTCACCAGGTAGTACAGGCATGGATCTAATTTGTAACTGGTCAACTGCATTGCCCCAAGCACATCCTCCACAATAGTGGGTGGGTATTTTCAGACATGACGGGGCGACTTTGGCCCCATCACGGAATCACCCTTTTGATTCCCCACCGGAATCGCCCCGTTACGGCCAGCAGACGTGCCGGCCGATCCCAGCGGGGAATATGGGGGGGCGGGGCTGTGCGGTGCAAATTGCAGCCGCACAGTCCCATTCCCCCAGCCGCCCACCCTCCTGGAGATGGGCAGGCACAGTGGCCAATGAGGCCGCTGCATCCGATTCCCACTCATGGTCTGGGCCACGGCCCGGAATCGGCGGCCAGAAACAGACGTTACTGGCCGCCGATTCCGGGTCGTGGTTCAACTAACCATGCTTTTGGCGATGGTCCCCGGACCAGCCTTGAAAGCGTGGTTATTTTGATTCCCACTGGAGGTTCACTATGGTGAACATCTGGCGGGGATCAAACAGACGTTACGGGACCATTCCCCACCACAGGGTATTGACTGTGGTTGAGCATGATCTCGTAATGTCTGAAAATACCCGGTGACATCATTTGAAACTGGTCCAAATAAACAGGACAAGGCTGAGCCTCCACAGCTCCAAACTCTGGCTGCTGTCAAACTAGCAAACCTGAAGTCATGATGAATACAAGCGATTTTGTCTGCAAAGTGAGTAGCAAATTCATCACTGCTTGCTGTGGATAACTCAAACTCTGGATGGAGACAGCCTGGATTTACCAAGCTGTTTACCACCTGGAACAGCTTCCCTGGGTAACACTTTGCAGATGCTATGGTAGCAAAGAGGATAGCTTCCCTTGTCACTCCTTCAGAGGCGATCTATGGTGAAATTGGTCAGCTTCAGCATAAGTTGAATGCCACATGCAGGCTGCAGCTAGTGCAGAATGCAGCGACTCGTCTCCTTACGGGGACGGGTCGTCGGGAGCATATTACACCTGTGCTCCGAGCTTTGCACTGGTTGCCGATAGCTTGCCGAGCCAGGCTCAAGGTTTTGGTGTTGATCTATAAAGCCCTTCACGGTCTGGGCCCCTTGTACCTCAGGGACCGCATCGCCCTCCACACCCCAGAACAGCTCCTTCAGTCCACCGGGGGTGCCTTCTTGGAGGTCCCCCGTGTTAAACAGGGGGCCACAATGGAGAGGGCATTCTTGGTGGCCACGCTGCGCCTTTGAAACTCCTTCCAGAGGAAGCCTGCCTGGCCTCAAGCCTGTTGACATTTCGGCGAAGTTGTAAAACCTGGCTGTTCACCCAGGCTTTTGGGGAGGGTGGGAGGGTTGGGTAAGGTTTTTAGTGCCCCACCTTATTTACTGTTTAAATGGAGGTTCCGGGCCCTGTTTTAATAATTTTATATATGATTGTTATTGTTATTGATGGTTTTAAATTGTTTTTATGTATTGTATTTTTATGGTTGGAAGCCGGCCCAAGCTGTTTGCAGGAGGGGCGGGGTACAAATTTATAAAATAAAATAAATAAATAATCACCTTGCTCCCCATTTTATCCACTTCAGACCTCCACCCCTGGTATACCAGGAGGACCACGTGTCTGACACCATGATGGAAGCGGATGCCTGAGTGCAACCATGTCAATGGTCTCAGTCAACATGCTGTTCCACAAATCAACCAAGCCATTGACATAGCAGCTGTAATTTGCTGCGCTGAAACTTTTTAAAATTTGCAAGATCTAGAAGTGCCATACTACAATTCATTTTTAATGGAAAATTACAAAATAATAGTTTAGCATGGAATAGCATGGAAACACTGATTCTGCAACTAAAGAAACTCTAACTTGTGGCCATATTTAACACTATTGAGGATAAAATTACCTTTTAATTTACACATTATCTTTCTTCACATCTTTCAATTGCCAGGGTGTCCCTTATAATTCTTTCCTCGGGTTATGTCTTTAAGTTTCTCTTGAGTTGCCACTTTAAATTACCTTTTAAGAGTGCATGGAAAGGAAACTTTTGTTATTTCTCAGTGACTTTCACCAAACACAGGTTATAGCAGGATTATGCATTAAGGGAAACTTTGAACTGTTTTTCTTAAGCCCCTTGTTTTCAGTGTTTTGCTCAGCTCTGTTTCTATTGTATTTCACAGTCACTGAAATCCCAGACATAGAATCGTACATGCATGTTCATATATTTTTTTCTACAACTGGGGGTTCAGGAGCTAAAGGAAGACAGGAGCGAAAAACAGATACATATTGTATTGATGATTACTTTGTATCAGGAAATAAAACTGTTTAACAGCTAGCCTTTTATAGTCTCTCTGTCAGCATATTCAAGGAAAATGAGGGATCCCGGGCCATGGCACGATCGGCCGGACGCGGCGGCCGCATTGGCCCCGCCGCCCGCCCGTCTCCTCGGAGGATGGGCGGCAGGGTGCGTGGAGGGGGCGGGGCCGAGCGGCCGCACGTTGCGCCGCGCGGCCCCAGCCCCTCCCACTTTCCCCGCCGGGATCCCCCCGGCACGTCTGTTGTGCCGTTACGGGGTGACCCCGGTGGGGAACGAAGCCATTGGTGCCGGTACAGGGCCAACGGCCCGCGTATCATCTGAAAATACCCAAGGTATGCTGTGTTGTCAGATATTCACTTCAAAATAAGCACCATATATAGTGTTTAGGTTTTGGTTTTTTTTTAATGCATTAAAGTGTAAAATCAAGGATTTCAGCCATAAAAACAAATACATGAGATAAATATTAGAAAATAATAAATTATACCTATTGACAGTGTGGAAATGGATGCATCATTTATCTATTTTTAGAACCACTTTACTGCAGTAGATCAAGTTTTCTTCCAATTGGTGCACTTAAAACAAACTTCTAAAAATATTTGGGGAAGAATGAGATTGCAGTACAAGAGACTTATCGAAATCTGAGCCTGCACAAGATTAAAATGGGGTCAGAGGGAGTAATTAGGTTGTGAATGGGATTTTTGTTTGAAGGATGTTTCTAGAAAGAAAAAAAGAAAGAGGAATAATAACTAAGGTGATAGTTATGTTTCCTAACTTTATAGAACTTGCATACAGTGGTACCAATCCAGAAATTTTAGATCAGTCTCTTTCATACACTTTACCAAACTCATAGCATAAATTATAGAAACAGCTACAAGAAGTCCAGATTTTTAGAAGCCTAATTGGTAAAAATTATAGTTAAAGTTCCTCATGCAGAGTAGGAAGGGGGTCTGTGGGGTTGGGGGAGGAACGAGGGGACTGGTGTAGCAGAAATGTTAATATTGGCAGCTGAACTGACAGGATACATTTGTCTCCAAACCCAATAGTCATAAAACTAGGCCAAATGGGGCCACTGAGAAAACAAAAGGAAGCTTATTAGTTCCATGCAGAAGTGATATGTTCTGTGTGGGTAGACCTCTGGGCACAATAGGACACACAAAAGGAGCTTGTTAGTTTTTAATTACAAGAGAGTGGTATGGGTCTTTAGTTCCATCATCAACATTTCCTTGCCTTGAGGAATATATGGTCTGTTTAGCTGCACAGGGAATTTGTTTGCATAGTTTTCATTAGTACTAATGGAAGTTACCTCACATGCATCAATCCATTGTACATTGTGTGGAGAAGGCATCATTCTTCTATAGGGTTGTCTGAAGTAAAAATAAGTTGAGTCACTTCTTATTATTTGAGACATATTTTTTTAACCATGTATGCATGGTGCCAAGTTTTCAGTTTCCCAGTGGGGCCTGAGTTACAGTGCAGGGTGATTCAGCTGGAATATACATTTTAGCAAATATACATAAATATCACATTCTCTAGTCAAATAAGAATAGTCAGAAAGAAGTCAGTGTTACTCATGCCTATTATTTTGTTAGTGCATGCTCACGCATTCAATAGAAAAAACACATCACATTCACACCCTTCTGAAACACTGTGGGATTAGGATGGTGGGGGGGTGGGGTCAGAGTGTTCCCTCTCTATGGACACAGGCTGATTTCAAACACACTGCAGCACCTCTGCGGTCCACGGGGGATAGGTGGAGGCAGCGGTGACTGGCCAGTGTGTGGGCGGCCTGTGCCATGGATTCCCACCCACGTCCACCCACTTCCATACACGGAGCATCTGCCATTGTTGCCCGTTGCTCCATGTATGGGCAATGGGTGGAGGAGGCTGGAGCGCGGGAGCATGCATGCACCCTTGCCCACCCACCATGGCGATCCTATGGACATTCCCCACCCACCCGCACACAAGGGGGGGGGCATCCATGCAAAAAGGGCCTTCATCTCCCTTCTCCCACTAATACGTGCCCTGAAAGCATACTCCTTCCTCCTTTCTCCTAGGGTTCCCTACTCCTCCTGCACTCAAGTATGGAAGTGGGGCCAATCCCATGCCCCACATGCACCCCCCATGTGTGCAACCTATGTGCATGTCCATTGCAAGTACATTGTGCCACACGGGTTGGGTGTGGGATTGTGGCCAATGACACTCAAATGAGGGACAACAAGACACTTTGGAATGAGCGGAACCATTTGCATATATTTGCACATGATTTGTGTAAAGTTATGAAAGCTTTAAACAGTCCATTTTTTTACTTTGAGTCTAGGCTGGAGAAAAAAACTAATTTTTTAAAAAAATTTAAAATGAAAAGAATTGCACATACATATATCATCTTTCACAATCTAGATATGAACACTTCTCCTTTCAGCCTTTATTTCACAGCTCTATTTCAACACTTCCCACTCCTCCCAACTGAGCACTACCATGTACAAATCCCTCCCTCTGACAGTAAATCTTTTTTCTACACATCCGACACTTTTCCTGTCTGGATTCTCTGATAGATGAGAGTCTGTGTGGATTCTCGAATAGCCCAATCCCTAACATTAAGGATGCACTGATTTTTTATTTTATTTTTTTGTAACTTTTTAAAGTCAAATAAACTTAATAAATGAAATGTATCCATTGAAAAGGCCAGGTTTGAATAGCTGACATACCAGTTGTCTTTAGGTTATATCACCAGAACTACAGGGGGAAGTACTGGCAGATAAGATCCATGGAGCAGGGACTGTCTTTATGTTACGTGTATCTGTACAATGCTTCATACAACTAATAGCACTATAGAAATGATTATTAGAAGTAGTAGTAGTTGATTCAAGAGAAAAAGGAAGGAACTTTTTCCCTGTCCACAATTCTCTTCCCATCCTTTATGAACAAGCATTGGTGAGGAGGAGCCATCATATTACAAGGCAGTGTGTGAGGTTGCAAGGAGTTGCCTTGTTCCAGGGCTCTCTGGGTGATTCTGGGACTGCAAATGAGCCTTTAATAAGCTATCTTCAGCCCTGAGAATTTTGATGGGAGAGGGGGCAGAGCCCTCCCTCTAAATCTACTCATATGGAGGCTATGGGTGTATGAAAAAGATATAACTAAATTTATTAGGTTTGCAATTAGGTCAGCCTCCTTGTAAGTGTTACTGTTTGACTTTTTTTTTAATATGACCTACCTAGACGTATCATAAACAGGAATACTTTATATCCAAACCTGTATTACACTTCATTCAATTTAGTGAAAGCAACATATGCAGGTTCTAATGGCTTGCATTTGATACAGTATGCTAGATGAGAAAAACAAGTTCAGGGCATTTAGTAGGTTAGAATTGCAGAAAATCTTTAAGAAGTGATTAATCACCAATGGGACATTGTTGTCAAAAGGATTTTGAACTTTGCACTGATTTGAAGTACTAAATTCTTTGCATTTTTCTCTCATAAACCATGTTTTCATTAGTTCCATAGCTGTCTACATAATGAGTATGTGTATGTGTGTGTGAGAGAGAGAGAGAACACACACGCTGGTGTTAGTACACAGAAGCTGTGCTTGTAGCCTGCCACATCAGACTTTGGGTTGTTTAATAAATTAAAGGAACTGACCAGCAAATGTGAATTATAACTCTTGTGTCAGAAGTGGAATCTCCAAGATCAGATAACCATCTCTGTTATTAAGAGCCTGAAAAACATTTGTGGCCTGGCAGGTATAATATACAGCTTTAAAAAATCAAACATTCTAGACGAAAAGAACAGAGTCCAGTGGCACTTTCTAGATGAAGTGCCTGTGAAAAGTATTAAGGAAATTACTCATCTCCAAATTCTGCCTAAGGCCCTTTTTACATGGACGCCCCCCTCCCTCATCCACGTTTTTGGATGAGGGATGGGGGGACATCCATGCGACTGCCGCAGCGGGTGGGTAGGGGTGCGTGCGTGTTCCCGCGCTTCACCTAGCTCCACCCATCGCCCACGCATGGAGGCATTGGAGAAAATGGAGTTGCCTCCATGAGTAGAGATGGGTGGAGTTAGGTGGTGGGTGGGCATCCATGTAACAGGCCACCCATACACCGCCAACCCACCATAGTGCCCCCCATCCTCCCACGCACGTGCGCCCATTTGAAAAGGGCCTTTGACACACATAAGCAGCAGATTAAACTGAAACCAAGTAACAAAGTACTTTCTGCACATTACTGTTAAAAATGTATGTGTTTATAGTATCTAAGTACGGGTTAGGAGAATACTAATAGAAAATCATGTGTAGTCACTAAGCATTATTAGGCCCTTTTCAAATGCGCCGTGGGGGGATGGGTGTGCGCCCATTTCGCACACCCATCTCCATGCACGGAGAAACCAGCATTAGAGACCGTTGCTCCATGCATGGGTGGTGGGTAGAGCGTGGGAACACACATGCACCCCCACCCAATGTGGGTGCTAGTCCTACTGATGCCCCCCCACCGGTGGTGGTGTTCACATGGGTGCCCCCCCCCCCACTGCACACATGCGCGATGGGAAGGGATGCCTGTGTGAAAAGGCCCTTAGTTGTCACTTTACTGTGTTGACACATACGTATATGCACTAATTGACCTTTCCTTTCAAATAATGTAAATAAAATATAAACATGGTTTCCATCAAACATAAAAATTGGTTTAGACTTTACAACAAAATTTTATGCAATTTTTCTTAATGACAGAAGACAGTTTCTGTTTTTTTCATTGTGTTCTGTTTGTATCCCTCCTAGATGGTTCTGTGAAGGGAAAGAGCTACATCATTCTCCTGATATTCAGATTCTTTGCGAAGGTGGCAGCATCCATTCACTGGTAATATCTGAAGCGTTTGAGGACGACACAGGGCGTTATACTTGTCTGGCCACCAATTCTGTTGGCTCTGACACCACATCAGCTGAAGTATTTATTGAAGGTAAGTAGGCAAAAAAGTCAAATGAAGTCAAAGTAAGTCAGCATGTATGATGTTCAGGAAAAAATCACTTCAAATTCTGGGGGTGTGCAATTCATTTTTGTTATTATGATAACAGAAAAGAAAATGAAATTTTTCAATTTTTTTTTTATTATTGTAAAAACTAAAACAACAAATAATAATAACCAGCTGTAACATTTTTATATTCCATCCTGTTTACAACACAGTTGGCACAAATGTATCACACATCTTCCCTGTTATCTGCCAAATTACAGGAAAATTTGATAATGGGAACCAGTTTTAAAAGCAATTGAAGTTGTCCCCTTGAAGACCATTATTCAGATAAATAGTAGCACATGCAGTGCCAGTCAGAGGCAGGCAACTGGCATGGCAGGGGAAGGGAGGCTGTAGGATGGCGAATGGGGAGCAACCCAACAGACTGACAGACACATTCACTGGCCAATTACTGCATGCTTCCAGCTTTACAGGACCAATTGGCAGTGGCTTCAAGGCGGGCATAGAAGGGACATAACTGGGACTTTGAGGATAGCATCTCCACAATCAGGAGACATAGTTTGCACATCCAGGCTGACAAATTATCATCACAATCACATCCTGCAGCAATGTGACAGCGGACATAAGAGAATCTCTATTGGCTCTTTCCTAAACAGATGCTTCCAACTTCCCAGTAACAAGTGGGGGAGAGAATTTTGGGTAGACACAGCACAGAATGAGGATATTTGGTTGATATTTCTGCTGGCCAATTGGCATCACAAACCAATCTTATACCACAGTGGCATGTAAAAGAATCCCTAGCATAGGGATTCTTTGCATATGATGTCCAGGCTTATAAAATTGGGACCTTTTATCACATCTTTCCAATATTTGGCAGAGTTGATTCTGAACATGTGAGATACAGCCCTGATAAATTTCATGTATACTGGTTGGACTACAAAGGTGTTACAGTCAGACATACATTTATATGTTAATTGCTTATACCACCCAGAACCCTTTATCCAATCCTTCTGAAAGTTGGCATAGATAGTTTACTCTTTTGTAAGTTTACAAAAGTTACATGGCAAGTTTACTAACTTGAAGAGGGGTATAAACTTGCCATGTTTCATCCACATTAGATGGAAGACAAAGACATTACAGCCAGAAATATATATGCAGATTTTTGCAAAATAACATAATTCAACTGCTTATAAAATCAGATTCCTTTATCCAATCTTTCTGAAAGTTAGAACACATAATGCCTTCCATTGGAGGTACAATTCCTCTAAGTTTCATCCAAATATAATGAACATAAAAAGGTACAGCCGTAAACATGTTTTCCATTGAAACCAATGGAAATTGAAAACAAAAGGAAAAAACAAAATGAAATTTTGATATTTACAAAAACAAAATATTTAAATAACTAAAACAAAAAATGAAAATGAATAATGACATGGGTCCCTGGTGCACACCTCTATCAAATTCTGCACAGTAGTGATTTTCATGCTTAATTTTATTTTAAGATTGGTTAAATTTAGAAACTTTATAGACACCAAAAACTTTCTTCTGTTGAGGGCAAATTTCAGCCCAGTTCCAGGAAAGAAACGGTCTTGGTGGGAATATTAATATATGTGGAGGTATTCAGTTGTTATAGAATTGGACCATTATTCCATGTTGACGAACACTGTGTGAAAAATAAGGTTCTTGTAGTCACCAGTTAATAAACAGTAAATCACATAAGTAGTGTTTTCAGATGTGATGAGAGCACGGATTTCCACTTTTTTCCCCCCCAAGTGTGGAAATCCATGCTCTTGTTATGGCTGAAATCATCCTCCAGATGTTGGCCCGGTCTGCACTTGTTTGCAAGGACATGGCGGCGCTCGGCCCAGGCTGTTCCTCGGGACCATCCCTGACAAACAGCTTGGGCTAAACACTTCCATGGCCTGTGCAAAATGGGCCGTGGCCCCGGACCAGGGTAAAATGAGCCATCACGTGTGTTGGCCTGCTTGCACTTACCCCGGTCTGGGCCCACAGCAGTTCTGGGCAGCTATGGCTGGGGCCATGCGAACATGTCACCCTGCCCTCTCCCTGCCCCCTCCTCGGCCTCTCCCTGCCATCATGTTTATTCAGTGGCCAGGCCAAATCCTGCCTGGAGTGAGTGTCCTCACTCCACACAGGATTAAAGTATGGTGGTGCTCAGCTCCGTTACATATGAAAGCACCCAAGATGTATTCTAATATTTTGTTCCTTTTCATTTAAAGTCATTAGGTACTTTTAAAGAAGCCATGTCCAGAATAAATTCTAATATACCGATCAGTACTGTCTAAAAACATGAATATTTCAAAATAAAATATTTCTTTTCTTTCAGTGAATTGCATTCAAAGTTATCTGTCAAAGTTAAAATTTTAACTGTGAAAAAATAATCAAAGGAATTTATAATGATGGAATGCTTAAATTAGTCATCACACATCTTAATTAAATTCCACTTTTTCATTAACCGAATTGGTTATTATTCTTTCAGCTACTTTTGGCATATCTTATTCTTTTTCCATTTTCATTTTTCATTTATATCCCGCACTCTTCCATTACAAATGACTCGAGGTGGTGCACAACATAGATACAAATACATCCCGTGCAACAATGCACCAATAATATCTCCAAAAATCATCAATAACTACAAAACCCCTCCCCCGACAATCCATTTTAACATAATTAATACAATTCTACTAAACCCCAGAAAACAAGATACAGCAATACATCACCCTTCCAATTTCTCCTTTATAGTCTACCAACCTCCAAACCCCACCTTCAGCTACTTTCCAACCTCCACCCTGCTGCCACCAAGGGGGAGCCCTCCTCCTACCCTCCTGCTCTCACCAGGAGAGAGGGTCCTTTCACAAGCTAAATATTCATATCCCTCCCCTTCCCACCAAATACTAATAACCACAACTCCATCTGCTGTCCCCAGCCGTTGGTCCCAGCCAAAGGGCACAGTCAAAGGGCAACCCTTTAGACGTGCCCCCGGCACAGCTGTCAGCTGCTCCCTGCCTTTGAGGGAGCGACCCAGAAGCTGGCCTCCCCAAGCCCTGCCCCCTCCCTGGGAGTGGAGATGCCAACACCCTGCCTCGGGTCCGAGCTGGAAACGATCTTCCCCCAACACAGTGCCAAACACATTCCTCGGAGGGGGGGTGATGGTAAGTACCCCCGGCCACAAAATCCATGAGGGGAGGCATCTGCACAGCATCCCTGATCACAATCTCCAAGGGTGGGGGCAGATGGCACAAACCCCCAGTTGCAATCCTTGCGGGGAGAGGAGCGGACAGGAAACATCCTCAGCCACTTCCTCCGAGGGGTGAGGTGGGCAAAAGAAGCCCTCAAATATGGTCTCCAAAGGGGGGCTGGTCCCGGCAAGTCCTCACAACCATCCCCTGCCCCCAACCCATGATTATACCGTTACTATTGCGGCTAGCACTGGCGGCGTTGTTCCTCCTGCCACTGCCTCTGCTGCCACTTGACTCCCCACCTCAGGCTCGAACTCCAGGTCCAGCTGTCACCACTGCCGCATCCCTCAATCCTCTGGCCACTCCCTGCCTTTGAGAGAGTGACCCGGAAGCTGGCCTCCTTGAGCCCCACCCCTCCCTGGGAGTAGAGATGCCAACACCCTGCCCTGGGTTCCAGCTGGAAGTGATCTTCCCCCAACATGGTGCCAAACACACTTCTTGGGGGGGTGGGGGGTGATGGTAAGTACCCCCGGCCACAAAGTCCATGAGGGGAGCCATCTGCACAGCATCCTTGATCACAGTCTCCGGGAGCGGGGGGCAGATGGCACAAACTCCCAGTTGCAATCATCACGGGGAGGGGAGTGGACAGAAAACATCCTCAGCCACTGCCTCCGAGGGGTGAGGTGGGCAAAAGAAGCTCTCAAATACAGTTCCAATCTAGAAATGTAGACTGCAATCCAGAAAAGGCATATGCCAGTGTATTGGGTCTTGCGCTGGTGCAGGGCTGTTAAAAAGCATGCTGTGGTAGTGAGGGTGTGTGGGTGCTGGTGGTTACAGAGCACCGCCGGCCTNAAGTGTATTAAATAAATAAATAAAATATATATATATATATATTTTAAAGTGTTATTGACATTAAACAATAACATTTCTAGATACAAATTTTATACAGAACTCTCCCACTTGAAGAGATGAAAATAAAAAAATACCAGATTTTTGAATCAAATTTTGAAAAAATGAAGTCTTAGGGTGGAATAAAATGAGATGATAGCATGCTGGAGTCCGTGCTCAGTCTATACAGCCCCTACGCAGCCCTCAATCACATTTTTAGTGTATCCTACATAATAAGCGGACAGCCCCTTGCCCATATTTCATGTGCTTGCGGAGGCTTCCACCAGTGGCACTAGAGATCTCCCTCCCCGTGGCTGTCTCCCAGCTGAGGCACGCTAGAGATCTCCCTCCCTGCCTCTCAGCTGAGAGGCTATGGAGAAGGGACACTGGGGAAGGAGATCACTAGCTCACCTCTCAGCTGAGAGGCTACGGAGAAGGGAGACTGGGGAAGGAGATCTCTAGTTTACCTCTCAGCTGAGAGGCAGCCACGGGGGGGAGGGAGATTACTACTACTCCCACCTCTCAGCTGGCCAGGCATGCTAGGTGGAACTCTACGTGCTAGCGGACCTGGATGCCGGTGAGGCTACAGGAAAACCTTATTGATGAGACACGAACACATGGGCACCTATTAGGCATGATTGGCCCACATGGTGAACTTGTGATGTCCCTAGACTCTGCCATGAGTGGTGGTTCTGTGGTGACCGCATGGAGGCCGCATGGCAGATGCCTAATAGATGGGCATGCAGGAAAATGCCTGGTGACTACTAATGTGGGCTATCAACTCATTTTATTTCACCCTTCGTTGTTTTTACAGCATAAAGTGATGGGAGAAAATGGTAATTGAAGGCTGTACATTTTTTTCTCTGAAAACCATGCAAGATGATCATTAGCAATATGGAGATTAATATAATGCTTGCCCCTGAATTATAGAGTCATAGAGCTGGAAGGAACCCCAAGAGTTATCTATTCCAGACACTTTCAGTTAAACAGGATTCACTGCACCTACGCCATCCCTAAAAGATTTCTAGCAATCCCAATTTTAAAAGTCTCCAGCGATGGGGACAAACTCCCTTGGCAAATGATTCCATTGCCTAACTGTTCAAGTAGTTAGAAAATTCTTCCTAATGTTTTCCTTTATATATTTGAAACCTGTAATCATGTCCCGCACCCCAGCTTTATCTTTTGTCTAGACTGAACATTCCCAGTTTCTTCAACCTCTTCTTGTAAGCCTTTCCTTCCTTCCCCTTGTTGCTCTCCTCTAAACCCACTCCAGCTTGTCAATATCCTTCTTAAACTAGATGCCGTTCTCTGGATGAGGGCCTGAGGCTTGAGCAGGTCCCATTTTGTACTTGTACTTTTGATTATACTCCTATGTGTAATACTTTGCATTTGTCATTATTGAATGGCATCTTGTTATTTTTAAGCCCAAATAATTTTGGATTCTGATCCTATCTTCTAAAATGTTTGCAATCAGAACACTTTGCAAATGTGTCATCATCAGCAAATGTGATAATACTCTTCACCCCTTTGTCCAAATCATTGGTGAAAATGCTAAACAGCACTGGATCTAGGACAGACACTTGGGGCCCCACACTTTTTACCCTATTGTTCCCAATCTGACAATCAGCTGTTGATTACTACTCTCTGAGTACAACTTATCAACCAGTTGTGAACTCACCTAAAGAGTAGTTCCATCAAGCCCACATCCCTAACTTGTTTATGAATGTCATGTGGAAGTGTGTGTCAAATGTCTTACTATAGTCAAGGTGTATTATGTCATCTGCATCTCCATTGTCCATGAATATTGTTACTTTACACGGAAGGAGAGAATCCTAGAATGTCAGAGTTTGAAGGTCCCTATCTAGTCCAACCACCTGTTTGGATGCAGGATGACTAAAACTACAAGATACCCAAGTGATCGAGAGCCTAGGACCTCCCTAGGCTACTTGTTCCATTGTGAAACAGCTCTTACTGTTAGGAAACTTTTCCTGATATCTAACCAAAATCTTAGTCCTCTCCTTAAAGATGAGGATTATATTTGATCTTCTCTGATCCTTGAGGGTAGGACCTGTTTTACATGAATTCTTGGAGATGGAAGCCAGTAGCTCAGAAATTACCTCAACTAGGACCGGCCTTACGCAGAGCCAGCAGAAGCCATGCCTGGGCCTCACAGTTGGAGGGGGCCCTTCCTTCATGGTGGTCAGTCCTGGTAGCCTTCGTACCAGTGTTTTTGAGGCCCTGGGACAGGTTATTTCTACAGGGCCCTCCCCACACCTGACTCTCAGCCCCCAGGTGGCTGCTACCTGTGGGACCCTGCCTCCTTTCACCTATGAGGGAGGGGGAGCAGGACCCTGCAGGCAGGAATTAAAGGGGTGCAGGCAGCTACAGAGGGAACAGCCATGGAGGACCCTCATTTTTTTTAGCCCCGTGTCCTGCAAACTCTAAGGCCAGCCCTGACCACAATTAACACCTTTAGTACTCTTGGGTGAATTTAATCAGGGCTTGCTGACTTAGATATATCTAGATTATCCAGATACTCTTTAAACTGATCCTTCCCAATTCTTTCCTGCATCAGTTCCTACTCCTCACTGTTTAATGCTGTTATCTGGTCGCTGTCAGCCACTACCACTATTAACCACCTGAGGTAGTCACTGACAGACGTCCTATATAGGGCTCTTCCACCTCCCCTCAGGTGTCAGTGCCATTGGGTATCTTCAGACGTTACGAGATCACGGTGAACCACGGTGAATACCCACCTGTGGTCACCGTGTCTCGAACGTCTGTTTGGCGGCTGCCTGATATGGCGTTACGGGGCGACCCCGGGGGGGAATGAAGCCGGTGATTTCGGTACGGGGCCAAAGGGCCCCGTAACGTCTGAAATCACCCATTGCCTGCTGCTGGTTGACATTGCCCAGTGTTTTCTCCTCTGCATGGACATGCTCAATGAAGTACTTTGTCTCCTTCTATTTTAGCCTTCAACCCTAAAATATTAGGCCATTTCCTACTCACAGAATAATCAGCCATCTTCCTCCTTAGGAATTTTTCAAAATTAATCTTCATGCTGCTTTTTGATGGGATGATCATCACATTTTTGGTTGCTGTTTTTCTTTGTGCCAAACTCATCTCAAATGTAATTGTATAGAATTATCAAGTTGGAAGGGACCTCAAGAGTCATCTAGTCCAGCCTCCTGCTCCACAGCTACAGCCAGCAGATGGCTGCCCAGTCTCTGTTTAAAAAACTTTCAGCAGCAAAAAGTGTACAACCTACCTAAGCAATTTGTTCCATTGCTGAACAGCTCTTACCATTAGGAAGTTTCTCGTCTCCTGATATTTAACCAAAATCTATCTTTTTTAAAATTTAAGTCCATTATTTTTAGTTTTGTATTCTATGGCGTTTTCTTTGTGGAAGCAACCCTTTCGATACTGGAAGACTGCTGTCATGCCTCCCCTTATTCTTCTTTTTTCTAAGCTAAACATACCCAGATCCTTCAACAGTTTCTCACAGGACTTATCTTTGCGGCCCTGAACCCACTCCAATTTGTCAATGTCCTTCTTAAAACGATGAGTCCCAAACTGAGCACACTACTCCAGGTGAGGTCACACCAGGACAGAACAGAGTAGTAATATTATTACTGTGATGTGGAAATGATATTTCTGCTAATGCAGCCCAAAACTACATCAGCCTTTTTTGCAGCCACATCCCATGGCTGACTCATGTTCAGTTTGTGTTCGACCACAATCCCTAGATCCTTTTCGTATGTGATGTTGCCAAGCAAGCTAACCGTCATCTCATACTTGTGCACTTGGAGAACTTTACATTTATGGCCATTGAATTTCATTTTGTTGGTTGCAGTCCAATTTTCCAGCCTATCAAGATTTTTTTACTTCAATTGAGTTAAAGCTGTCAAGAATAAGTACAACCCACTATTTTCTTTTTCTTCCCAGAAAGTTGCATCCATACAGCAAAGCTTCTAATGTAGTTTTAGATAATATGAGGGAACTAAAAATGTTTTCAAAGAAATCCGCTGTTACATGACAAAGTGTGAAATTGCACTTGTGAAATTTCACTTTAAGCCCAAATGGCTTCAAGTTAGCAGTTATCAAATCAAGTCAGGTGAAGAAAGCTGAATTTATATATTTTTTAAGTACATTCTTCAACTGAGTTGACTGTGAGTTCTGTGTAATTCTGTAAGCAAAAATAAGAAAGCAATAAAGTGTTTGTTTTTGGATTGAAGAATAGCAGTGACAAATTATAACAGAACTCAATTTATATGTTTTCCCTCCCAGGTGCCAGTTCATCAGATTCTGACAGTGAAAATTTTGTTTTCAAATCAAAATCTGGAGCTATGCCACAGTAAGTGTACACAATAACTTCAATAATATATTATAAATTATGTCCCGGTAACTGTGGGAGAATGACTGCAACATTGTTTTGCTTCACCCTTTCTCACTGCCCTTTTTTGAGAAGAAAAGGCTGACTAACTGTTGTTAATTAATGATCAGATCATGTTAATGTATTATATTGTACCCTGATCCCGGGGCTATGCATTTGCAGAGTCCAGTTCAGGGTTCAGGGCCTTGTAACTTGGAGCTAGCCAAAGTTTGTTGCTTTTTTCGTTTGTTTGTTTTTGTTTTTTAATACCACTGTAATCCAATGACCACTTGTTTGAAAGAAAAGAATCAAGGCTGGTTTAAATTAAATGCACGTAGAAAACGACAACGTACAGCTGCAGCCTGACTAATTTGGCTCTCCTCATCCAAAAGTATTTACTTAATCTGTTTTTCGAGGAAGCTGAGACTACCTGTGGTGTAAAGTGGCAGTCACCGTGAAAAATGATGGCAGCAGAGGATCTTAAGTTAATTAAAATCTAAACAGATGTCAGCTGAGAGCGTATTAAAAACTAAAAAGCATAATGTTTCTGTCCTAACACTTTATTTGTACTGCTCTCCCCAACCCTGTAGAGGCATCAGTCATCACAGCCGAGTGTAGCATATATTTGCTGTGTTCATCTCGCATATGAGAGAGACAATGCTGTTAGGATACCTTCAACTGGACCAACTTCTGTTGGTGAGGGTATTTTTTTAATAGTGTCCACACTCCCATAAGTTATAAGCGCTTGTTGTGCTTAAGCCATCCAAGCATGGTAAGAATCTAGCTGGAGGAAGATTTTGGAGAGTTGTGAGCCTAATTGAATCTATCCCAGGGGTATGGAACGTTCACCCTGCTGGAGGCCAGCCAGACCCATGCCCCATCAGGGCTCTGCAGGTCACCGCATCCTGCCGAGGGATGGGAGTGACCTACTACACGGGGAGCATGGTTGGCAATGCAGAAGCACTCACCACTCCCACTGGTGGCCTGTGGAGTGTGGACGACGGGGACGGTAGCTTCTGGGGGGGCCAAAGGGTGAATGCATGTGAGGCAGAGGTTCCCCCTAGTCTACCCAATTCTGGACTTTCCCTTTTTGTTGTACTTGAAACACTATGAATTTTACTGAAGCACATTCCATAAAATTGCTTTAAGAGCTGACAGACTCTTGGCTTCTCCCTTTGTTCAGGGCTCAGAAGAAAACCACCTCTGTTTCTTTAACAATAGGATCTTCTGCTCCAAAGGCTGGAGTCACCACAGCTGTAATCCAGCCTATCTCTGTGCCTATTCAGCAGGTATGCGGACAACACTGTATTACATCAGAAGGAATTACTGTGTTTAGATTTCAACCAGAGGTGGGGAAGCCTGACAATTTGAGGACTGTTTTGAGGGCTAGTTCATTCTATATATCAAACATGTAGGATTTAAACTTCTTTTTATATTTCAAATAATGCCTTAATAATTTAAACAATACCAAAATTACACTATTAGTAGTAGTGCTATTGCTAGAGACCAGGGGGCCTTTATGTTGAGCACTGCACAAACATAGATTCTTCCTGCCCAAAAAGGCCTCAAATCCAGTGGTCTGATCTTCAAATGGGGCTTGTGCCACCAAAAGGTCTTGGAGAATCAAGTTACTGATCATTTAATTTACAAGGTTTTTTTTACTTCATTTGGTGTGGATGCATTTATGCATGTAAGTATTTATGTTGCTAAGGTTTTAAAAACTAAATTGTGCCAAGTACTAATATTGTTTAAAAACCATTCTAAAATATAAAAATAATGCATATGAGAACACCATATGCACATATTTATTAGCTACAGATTGAGCCTTAGTTTTATTTTCCTGTGTTTATCCTATAATTCATAGTTGTGGTTTTAGTGATCAGTTGCAGCTATTGTGGACATCAGGGGTTGATCCAGTGACTGGATCCTCACTCCTGTAGAGCTCGATAGGTGGAGCATTCTTTGGGTAGGGGAAGAGACATGTCCCCCCCACACCCCCAACATCAAAAATAGCCCAATATTTTTCTTGTGAGTGAAACTCACCATTTTAGGTACTGGGACCGAGATCTCATTGAGATGTGACCAGTGTCAAATCTCATTGAGATCTCGGTCCTGGTACGAGTTCTCAGAAAGAAAAAATAAAGTAATTAAAACTAAAAATCATTTTGCATGTCCAAAAGGGCTGCTGCCTTCAACCAAAATGACAGCAATAGCATCACCACTATTTTGGTTAAGGGCAGTGGATTTTGCATGTGCAGAGCGGCCCAGCAGCCACTTTGCACATGCGCACTGATTTTTAAAAAAAATTATTTTCTCACAGAGAACTCAGCAAAACAGTCCTGGTTTGATGAGATAGCTTGCAAATGCAAGATCTTGTTTCAGCCCTAGGCAACATGACCCCCATGTAGGGGGTGTGGCGGCCTACATAGAGAGTCATATCATCTATGTAAGGGGCATGACCACTGGCATGGACGTGTTCTGCAGCTGGCTGGTAGGAAATGAACTGCCAGCAGGCCATGGAGCTTAGTACCAGGCCATTTCAGTGGGCATAGCCTCCGGGGTCATTTGACACTGGCCACAGGCCACAAAAGGACCTTCATGGGCTGGATGTTCCCCACCCTTGGTGTACATCGATTGATGGAGACAGAAAATGTTACTAATTCTTTTTATTTAATTAATTCAAGCACTTTTCTCTAAGATTCATTGTAAGAGACAATAGTGAAATATGTAGTTTCACTATACGGTATGAAACTGAACAGTTTAGAGATGCTTAGTTTAAGGAAAATATTTTGAGGGTGTTCACATGAGTCAAAACCAATTATGACATCTGGGCACACATCACTGGAGCACATAAAAATGCTACCCTTAGATCTTGGATTTCAGTTGTTGAAGCATAGCAGATGTGAAATCAAAAAGCTACAATATTGGACTGTGAACTCCATTCCAACAGTGGTGGCTGGTGGGCATCTAGGTTGGTGAGGCAAGGGGCGGGTCCTCCTAAAAGTTTACACATTACTATGGAATACACACTGAGTAGAAAAAGCACAGTGAATACAAATCTAGAGACTACACAATACTGATGCCATGCAATAAGGGGTGAAATGCAAAGCTCTGTCAGCAAATCAAAAAGGGGATGCAGATATTGCTACTGTAGGTTAGGTGCTAGAAAAGAAAATTGGCAAGTTGAAGTTTCAAGTCTGTTTTAGATAAGGGGACACGTGCGTGATTTCTTTCACTTTAAAAATTTGTTACTTTAGAAGTAAGAATCCACACAGGAGAGAGACCCTGTACATTCCAGGAATGTGAGGACATCTTCAGGAGATGTTGGCGCACTCAATACACATCAGCGAATCCACACAGGGGAGAAACTGTACATGTGTGGAGAGAGAAGGGCATGAATGGTAGAGTTCACTTGGGAGGAGGCATGGGGAAGAATACTAGGAAATTGTATAGAAGACTTAAAGTTTAGCTACTGAGCCACACTAATGGAGCTACATTTCTAATCCCTCACCACAGACCAGCCTCTCCTATCCCTGCTCTCCTTGCCTTACACCTCTTCCCCCTATGAACACAGATCACTCCCTCTCTTTATGCACTCTGTTCAAAACTGACACCTGAAGGTTTAACCCAGGAGCTGCTTGCCTGCAAGGGGAGGGGCTGACTGGAACCTCTGCTGCAGGCTGAATAAAAGACCCTGGGTGCAGCAGTGTGGATCAGTCCCCAGAACCAGCAGGACTCCAAACAGAGGTGGAATATCTTAGTTGAGCTACAATTCAAGCACATGCATATGGTATCTCAAGACCATAGGAAATTAGAGGCCAGAATCCAGGGACACACTAATATAAATGACAAAGCATGTCCATTGGGAACAATGGCAAGAATACAAATGCCAAGTATGGAGACATGTAAATAACAATATGCTTTAATGGGCTGTAAAGCAAAACAATGATGCTGCATCTCCAGTACTGAATGGGTGTGTGTGTGTGTGTGTGTGTGTGTGTGTGTGTGTAAGTGTGTAAGTGTAATGACAAGAAAGGAGCCAGGGAAAGGAGATGGAACAACAAGGAAGAGGGTACAGGGAGTGGATGGAGTGAAAACCTGAGTGGAACAATAATGAAAAAAACCACCGGAGTAGGTGAAATGACAGGGAGGAGGCTTCAGGGACTGAGTGCAATAGCAAGGGATTGGGTGGAATAATAGGAGAAATGCCATGACAAGCTGGTAGAATGGCAAGCTTTTTGGTGAAATGATATGTGATTAGGAGGAGTGACAAGGAGCCCATGGGCAGCATTCCTATCATGCCACCTGCTGCGGTCTACAGCAAGTTATTATGTGGCATCTTTCCAGTTCCTGGATCTGTATCCAGTTCCTACCCCCAAGCACTGAAAAACTGAGCTCAGTGCAAGCAAGCAGAAATGAAGGCATGTACATGAGAATAAGACATGAAGACAGGGGACGGATCCATGACACAGATCTATTGATCTAAACTCTCCCTTTCCTCTTCATGCCCTGTAAGCACCACGCCCCCAATGTCTATGTGCCGGCCCTCGGAGATTGCACTAATTTTCAAAGTGGCCCCCGGCGGGAAAAGGTTCTTCACTCCTAGCACAGAAGCTAGGCACTGGGTACTTAAGGGCTGCATTCAGGAAGAGAAGCATCCAGATCACAGATCTGTTCCCTGTCCTTTCTTGCATATCCTCGTCTCTTCTTCCCTACCCTGAGCTCAGGCTTTCAGTGCTTGGGAATAGGAATAGGATCCAGGCACTAGACCGAGAAAATGGAAAGGGACCAGAATAAAAACTAGCTACAGGCCACACTAAAAGACTGAACTCAGGATAAGGGAGAAATGATGGGGAACATGCACGCATGGACAGGGGAAAGATCCATGGCACAGAGCCATGATTTGGACCTTCCCCTTCCTGAGCGCAGCCCTCAAATACAGCTGTCACCAGGAGAAGGGGGCCAAATCTGGGGAAGGGAGTAAGGGGGAAGCCCAAACAAAAAAGGGGATTGAGAAAGGAAACGTGTGGAGGAGTTCAGAGGGTGGGGAGGGGGGAGAAAGGAGAGGGGAGGGAGTTCAAAAGAGACAGGGGGATAAAGAAGAAGGGGGGAGAAAGGAGAAGGATGACTCCAAATAAAATGAGTGGGGGGGGGGAGAAAGGAGAAATGGAGCCCAAACAAGAGGGGGAGCCCTAGCAAGGAGGGAAAGAAAGGAGACGGGGGAGCCCAAATGAGGGTGGAGAAAGAAAGGAGAGAAAGGTAGGATATAGTTGCAGTTCTGGACACCATTTTCTTCAACTCCATTCAGCTTGACGGGTCTGGTCTCTGGGGGAGGAGAGAAGGTGGGAGGTGTGGATTCAGTCCTTCCTGCTGCTGTTCTTTGTTGTGATTGGCTTGGGGTGCTGGCTCCATCGCCCCCCCCCCCCCCCCCCCGGCCAGGCTGATTGGCTGGGCAGCTCCATAGAAGACTACAGGGAGTCCCTGAGCCCCTGCCTCCAGCCCCTCTCTTCCTTTGAACTGCAGCACTGTGCCAGGGGCAATTTTTCTGGTGCCCCACTAGTCCCACATGCCAGTGAAGCCCAGGAGAGGCCAGAAGCAGAGAGAAGCCTTCTCAGCATGTGCCCGCTCTGCGCTCTCATTATGGTAATGTAGGGCAGCAGCCGCAAGAGCTGGTGAGCAGAGGGAAGGCAGGGCACCACCCCTTTCTGCCCTTACGACCTATTGCTTCTGCATACCAATTATATGTATCTGGAGATTTGCAGTAATTGGATTGACTTGTACTGTTTGTTAACTTCAAACTTTATAGTACTGATATGTTTTGCATTTTAAGTAACTGCCTTACACTTTTTTTAGGTTCAAAGTCCAACTTCATATCTATACCGAGATGGATCCAAACCATCTGCACCCGTTTTTACAAAGGTCTGTTTTTTCCATTCTATACATAGATTTTCATTCTATATTTTATGTTCCATTCTCTAATATCAAAACACTTTAACCTATTGATTGATTACTGGTGGGTTCCCTTCCATGTGGGTATCATTTAGGGCTGAAACTCGTTCCTCGGAAATCTTCAGAATCTACCGAGGAGTCCAGTACTCGGTTCCAAATTTCCAAAGTCCGAAGTTCGGAATACCGTGTCCGGTCCCCAGAAAACTTTGGAAGCCCTCATCGAGAGTTAGTGTTATATCGCACGTGGAATGATCCAGAATGGTTGATGACCCTCTAGGAAATGGAACTTGGGGGGGGGCAGGTATGGGAGGTGATGGATAAGCCAGATGGCAAGTTTTGATTGGTTTGCAGGAGCAAAATAAAAGTGGCTGCACAGCCATTTTCCATTCTCTTTGGTTAATTTGGTGTGGACTACACTGCTGATCTGTACGTAATTGGCTTGCGGGGGAGGGGTGCCTGGCCTGGCCTGGCCTGTCCATAGTGGGGACGGGGGTTAGTTGTTTTTGTTTCCAGTGCCATGCCATGATTATTTTTTTATTTTTTTGAAAAAAAATTGTGTGTGCCACACTTCTGCTGCCTGCTGCTTGGTAGGCACCATGGAGGCTAGAGGGATCTCTGTCTTGGTCTAAGTTACCAGTGCCACACCAATGCCATGCCTTCATTAAAAATAAGTGGGTGCCACTCGTGTCTGCTGCTTGCACTGAAGTTGGCATCATGGTGGCCAGAGGGATCTGCCTAGCTCCACTTTCCCTGGCCTGGACTGCCCATATACTAGGGACAATTCTGGGGTTGCCAGGGCCAAATATACTTAAAGTTTGGGTGCTGCCTGCTGTTGCTTGTACTGTCTGTTGGCAAGTTGTCAGTACCCTAGAGGACTTGGTTGGCATAATGATTTTAAAGTGGGTGCACTGCTGATGGTGGGTCGTGCTGTGGGCACACTACTGCTGTTTTTTTTGTGGAATTTCTGCCGCAGTTGCACTTTTGTGGTGGATTTGTCTTCTTGAGTGATTGTCCCACTCTTGCTAGCCAGCTCTTCTGGGCACTGCTTTGTTAATGCATAAAGATTTTAAAGTGGGTGCACTGTTGATGGTGGGTCATGCTGTGGGTACACTGCTGCTTGTTTTTTGTGAGATTTTATGATACTACTTGTGCCGACTTGGCACCAAGTAGCACCTGTTTCCACCATTCTGAAGTTCCGACTTCTGAATTCCGGGTACTCGGACAAATTGCCGAAGTCCGTCCGAGTACCCGAACTGGGTGTTCGGAACTTGGTGCGAGTATCCGGAAGGCCTACTCGGTGCAGCCCTAGTATCAGTCCTCTTTTGGAAAAACAACTTTTCTTTGCAAAAGCAAATTCTCAGATGTATGCCATAGGACTGCATGTTCATCTTTCACTTGCTGTACTGCACGAATAATGTCAGAGTAGTGTATGGCTACAAAAACAAGACACTAGATTAACAGATGGTAATAGGAAGGATTCATCTTCATAATTACATGCCCTGGATAAATCTCCTAGTTCTGAAATTGCTTGTTTCTAAGACCACATTTATACCTGTGGCAGCGGCCAGCCACATGCAGATTTTGGCTCCAGGAGAAACTGGGAGAGCCAAAACCTGCGCAGAGTTCGGCCAGCATGAAAGTCCCCACGCGCGGCTTTACCAGAGATCACCCGGAAGAGTACAAAGCTGGATTTTCCTTCTCTCTACTCTTCCAGGTGACCTCCAGCAAAGCCGTGGGGTGGAGGGCTTTCACACCAGTCGAACTCTACGCAGGGGGGTTCTACACCAGCTGAACTCTGTGCAGATTTTGGCTTGCGGGAGCCAAAATCTGCGTGCCGGCACAGAGATTAATGTAGTCTCAATGTGAGCTTAATGTAGTTACCAGTCTTTCAAACAACTCATCTACTATCATCATGAGGATTATTTAAAATGTGCATAGCACAAAATGCTTAATCAGGGATGAAACACTGGAGAAAAGTCTGTTGAGGGTTATTGGATGTCTCCTGTTGTTTAGTAACCAATCAGTATCACTATCTAACCTCCAAGTCCACTTCAAATCGGTCCATTTCCCACCAGGACATTCAGCGAAAATCAAACGATCCCTTCCCATGGAATAAGTACATGCATTATCCAGGCGACAAGGGGGAAACTCAGCAAATAAAAGATTAAATAAGATTTTTGCTTAATAATTTTATCATGAGTAACACAGAATTTGCTCAAAATAATGAGACTCTTCCTTCTCATCCTATTGTTAAAATGCTACTTTATTGCTACTGCAGCAAAAACCTTTTAGATCTTTGTGTGTTTCTTCAAGTCCATACAGTATATCCAGTAATTTGTAGTCCAAGGTTCTCAGGACCCTCCTCTACATACATGGAAACACAAGTATCTGTGCTTGTATTATTTCACATTCCTTTGAAGGTTTCCTACAGAAGAAACCTCCTAACAACAACCTTCATGTTCTAGATGCCTGTCTGAACTTAGAACACCCTCTCATGACAAACTTAATGAGAGACAGACCACTTTTTAAAAACACAGATAGGCTGAAAATTAATCACTTAAAACGTTGGAGTAAATATCTGAAGACCAAGTTCTTGTTGCTGCTTCTTGATGATTAGTTACAGAAGTCTTTCTTATTCCTACAGACCCAGTGGTACACTTCATCTTCTGTAGCTATGTTAGGAATTTACTTGGTAATAGCATACTCCTTGTTCAAATCTCCAAATTTAAAACCTCTAGATGTTTATTGGTATAATAACTAAGTAGAGTATCAGAGGGTTGGGAAGGGGGGAAGCTTGACATAGTTGCGTAAAGTATATATTTTTGGTTGGTAAGATTTAAAAATATATTTATCCAATTTTCAGGAGCTGCAAAACACAACGACTTTTGAAGGACAAGTTGTTGTACTAGAATGCAGAGTTAGGGGTGGTCTGCCCTTGCTTGTCAAGTGGTTTCGACAAGGCATTGAAATTCAAGATTCCCCTGACTTCAGAATTCTTCAGAAAAGTAAGAGACAGACCACTTTCTCTCCCAGTTCTATGGATAAAGCAAAATTGATTTAACCTCATTCAGGCAGAGAGGTCATTTTCTTCTATAAGAATTTAATTTGGGCTAAACATAAACTGTTATCTGCTAATATGAGTAAAGGTAATAAAATATGAGCAGAAGAAATGAATATTCCTGTCTTGCTTTTTCCTGCCACTGCCCTAGCCAAAGATATGCTTTTTACCTGTAGTACTATAATACAAATACAGAACTTTTGTTCTTACCAATGTAACTCCTTCCTAATGAATTTTGTTCTCTTTTTCCACATCCTCCTGCCTCCTGATGATGTGATATGCAGAGCCCCGGTCAGCAGCTGAACCTGGTAGGAATCATATGAAAAAATACTTTTTGATTCACTAGTTCTTTGTGTTTGTATTGGAGTTATATATACAGCAATGATTCTGCAGTGTGCTAGTAATATGAAACCCCCCTAAAGACAAACTATTCTTTATCACAGGTTTCAGACTGCACACTGTGCTTTACATCAAGCCTTTATTAGTTAAACAGTAAATTCCACTCAGACCAATGTAGATAGATCCACTGACTGAACCTTTAAGTACCTTTTATTCTTGAAAAATGAACACTTTGCAAGTTAATGAGGAAAAACATCCCTCTCAAAATTCCATTGCAAAACTCTCCTTGCATATTTTTGTAACACCAGACCACTAAATGCTAGCTTCCCAATCCTAGCTTTTCAAATATTAGCTGTCTTGTATGCAATCAGAACAGAGTTTAGAAAGGCACTCCTAGCTTCAGCGAGTATTTCCAATATCAAAAGGTAGTAAAACTCCTAGAATTCAGAAGGCAGTAAAGGCCTCTTCCACTTGTGCTTCTCTTCAACGTTTTATTTCAGTACTTCACGCGTTTGCTCTGGCCTTGTAAGCCTGTCAGTTGTAGGCATATGCATTCTTCCTTGGTGTGTCTTTCTGTATTTGTGGTGCATACATTTGGGTGGCTGAACAACTGCAGAATAGCCACCAGAAGTCAAGCTGATTTCTCCCCTGTTTGTTACCTTTCACTCCTTCTCTTGTCACCAGGATCAGTGTTGTAGCGTCTTAGAGCTACTAATGCACACGGGTGAAAGACAAGTAGCTCTGAAACTGTAGTCTGTGGTTCTTAAATTGCATTTGCCAGGCACTACATTTAATTGTCCTCTTCTGCTTTCTCCTCTACTTCCTCAGAGGTGACAGGCAACTAGTCATCAGGGTCAAGACAGACTCCCCCAGTACTTTCCCAGCTGTACAGTAAGGCTGATGTAGAATGCAGGCTGCAATGTCACCTGAGTAATGAGTTGTTGGTGTATGTGGAGCTTCTCCAATCTTGAGATGCTGCAGTACACCAGAGAGCCTCCCAGGAGATTTTTCTGGTCTTACAACATATAAAGTGGGAGAGGGAGAGGAGAGAAGGAAAATACAGAGTAGGGACATGGCCTCCTGTGCTACACTCTGTTCAGTTACACAGAGGAAGAGCATATGACTCTCTGCGCAACGCATACGCCTTCATTTGTGTCTCCTTTTCTAGACCAAGCAACAAGTGGAGCTTGAAGGGAAGGTTTAATATGTTTCTGTGTAGGAGTGAGTGGGCTGGGCTCTGAGCCTATGTGATTATGCATGAAGGTACGGTATTCTTAGCCTGACAGACAGGTGTGGAGCTGAAGACTATGGCTTTAAGCTGAAGATGCTTAGGGAGAACTGTCAATTGCCAATGCCTGGGACATGGGTGTGGTGTGTACAGGGGAGTGGAGGATGTTGCTTTGATGGAGTTCAGGTTGGAGGGAGCTGACAGGAGGAGGATTTCGGTGTGTGTGTGGTGGGACAATACAGTCAGTTAGCAAATACATTCATGAGTGAATAGATTGTGTGTGGAGGATGGCATGGTAGGATAAAAGCTAAAATAAAAGTGGAAAGGGTTGTGACTAGAGGAGAACAGTAAAAATCTCCAGAATTAGAAATATAGCTTTCTTCAGAGCTGTGCATGGGGAATTGTGGGGCCCTGTGCCAAGACCCTGAAAGGGCCTCCTTGTCTGACCTGCTGGCATGTGGTCCAGAGCAGCTGCATAAAAGGATTTTCCATGTTAAGTACAATTCTTCTCTCTGCACCTACCTTTCTTTGATATTGCCACTCACCCCTTGATTTACTTAGGCTTAAATGTAGGTAGGTAATACTAATAGCTTCAAAATTGGATTCTTTATTAAATTAACCTCTCTGCAGGATTAATAGAAAATTCACGTGTTAACAAATATAGACTAGGTAGGTAAAGTGTAATCAAAATCCAAACCACTTTGTGTGAAGAGCTGCAAACTTGAGGAGTTCAGACCCATTGGAAGCTTGTGGATATATACAAAAAATTAACATGTGGTATGCATTGCTGCTGTGAATGACACTGATGTTTGGTTAACTGGAAGTTACTTATCTGGTACTCAGATAAATGGGCTTTTAAATCTTGCTTCTGTAGCTAAATGCCATGGCACAAGTTGCTGCAGCATGTACATTATGAAACAAAAAGATCAGCATGATATATTTCTACAAAAACACAGTTAGTCTTCATTTGCAAATAATCACACTTCAGGTTCTGAAGTTTTTTAGATTTAACCCACCTGGCTCTATGATATCAGCACTTGGCACCTTCGTAGCAACAATATTAGCGGTTTTTCTGTTATTCATTCAGGTGGCTTTTGTTTCCTGTTATAGCTTTATTCCTTTTCCCTTTAGCACATCTGAACGTTCTCCAAAATAGTACTTTATAATATGTCTATGGTTGAAACAAATATGCCAATGTCTATTCACAAAAAGTATTCACACATTAATTCAAACAAATGAATATCTGAATAAATATTCAGATAGCCATGCAATATTCACATATTTGTTAATTTGGTTATTTAGTTTTAGTAACTGTCATTTCATTTGCTTTGACTTGTTCTTTTGTTTCCTTCATTTTATTTGGTATTTCTGTTTCGATACTTTGTTTGCTACTACTTAGATGGGGTGAGAACCTTTTCCCTTCCAGAGGCCACCCCAAAAATTAGTACAAGCTGTAAGGGTCTCATAGAAGCTGGAGACAGGGGTACTTAAGGGAATCAAGAAGGGAAGGAACCAGACCATGGATCTGTGCCATGAATCTGTCTCCTATGCTTGTGTGCATGCCCTCATCTATGCTCTCCTTACCCTGAGCTCAGTCTTTCAGTGCTTGGGGTAGGTATGATATTCAGAGGTCAGATCCGGGAACTGGAAACAAAAACTAGCTGCAGGCCACATTTGTCTCCCCAGACCCAGTCCAGAGGTTTCCCACCCCTGATTTTGTGCTATTAGCGCAGTAGCAGTGTTGTACAACGATACACTTCATATCTGCGTGCTTTGTTTAAACGGATCCAAAGCAACGGAACTCAGTATTCACTTTGGATATTTGTTTCAGCCCCTAAACATGATGATCCCAAGTAACTAAAAAGCACTTTGAAAATTATACTGAGAATCTCTTCCCCTGGACTCTGTATGTAAGTGAGTGTGCTCAGGATGGTGCAGAATTTAATCCCATTGCTTTGGATGATGCAGAATTTAAATGGCTGCTGAATACAGACAGTGATAACAAATTCTGAGTAAACTGTAAGGAGGTTCAACTATAAAAATTTAGTTTAGTGTTATGGAAAGAGATGTGGCCCAATCTGACCCAAATTACTTACAGGATCAGGACCCAGACTCAGGCTTTTGCTGTTTCCTCAGCCTACATTGATTGTTCCTGGATGTTTAATGTCTTTTGTTGTCCTGGGGGGGATGATGACATTCTGTGCTTATGTCCTGGTACTTCTTGGAGAATGTCACAATGTCCTCCAGGGGTCTCAATCTGACAATGATCCAGGGAGCACTCCTGGACTCTGAACCTGGGTAACCAGAGGAGGTCAGACCCCATCAATGACGGGAGTCCCAATCCCCTGTGGCAGGACGGGTGGGATATAACATTCTTTAAATAAAGAAAGAAAGAAAGAAAGAATGTATATCACAGGGCCAGCCAACCACCCTCACTTCAATCGGATTCAGCTTAATTGACTTACCTCATCCAGACCCCATTGGCAGCCAGGCACTGGATAAACAAGAGTTCACAAAAGCAAGCATTCTCATTGAAATCCCAGGATTGATTCACTGAGTTCTAAGCAAGAAAAGAGGGGGGGGGGGGGGGAATCACCACGCATGTGCAAAATGACTGTCACCCTTAACCAAAATGGCAGCAATAGCATCCCTGCCATTTTGGTTGAAATTGGCAGCCATTTGGAGCATGCTCAGTCTGCTGCCCTTAACCAAAATGGGGGCAACACTATTGCCACCATTTTGGTTAAGGATGGTGGCCATTTTGCATATGCGCAGTAATTGTTTTGTTTTTGTTTTGTTTCTCGCTGAGAATTCATACCAGGACATCTTGGTTCCAGTACTTGAGTTTGCGAATTTTACTCATGAAACACAAATTGGGCTGCTTGCTCAGAGCCTGCGGGCATATCAGCAATCAATCATGATCAGCTGCTGATCATGACTGCTGAAAGGTCTAACAAGGTTAACAAGGTACAATTTCCTCTGTCGATCTTTAGGCATAGGTCATCAACCAAGACAAGCACAGTTTCCATACTATATTCAGAATGAAAGTCAGACTGACACGTGTCCAGGAATCTGATACTAAACACTGAAACCTAGGTAGGTATCATCAGCATATTGATGGCACTGCACTTCAAATGATCTCACCCAGTGGTCTCAGATACACATTGAACAATAGAGTGAACAAGATGGAACCTTGTGGAACTTGACAGGGGAGGTCCCAAGGGGACGATTAAAATCTCCCATCACCACCCACTGGGACCCCGATCCACCCATTGACAAGAACGAATTGAACCTTTCAAGAGCAGTCCCATGCACCTCTGCCAGGGCCAGCGGGCATATCAGCAATCAGTCATGATCAGCTGCTGATCATGGCTGCTGAAAGGTCTAACAAGATTAACAGGGTACAATTTCCTCTGTCGATCTTTAGGCATAGGTCATCTACCAAGAACACAAGCACAGTCTCCATACTATATTCAGAACGAAAGTCAGACTGACACGTGTCCAGGAATCTGATAGCATCAAGGCACACCCAGAGCTGCTGAGAAACCACCCATTCAATAACCTTCCCTTAAAAGGGAAGGTTAGAGATGAGACAATAGCTGAAGAGTCATTATCAAGGGATGATTTTTTGAGCAGAGTCCGGACAACCACAGTTTTGAGTATGTCCATCAGCCTACCCACCCAAAGGGAGGCATTGACAGCCCCAACCAGCAATAGTTCCAGTGTCTCCTGGCTGGCTTTCATAAGTCAAGACAGGCAAGGATCTAATTCACAACTGGTAGCCCGCATCAATTTGAGCACATCCTCCATATCTGTGGGCGATCCCAATTGAAATGTATCCAAATAAACAGGACAAGGCAAAACTTCTACAACCCCAAACTCTCATAAATATGAGAGATTTTGTCTGCAAAGAGATTAGCAAACATGTCACCATCGGCAATAGATGACTCCAGTTCCAGGCAGAGACAAACCGGATGAACCAAGTCATTCACCACTCAGAATAGTGAATTTGCTGAATGAGACTTTGCAGATGCTATGATAGTGAAGAAGAACGCTTTCTTCACTGCTGTCATAGCCACAGCATAGTTCTTCAAAAATAAACTTTGTGCCACCTGTGTTCTAACTCCCTACCCTCCCACTTCAGCCACCTTAGGTCCTCCATACACCCAGGGACCTATGCTACTGCAGCGGTGAGAGCAAACACCTGGATGAAACCATGTGGATGACCATGGTCAACACACTGTTCCACAACCAGGCCATCAACAGAGAAGCCTTCAAGGTCAATTGGCATATTTCCCTGAAAGTTCTGGAATCTTCTTGAATCCATTCGTTCTCTATAGTCTGTGGTGAGCTTTCACCAGGTGTTCCATCTACAGTTGGTTTCTGGGTGGAAAGTCCCTCATTCCTGCTGCCTCCCTGGTGGTCTCCTTCCCAACTGGGTATCCTAGCATTTAAGCACAGGCTAATTACCCATCAAACTGGCCATAGGTGACCAGTGGGAAGGTGTTAACTAGCCCTGGACCTGCAAAGACTCACCAACAGCAGCCTGCCACAATGCTCATCTCTAGTGTTGAGCAGTTGAATAAATTTACTGGAGTAATTTCCACTTATAGACTGTACGTTTGTAAAATGTTTAATTAATATGGCAGAGAACATGAAAGCTTAGAAAACAAAATTTTCTCCCTCTTCTTCAGTTTGTGTCCAGCTTCCACTAAAACTTCAGTGAGACCTAATTGTTCCACCTTTGTAGGCCAGCCAGTCAAGCGGTGGCAGAAAAAAGATACTGTGTGAGTTCATGCAGTTGAGAGATTATGAAACAGGTTTTTCTTGTCACTATTATGTTGTATCTGCCTAATGTGTTTTACACTCCTTTCTCTGTCTAGACGGAAATCAGCCTTCATCACAAATCTCCTCAGACTGTTTTGTGAATTAATAGCTAGCCAGAGTACTTAAAGCCGACATCACAGTTTGTCAAATTACCTGCTCTGAACTTCTTTTTTGACATTTTGACTTTATGCTGATTGAATCCTTCAAAGAGCAGTCTGCTTGGGGAGGGAGAAAAACCATAGAATCATTTGCCAGCTGTTGATGCTTTGGCTATTACTCAACTGTCTGGAGGCAGCCACAGACTGTATTGAATTACTATAAAACAATTGTCTAATGGCATGTAAGACAAAAACTATATATAATCACTTTTTCTTATATGGCCAGGGAATTGTAGCATATAAAATCTCTCTGAGAATTCTGTCTTCATTGACCAACAAAAAATAAAATAATCCTCAAACCTTTTGAAAAGATGATAGTCATCCCATATCTTACATTGTATATTGGTTTGGATGCTACTGTAATTGAAACTATGATGAAGTATTGCAGCTCCAATAAATAGTGCTGTACAAAAATTTCTAACTTTGCTGCATGAAGTTTCGAAATAAAAAAATTTCATGCTGAAATGGGAAGGGGGAGAAAGGTCTTGAAAAGACCCAGAAATTTTCCTGAAATTGTTCCTTTATCCCAATAGTCTTTTGAAATGTGAAGTGTATATCCTTATTGGCGAGTGTATGTGGGTCAAGCTAATAAAAAACAGTTTATCTCCACTCAGGGTTGTAGCTAGGCTAAAATGGGCCCAGGCAAGAAATGGACTTAACCCCCTTGCCCCATCGCCATCCTCTCCCCTGTCCCACTCACCCACCTCTCCCTCCCTCTGCTTGCTGCACGCATCTGAGCCCTGGAGGCTATGGCTGTACTATGCCTCATCCTGCCGGTGCTTGCTTCATCCTGTGCCAGTCCCATGCATTCTGCAAGTGCTTCAGCTCAGCTCAGCTCAGCTCAGCTCAGTCTCTGCCTGGTCGTGCTGCAACATGACTGCAGGATTTGTGCCCCCACCCCCCTGCTTGGGCCCCAGAATAAATGCCCCTCCTGTTCCTATGTTAGCTACACCCCTGTTCTCCTTTTATAGCACAAAAAAGAGTTAGAGATTAGCAACAGCCCAATTCCAGTGTGTAGCATCTATCAGAACTGGGAGGAAAGTAAAACAAGTTAAACTATTGTTATATTAACGATAAAGAGATCCCTTTTGTAGCATGGCTCTATGATCCACCTCTCGGATTTTATTTGCTTCCTTGATTTTCTTGTGCTTTGCTGTCTTCTGCCACCCAAACAAGTACTCCCCTTTTTTACTTTTTTTTTGTAAGCTGCCCCAAACTGCTCTTGAGCAGGAGGGGGCGAGGTATAAAAATAGTAAAATAAATAAATAAAATAAATACATTTGTGGACACTCTTCACAATTCACTCCCTTGACCCTTTTGACCATTTTCCCCTATTCATGCAACACTCAGACCTTTCCTCCAGGAAAAGCAAAGAGGTGAATAATTTTGAAAGAGACAAGGTGGCTGACAGATAAATAACTCAGAAAATACAGAGAAAGTGGGAAAGTGGCCCCCAAATTGCCTGTTAAACAAAGGAAGGGAAGGCAGTGAGGCTAGAGATTAAGATGGAAATCTTATACAGATAAAATTCTGAATACACGTTTTTCCTCGCTTTACAAAAATGTGTGACAACAAAGAAAATTTTCATTTTATTTTCCCTGTACTTGAAAGTACATGTCTGCAGATGTCTACTAAATGGAAGGAAGAACACTAACGTGGGGAAAAATCCTGAATCTTGTTTGTAGGACAGTAATTCAGTTCTACAAATCTAGATCTATGTGAATAGTGAAATACACAATACTATTTGATTTTTCTTTGGTTAGAGGATATCTCCGTGTGCCACTGATGTGTCAATAAGCTTTTTAATAGAGAGTGAAACCTACCTCCAACATCCTCACAGCTGTATGTCAGACTAGGTGTTAACAGATGGTGTATGTATTATGCTAGCAAGTTCTGAACAACGAGTTATGATAACTTTTCAAAGGTACTTTAAAATCTTTGTGAAACTGAAATGGGACCTGAAGAGTTATCTAATTCAGCCCCCTGCCAGCACCTACACCATCACTGAAATATGTCTGTCTAGCCTATCATTCAGGGTATACACTGATGAGGCCTCCACAACCTTCCTTGGCAAATTATTCCACATCTTAACTGTCTTAGTAGTTAATAGTTTATCCTAACAGTCAGCCAGGTTCTTTTGACCCCAAAAATGGTCCTAACAATGTCACTAATGATCTTTTTCCAGAGTGATTTTTCCCCCTTTACATTGCCACTGAAAAAGACCTATTTTCAGTGTACTTCCCAAATTGTTTAGTTCCAACAGTAGCAAGTGAAAGTTCCATTAACTTTAGTGAGACAGATTTTGGTGTTGATAGCTAGCTCTGGTGCTAAAGAGATTGAGGATTGCACTGGACTGATAAAATGCTCACAAATAAAATTGGTTCCAGGACAGAATGGCATTAAATGTTGAAAACATTCTGGTCTGTCCAGTAAATGGCCTGTGCATGTTTTGGGAATTACCTGGGCTGAGAGTCTCAAATCACCCTGATTAGAAACAAATATTTACAATTTAATTTATACTAAAGTAACCAATATCAGAGCCCCAATTTTTTCACTAAAAAGTGGTTTTCTAGCTTTGGAGATTTATGAAATGTTAGAGTTTTAAAATTGCATTATATTTCTAAACACTTTGCCTTCTCCCAGTTCAGTTCTGACTATACATTTTGTTGCTATCTCAAAATCAGTTGAGTTAGTCACCATTGCACATCTTCTAAGGTCTTGTAATCCCTTATTTCAAATAGCATGACATCTTAATCTCAGGAGACTGTCTACTTAAATCAAACTGTAGCAGCCGTGTGGGAGGGTGGAGGGTGAGATGCAACAATGATAAAGAGATTTACCTAACTTTTTCATTACTTTTGTTACTGAGTTTTCAATGCAACAGTTTTCACAAGACTGATTAGATAATTTCTGTTGTTTTATCATTGGGACTCCTCTTTGTTTCTGTTGAAACTGGATTTTCACCACACCTAGTCATCCGCCTCCCCATTTTGTGTTTGTCTTTTCCTTCCTATCACACTAGAGATTTCCAGCCTACTAGAAAGCTATTAATGAATGCCTTGCCATTTTAAAACAGTGCCATTTTAGTAAGTGAGTGGACCAAGACTGGGAGGAGGACACAGGTTTTCAAGATGGCAGGGTGTAAAACCGCTGCTGTGCCTCTCACTCTCTCTCTTATGCAGAAAACATTGTTGTGGATTTCGAATTCTATATAGAACAGTAGATTCTAGGCATTTCATTTTGGCCACATGAGCTAATGAAAACCTGTTCATTTCCAAGGCTTATCTGTGCACTATAGAGGAGGGAGTTCAAGATCAATGATGAAAATCAAAGCTGCAACGCAAAGAAAAGTTTTGCCTTCAGTGTGACATACTCATAAATATTGGAAGTAAACAGCTTTTACTTGGAGAAGGAAAAGAAAAACACTCAAATGGCTGCAAACCGAACACTTTCCCTAAAGTTCTAATAGAAATCAAAATCTTTGTAGGTGTAGTAGAAGGAAGAGAAGGAGGAGCTGAGTGGTTTTCTACAACCTTTTGTGTTCCCTTACCATAATTGTGACTCATAAACTGTAAGTGGAAAAAGATCAACCTATACAACACAACTTTGCTTCTTAACCAGCTGACAAAATAGTCAAGTACTTGCATGTCTCAACAATTTACATGTTTCAGCAAACAGGATGCTTTTGTATTCACTTAGTCAAGTGTTAAAAATGTTCAAGGTTTTTGAGACTAGTGTTTCAGAATTGCTCTCTGGAACACATTTACGCAGTGAAACTATTTAACTGATGCATTCAGGTCTGTTATCTCCCTCATACATTAACACTTTGATCTAACAGTTTGCCTAATTCTTCCTCTTTGTGTGACTCTGTCCAGTCCCATCTGTGAAAGGAACATGCATGCAGTAAGCTGTTCCAGAGCAGTAAACAGTTGAGGCAGCTTTTGCCTTTCCCCTCAGATCATGCAGTGGGTCAAGGTTATAAAAATGAAGGAGCCATACAACCTCTTCAGTTCCTTCTTAACCAGAGGTTAGGTCCCCCATAGGAAACACTCTGGGTGCAGCCATAGGAGGTGGGGTGGGCCTGATTCCCCCACACACCCCGTGGTGGACAAGTTCAACCACCACACATTTGGTCATCGAGAAAAGCAGGACACGCAATCTGTCCCGCCACGAGGCAGCCAGGCAGGCCTCCTTCACAAGTCCTGCCATGTCATGGGGCAGGCTGAGATGCTGGCCACATGGGCAGGGGGCCAGCCCTGCTCTTCCCACCAGCCCCAAGCCTGCCCAGCACCTCACCCCCATGATGTACACCCATGGCCAACTGTTAGATCAATGTGTTTGAGAATGAGGGAGATAGCTCCTCCTATAACAGACCTGAATGGTTAGCTCTCTGTATATTTTTATGGTCAGAAGAAGCTGAGGCAGCTGTGTCTGCCTGTCCTGTCCAAGAGGGTGGGGGAGCTTCCCCACCAGCATTTGGAGCCGCATAGCAGGCCAGACATTAGCCAGCCAGGGGAACCAGTCGCCACCCACAGAAAGCACACTGTACCGAACAAGGTGCTTACTGTAATGAGCGGCCATAGAGAAAGGAAATGCTAAAGGGAGAAAGGGAAGCAGCAGCACATAGTCCAGCAAGCCATTTCCTGGCATGCTGCCAGCACTACCCCTCCCAGGTCCTGCTCACAGCATAGCATCCCACCCCAGAAATCCATAGAACTGGGAACCTGAGGTTGCCTGCTGTATGTACACAGGGCCCAAGCATAACTTCCCTGAGCCCAATACAAACTTGTAACATGGACCCCTGCCATGATCCCATTCCATACACACAATCACATGAGTCATGAAGGAAAATACATATCTTATTTCTGAAATGACCTAAATAGACCACATCACCGTACACCCTTAGTTGTCTGGCCTTTTCCATTGTAAAATCATGAATGACCTTACTAAAGTAAATGTTTCATGCAAGTTAACACTCAATAGACAAAACAACAAGGTGACTTAAGCAGTCTCATGGTAATGGCCTTGCAACCCACTTGGGTCCTGTGTGCATGCCATCCCACAGGCACAGTGCTGCCCCCAGAGCCTGTGCAGGTGGCTCATAGGGTGGCAAATACCCTCATACCGGCCCTGGGTGGGCAATGATGGGTTGTGGGAGGGGGCTAGTTTGGGCACTGGGCAGATGTGTGATGTGTCTCCATGGGTGCTACTTGTAAGGGCTACCCTGGTTAGGGTACCCTTGTCTTCTCCTCCCCCCCCCCACCTGTACCCCGGTGGCAGTATGTTCTCCCCTCACCTAATACAGCTCAGCTATGAACATGGCCTGATGCGCGTGTGTCTGAGATGCTCAGGGTCTCTGGCTGGGGAGGGTCTGTGTGAGGGGAGCTGGCCATTGGTTAAATCACAGACCCAGCTAGTTCCCTTATCTTGTGAAGCACACTTTCCCCCCAAATTCCCTTATCTTGTGAAACACCCTTTCCCCCCCGACTAGTTCCCTTATCTTGGAAAACACACTTTCCCCCCAAATTAGGAAGCCACTCATTTATTCTTTTATATGTTGATGATACAGTTCTACTCTCCCAACTCGGCAAGGGTTGCAGAGGCTGTTGTCTAACCTCAGCAACTGTTGTACAAGTAATGACCTGGAGATTAACAACTACAAAAAATCCCAGATCATGGTAATAGTGAAGAGTCCCCCCAGTTTGAATTGGAAGTTGGGTGGCCACCAGTTTCTTCGGGTCAATTCCCATGTGTATATAGGCATTATCTTTACACATTCTGGTTCCTGGAATAAATGTAGGTCACAAATGTCTTTAAAAGCTTCATACTCATCAGAAGGAATTCTTAGATTAGCAAAAGCTTCAAACTGCTCTTAGGTGTCTTCAGCTCTTAAAATATAGAGAGGTAAATCACAAACTCAATTATTGTATGGTGTTGAAACTATGCCCTCTCTGTTGAACAGTACTCTGGAAACTGTACAAAAGACGTTTCTCAGACAATTACTGTGTGTTCCAAAGAGCGTGCCAGGATTAGTTATTCACGCTGAGACAGGAGTAGACGCAATTTACTGTTTGTCTTCCATCGTCTCCGTGAAATACTGGTTCACACTCTGTACCATGTAGTCTCCTCATTTACCCTAGCTGTGTTGTTTGGAACAGATTGAACATAAGGGTAGCCTTAAGGCTGAAACCCAGCTCATAATTCTTGCCAGTTCCCAACGAGAAGGGGGGATTTTCTCATCTCGCCTCAAAACAAGACGAGAACCCCCTCCCCTTTCTTATCGGGAACCAGCAAGGGGGGTTGGGCAGAGGCCAGGGTTGCAATGTGGGGGCTGGCACAAGGGTCAGAGGCAAGCAGGGGGCAAAGACAAGCCCCCTGGGCACCTCCGGGCCCCCGCCTGGCCTTCCCACCTGGCCTCCCCGCCTGGGGGGGGGAAAGAAAAAGTTTGGGCAGGGCCAGGAGTTTGGGCAGGGGTTTACTCACTGTCTGGGGGGTCTAGACCCCCTCCCCCAACTCTGCTCCGCTCTGCCCCACGCCCCACCGGGCCTCTTCCTGGCTTTGCAGTTTAAAAGGAGAAGAAAAAAGCCTTGAGCATGCTCAGAATAGCTGCTCATCCCTGACTGTCCTTTTTAAAGATGGCGCCCACAGGGCCAAGCAGCTGTTCTGCAGGCTCGACCCTGTGGGTGCCATCTTTGAAAAGGGCAACCAGGGCCAAGCAGCTATTCTGAACATCCTCAAGGCTTTTTTTCTTCTCCTTTTTAAACTGCAAAGCTGAGAAGAGCCCTGTGCTCGGGACACAAGCAGTCACAGGTTTCATGTGCTTGCTCCATCCTTCGAGTTGTGGGGTGCTGGGCTCAGGGGATGGGTTTGGCCCAGGTAGCATGCTTACTATGCACAACTCTGCTGTGTACATGCGCACCTATGATGCAAGCATTCATTGTGCATGCATAGTACGCATGCAAACAGCTCGCATAGGATTGCGCCCTAAACCTGGTACTGTCCCTGCCTCCACCTCCAGCCCCTCATGTCAGCACGTGCTCCCCAACCAATCCCTGTTCCAACATCCCCACAACCAGTTCTGACTGCATCTACACATAGCTCTGCACAAACCATAGCATCTTTCATGCAGCCCTTCACTTTTGCATTCTCTGGGTGTTGTAGTATACCTTCACCACCAGCTCTCATCCCTCCTGAGTTGACCACTCTACTAGGGTTTCTCCACATCATCCTCTTCAAACCAGAAGAAAGATTCACAGTAGATCTGAGAGGACTCCACTTGCCTGCCTCCCATCTGATAATGTTTCAGACACCACTCAGAAGAATCCTGTTGAGAAGCCTTTCAGCAGCTTCTTCCAAAGATTGTCTCATCACTCTCAAAGGTTCTGGTGCAAAGGCCTGCCATGGGATTAATTTATGATATTCCAAGGCAGTTGGACTCTCACAGGGCTGACAATCCTTGCACTTTCCAGCTTTGTGGATCCATCCAATCTGCAGTCTGAAAACTCCAGCTTTGTCTTCCCATCAATTTGACAGCATGTTCCAGCTTTCTCCTTCAGTCAGTGCTTCCGAAGGGAGGTGGATGGGGAGTAACTCCTCCTTACTATTGAGGAGTAAGATTTTTGCACCTTTTACCTCAATTATAAGGGTGGCAAACTATCCTTTTGCCTTTTTATATTTATTTAGTTTTTTTTTATCCTACCTTATCAATGACTTACAATTCTTTAATTTATTAACTGTAACATTAGCAGCTAACTGATTAACTCAACTCTTAATCCTCACAACAACCATGTGAGGTAGGTTAGACTGAGAGATCTATGACTGCCCCAAGGTCACCCAGTGAGTTCATGGCTAAAGTGAGACATGAAGCAGGGGCTCCCCTAGCGCTTGGTCCAAGTATTGCACTCATAACCACTACATCACACTGGCCTTGTTGGTGTATCAATATTTTCTCTGGAAAAAGATACGCCCTTTCATTAATCATTCATAAGAAGACCAGAGGAAATAAGCCCCATGTTGAAGGCCTTCAGGTTTCTATAGGGATTAAATGAGATTATTTTGAATTTATATCTGTCCTTTCCCAAAAAGACTCAAGGTAGTTTACAACACAATATCAAAATACAAATAAATCACTTTAAACCCCATCAAACAAACAACACCCCAAGCCCTTCCTTGCTACACCCCACAATGTAATAAATATAGAGATGCTGCACAGGATATTGTTTGATACATCCACAGTTTGTCCTGTGCTATTTCTGCAGGTACAATTGAAAAAGAAAAATATAGTAAGTGGACCTTATTCAGTGGAAGAACCAATTTGTTTTTAGTTTTTGTTATTATAATTTAGTATAACTTTGTTATTTAAACCTGCTTCCAAAAACACCCTGCAATATCGTCAATATAATTTTATCCCTTTGTCACATCTTCAATTGTTGCAATAACAAAAGGGAGTGGGATAACTGTGTGACAGCAACTAGAAATATTGTTTAGTTAACCAAAAAGTTTACTAGATCTAAAAGATGACTGTGACGTAAATAAGAAAATTTTATTTAGAATAAAACAAACTGTTATGCCCAAATCAAACCTCAACAGTCTCTAAATTTTGGAAAATATCCACTTTCCAAGTTGTTTTCTCCTAGGCTTTAAACAGTTCGTGCCCAATTTACATCTCACTGAAGTGCATAAGAAAACTCCTCTTGGCATGGGTGGCCAAAACCAAACTTGTGGCCATTTATAAGTATTTAGTCAAGTTGAATATTTGAATAGTTTGAATATTTTCTGAAAAACAAGATGTCCATGTAATAGGGACCACACACCCTGGCCCCATAGTTGAGCTCACTGTGCCCTCTCTCTTAGCCCCTTAGGGCCCAATAACACCTCCATCCTGAACCTTGAGTGATGATCCCCCTGGCTCGCAGCTTGCCTCCAGCCTGTGTGCTGCCTTAGCACCTCCACTCTGGCTGCTTGCAGTTCTCTGCTCCTGGTTCTGCCTCTGTTGCCGGGGTCCAGCGAGGGCCCCTCCCCGTCACCATACTCTAGCCCCCTCTGGGCGACCTGCCCAGATTCTGCTGGCATCACTCCCAGCGTCCTCGTCACTTCTTGCTGCTTAGTACTGCCGCTGCTAGCTTTCTTGCTCATTCTGAAGCCTGGCGCTCGTCAATTTCAGCCCTGGGCCACATTGCTCATGTCTAGCATGGCCTGGGCTCGCTGTTGCTCCATCTGAGCTGACCACTGGCCTCCCTCGCCAGCCTGAGGGCCTGCCTATCACCCCACAGGCATCTGCCCCTCACTCCGACACCTGTGCCCTCAGCTGAACTCTTCACCTAAACTGCCCACGGCTTCCTCTTTTAAAGGGCTGGCACCCTACCTAGCCTGCTAGCTTTTAAGGAAGTAGGGTTCCCTGCCACAGTCAGTCTTTTTAAAAATTTCTTAATAAAAACCCAACAGTTTTCATAGTAACTATTTCTGTCTTGTGTACATGCAAGTCAAATGTAGTTTTAAAGTGTAATATTGCAGGAGGAGGAGGAGAGAAAGATTAAATGGACCATGGTGGACTCAAAGTTTTCATGTCTAAACTTTTTGGTTTTGAATGGAGTTGGACAGATGTATTCACACTGTTTTTATGGATGTAAACTTGATAGGTAGTAATGCCTGCAAATGCTGTATATACCTGTAAATAAGCTTTCGTGTATACAAAAATATGGTTACTAAACCTGGGTATGAAAAAATATTTGGCATCCTTTTAAAGGTAAGATTTAGATTCATTCAAAAATATAACTCAATTAATCAATTTGTTTGGATATATAGCAATTTACAGAGTAATTATACAATTTTTAAAAATAATCCCATACCTTCAGGGCAGATAAGTACTTAACCTTCAGCTTTCTCCCCCGCAATGTCTGAAATACAGACATCCAAGTACACTATCCCACATACTGTACAACGTAGTACTCAGAGTGGCTGATAATTGGTTTGTTTCTCTCTCTCCACTTCTAGAGGAGATATGTACCCTAGTGATTGCAGAGACTTTTCCTGAAGATGCAGGAACCTTCACATGCACAGCAAGAAATGATTATGGGTCAGTGATGAGCAGTGCACAACTGACTGTTCACTCAGGTATGTGGCAACGGAAGAAATGACTACATCTTGCAGTTCTGGATTGTTTAATGTATATGACACCTATCTAGTTTTCTGGTTACTCCTTTGTAGAAAACAGCTGCTGTTGTACGATACTAAGACTTATCTGGACACCCTCTGAGCACATTTCCTATTCATTGCTCCCGCACTAGGAATAAGGCACAGGCACAAAGGATATGGGCAAAAACTGGCCGCAGCTGTTTATTGAAGTCGAATTTAATTAATAACCTGTTAAGAAACAAGAAAACCAATTAAGCCAATTAAACTCCATTAACAACCATGAATAACGATGGATTGAATTAAAAGCCAATTACCCTAATTCAAATCTTTCCCATGCCAAATTGTGAGGCAAGTTAGTATAGCCAATTAATCAGACCCTTTTCAATTAGAATGCCAATTAGATTCTGATTAAAATTAGACCAAATTAACTTGGGTGAATAACAAAGGGGGGATGACGAGATGATATAACTTAACCCTTCAACTATCTCTCTCTCACACACACACACACACCACGTTCAGTACCATAATGCCAACAATTCTGGATTGGAGATACCTGTCCAATCCCCCTCCAATGGACCGACTTGATCCATTCCTTCCAGAAGAACAGACGCTGCTGATGCAAACCTCAGGACCGCTTAAATCCTACCCGTATGCACACAACGCCTGCCCTTCCTTTCTGTGTTAATTTGGGGCGCCCATCCCCTAAATTACCTACCAGGTACAAATTGCAGAATTACCCCCCTCATCTGCCCATACACCCAGGCTATAAAGCCCTTACCAGTTTAACCCTATGGTACTGAACACTGCGACAGCCGCGACAATTAAAAACAACAGGCCTACACATCCAACCCCGATGTCTCCAATCCTAACGGTACCATGAGGAAGTCGAAAACCCTTCTTTGAGGGAAAAATTCCTTCCTGATCCCACATTAAATAGGCGACCGGATTAAATCCACGGTACCAGTCTTCCTATCTCAGGGCACCACCAACCAAGTGACGGGCTGCACGGCGTGTTGGACCACGTGGCCTGACCCGGCCAATCAGGAAGGTGCCTTTTCATACCTCCATCTAAGCCTTGCAAGCTGCATTCCCTGGTGGGTTGCAGCTTGCAGCGCTGCAGCCAGCTTGCCCCTGATCCTGCATTTGGCGGGAAAGTTGGAGAGGATTCCCTGGTGCCTCATTCCTCAAGGGGCGGGCCCAAAAATCCCCCGCAGCGCACAAGGTGCTTAGCAGGGGGATTCTCTGTGTGAGTCTTCCTACATTTTCCATCATTGACAGATTATGCTCCATCTTAGGGCATTTTCAGACAAGACACTCTCCAGCCACTACCCACCCACTGCAGTGTTGCCCTGTGGGTGCCCTGTAATATGTATAGTGGTTGGGAGGTAGGGAGTGGGTGTAGAGTGTCTTGTCTGAAAAGGCCCTCAGTGGGAAAGATCAGTTAAGCAGAGATCCATTGTCTGCAAAAGACATTAGGAAGTAAAAAGGGTTACGAGACACACACACATACTATCAAGCAGATGAATCCACATCATCTCTTCCCACAACAAGCTCTTCCTTCCGCTTGTCAGTATCCTTCCTAAAGTGAGCACCCCAAACTGGACGCAGTACTCTAAATGATACCTGAGCAGGACCAAGTAGAGAGGAACAATCACTTCCCATGTCTTAGAGAGGATACATCTCTTAATGCAACACAAAATAATAATTGCCTTTTTAGTCACTGCATCACATTGTTCACCTCTTAGTCTGTCATCTATTATAACTCCAAAATCCCTTTCAGAAGTACTGCTTCCCAGGCACTCAGTCATCTCTCATTTTGTATCTGTACTTCCGACTTTTCTCATATCTGTATTACTATTTGTCTTTATTAAATTTTGCCATGTTGTTTTTTCCCTCAGCTCATTTTTCCAGTCTACCATTTTGGATTCTGATTAGTGTTTGCAATCCCTCTCAGCACATCTGCACATTTATCATCTGCACATTTGATAAAAATACTCTCCATGAATTCATCCATCTCATTGATAAAAATGTTAAACATAACCAAACCTAAAACAGACCCTTTGGACGCCCCACTTGTTACCTGTTCCTAATCTGACAATGAACCATTGATTACTACTCTCTGGGTATGATTATTCAATCAGTTGTGAATCCTCCACCATCAAGCCTACATTTCCCTAACTTGCTTATGAATATGTCATGTTGAACTGTGTGAGATGCATTACTAAAGTCAAGGTATATTGCATCTCCACTGTCTGCTAGTCCTGTCACTTTGTCAAAGACCCTTTTCACATGAGTTGGGAGGAACCGCGGTGCGGGGGGGGGGATGGGTGTGCACTGTGGGCAGTGCATGGGTGGCCAGTTACACAGATGCACACCCATCCCCACCCACCTCCACCGATCTACACATGCCTCCGTGTGTGGAGGATCAGTGGAGATGGGTGGAGCGCGCTCACACCCCCACCCACCCACACTGTCAGCCATAGAGATGGCCCCCCATGTCCACCCAGTCACCCACATGGGCAAGGGAGGGGGCGTCTCATGTAAAAAGGGCCATAGAAGGAGGGAAGATTGGTCTGGTATGATTTGTTCTGGACAAACCCATGCTGACTTCTTCTTAACAACTCCTCTTCCTCCTGATGTCTGCAAATTCACTATTTTGTGATTTGTTCTAGACTTTTATCATATATTGAAGTCGAACTGACCCATCTCTAGTCCCCTAGATCATCTTTTCTTCCCTCTTGAAAACAGGAACTGTATTTGCTCTTCTCCGGTCCTTAGGAATCTAGTCTCCCTTTCATGAGTTCTCAGAGGAGAAGGCCAATGTCTCAGAAATTATCTCTACTAATTCCTTTAATATCTTTGGGTAAATTTAATCAGGCCTTGCTGATTTAGATACATCTCGATTATCCAGATGCTCGTAACCTGATCCTTTCCTATTATGAACTGCCTGTATACCAGTGCCTCCTCAAGGTTAAACTTAATAAATAAGTCACAATCATCCTTTTTTGTGAAGACTGAAGAAAAGTAGAGTATCTTTGCTTCCTTAGTATCCTCATCCAATCAAATAGCTCCTTGCTATTTGTTATTCATTTATATTTATAATAATTCCTGCCCAAAGCTCTAGATTCAAGAAATACATTTTTCTTTAGAAATCTAAACCAAATTCCACCTAAAAATGCTGGCTTTTTTGTGGGTTTCAGCTTTTTAGTATCTTCTTCTTCTAGCCCTTTGTTAGCACAACTTAGTTGTTGTTGACATAAGAAGATTTTTCCTTCAGATGGTAGGAAATGGCTCTATTCCCAGTGTGTCCCACTTACTGACTTGAGTCAGTCACCTACATCTCTGAGCCTTTATCTCCTCATCTGTAATATGTTGAAAATACCCACTTACTTTATTAATGAAGCTATACTAACATTTCAATGTGCATTGTGATCCCTTGAACAGTGCATGCCATGTAAGTGGTAATACCCCTCATTTATTACTTCTGTTTTGCAAGAGAGATTTAGGGTGGGGGAAAATATTTTCTGTGCCTAACAGATTCTTAAACATCAGGATCCTGGTGCTAGGTGGCAGCAGAGACAAAATGAAAATAGATGGAAGTTATACTGACAAGTAAAAATAAAATTCTCATGTTCCATGTAAAATTTAAAACAGAAATACATTCTGCATTTTATAATATCTTAGCAGTTCACGTACATGCCTATGTTAAATGTCTGTGGTGAGTGCTAACAAAACTCCAACACAGACAGTTGAATATTTAATTATAAATCACTTGCTGTTGTGAACAAGCAGCTGGTTCCATCTACAATGTGGGTGAAGATTAAGAAGGTAGAGAAGAGTAGTCGGTAACATGACTAGTTGTTCAGCTTGAATATTTGTGAGTAGTCCAGAATAACTTTCCAACTGGCATAGCTACTAAATACTGTACACCAAAAGCGTGGTGACATCACCTTTAGTGAACTAACAGTAAAATCTCGGTTGTAGTCTGAATACAACTTATTGGATAAGAATTATCTCTTTTTGGTTTTAGCCAACTCTGAAAGCCATGACTTGTCAACAAGAGAAGCCAACAGTGATGACTTCCAACAATTCCCACCTCCCCCTCCAAATCTTGAGATTAGTTCTCTTGAGCTTCCTCCAAAGAAGCATACAGAGAGCAACCAGACAAAGGACACGGAGTTCAGACCTAGCATAGCAGCTCTTCAGTTACAGCTCAACTCTGCTGAGAAGAAAACCAATGGCATCTATCCCAGTCATGGACTAAATGGAGTGATAAATGGCAATGCTAATAGTGATACGTTTGTCACATGCCCAGCTGCCCTGCTTTCTCCCACGAAGGAACCACCACCAGTCCTTGCCAAGCCAAAACTGTGAGTATTTATGTATAAATTGTATTCTTACTTTCTAAATCTGCCCAGCTGTTAAAAGAACCATTGTAGAGTACATAAATAATGGGGGGACCTGCAAGCATTCCTTGATTAATATGCCTTTCTCACTAATGTAGATTTCATCCCAGGCAGATGAACAGGAGAAAAATCCATATGCTTCATTTTAAATCACATCAGATCATGTTAAATGCAGCAAAAATCACAAATGCATGAACTTGGATACAAAAGAAGAATCAATTCATGTTCGAGGCTACTAGTCTGCCTTTATTTTTTCAGTTACTTGTACCTAGGTATTGACCTTTCCTATCTCTGGCTTATCATGCTATATGTTTTGCTATTCAGTGGGTGTCCGCTTTTAGACATGTGTGGCGCGGCGTGAAATCACAACGTCGATATCGAGGTATTTAGTTGGCGGTTTTAAAATAATGTGTGACTGGCTATACCACGCAAGGTGTCGCATCTAAACCCCGCCTGTGGGATTTTTACATACAGCATGATTTCACACCGCGCGTGCACTGCACACATCTAAGAGCGGCCTTAGTAGAGAGCTTTGGTAAGGTTTCAACTAGCTATAGGCCCTTTTCACACAGACACTCTAACACAGATAAAATGGGTATTACATTTTATTATATATGTTGCAGGGGCACACACAGAGCACACCTGCAGCCCTGCAACATGTGTAATAAAATGTAACACCCATTTTATCACTGTTAAGAGCGTCTGTGTAAAAAGGGCCGTAATTGAAAAAATTGAAATTTCAATGAACATGGAGATCAACATGATCTGATATGATTGGGCTCATTTTCCAAAGTGCTATATTACAATTTAGTGAAGCTCAGAATTATTGGCAGTCAAGTCAATGATCTCTTGTATCTGCTTTGTGTTCAGTATTTTATAAAATTAGTTTAATTATTTCATAGACGCTTGTTAGTTGTAAAAATAATATGGCTTAAAAAAAGAAGATTGGTTTCAAACTTGGGGTAATGGTGACTGTGAAATATCGATCATTAGCTGCAATGTCCAAAATGATGTGTGTGCTAATGTCAACTGACCATAAATCAGGAGAAGCTCAAGCAGTGGGGGTTGTTAACAGGGTATAGCAGCTGTTTTTATTTTAATGGAGCTCAGGATCCTTCAGTCTTTAGTTCATGATCACACCTACCACTGGTGTACTTCAAAATTATTTCCGAGTTCTGTTTTTCTGCATGTCTGTAAAAGTCAGACAAAACAATTTTGTGGTTATTTAAGAGACAGATGAGTGGTTTAGGCACAATTTTTAAGAATGATATCATGATTCCTTTGTGAGGCAGAGTTTCAGCATACAGATCAGGTAGGTGCTGAAGAACATTTTTGTTTTCAGACTTAATCACAAATTGTTGTGGGCTTAGTGGTTTGGGGTTTTTTTAAGCTGAAGTTCAGGAGAGGACATGTTCTAACTGCAGCACCCTAACTCAACACATGGCTAATGAGATTACCAGTATAAAATCCAGGAATTTAAGTAATTAGGCTTACCAAAAGTTTTCCTTGCAAAGTTTTTGCAAGCTATTGAAATATTTTCCTAACCCTGCGAATGCATTCTTAGCATTTATCTCTCTAATTTGTTTATTTATTTATTTATTAAAATTTATACCCTGCCTTCCCCAGAAGACTCAGGGCAGTTTACAAAAACCAAAGCACAAAAAGAAAAATAGTAAAAATACAAAGCAATACAATAAAATCCTCTAAGTATCCCTACCCTTAACCCAAAAACCCACCCACCCAACCTCTATCCCTGCCTGCCAAATGCTGTGCCAAAAAGAAAGGTTTTACACACCGCCTCTGGAATAGGCTGAACCTTGGGCTTCAGATGACGAGAGTTCCATAACACTGGGGCAGTAACCGAAAATGCCTCTCTGTGGGCTCTTGTCATACAGACAGGATTGGGCGGTGGTACCCAAAAGAAGGCACTCCCAGTCGGCCTCAGGAGTCGGAGTGGAGTATGGAAGGAGAGGCGGTCTTTCAGATAGGCTGTTTAGGGCTTTCAAGGTCAAAACCAGCACCTTCAGTTGTGCCTGGAAAGCCATGGGAAGCCAGTGCAGACTATAGAGCGCAGGTGTAATGTGCTCACAGTGACCCACCCCTGAAAGGAGCCGGGCTGCCACATTGTAATGTGTGTTTTAACATGTAGAATGGAATTTCAATTGATCAAAAGGTGTATCTATGTCTGTGGGCTGGTCATACATTTTCCTCTGTTCAGGCATAGTCAGGATCATTTTCATCTTTCAAGCTGACAGCCTTTTTTTGTGAATATCTGGGTCCACACAGGAAAAATAAGCATTTGAATTTTTATTGGGTGACTGCAGCTTCATTAATAAACCTCTAAAATCAAACAAAGTAGAAACAACTTGTCCCAGCAGCAGAGAGAAGTGGAAAATCAGTGACTGAATCTTTCCTCATTTCTTGTGTTCAAGTAGACAGTATCTTAACATGTCAGTCCTAACCAGCCCATTTAAACATCCTGTTTAAACCAAAGGCCCTAAAAGGATAACACTATTTCAAGGTCCGCAGCGTTAGGTAGATTGCTGTGTGGAAAAAAAACCACATGGGGACAATCCAGTGGCCTGCTTATGCCGACCCCGATGTGCACAGGCAGAACACATGCACTTGGATGTGTATGTGGTTCCGTGCACGCAGCACAGCCACGCAGGGCAAAAGTGCAACCTCGGCCTATGCGACCTGCCCCCCGCAGCTGTGCTGCACTCAGGGCACCGTGTGCGTGTCTGAGCACGCATGTTCTGGCTGTGCACCGCACGCCGGGGTCGGCGTAAGCAGGCTGCTGGATTGTCCCCTTAGCCTACCCATGTGACTCCAACCTCCTTTGGTTCAGATTTGGATTAATGAGTAATCCTCAAACTGCCATACTCCTAGCTGTTTGCCTCTTCAGTTCCCTGATGATTCTAGTCCTGTAGAAGGGACTCGATCTTCTTCTGCCATTATCAACTACCCAAAGTTGCGTTCCCATGAAACTTAAATTGAAAGAACCTCATAAACCAGGCTTGTTTGTCAAATAGAAGATTATTAATAATTATTATTATTTTATTAAGTATTTGTATCTTAAGTATTTCTTAAGTATTTATTATTAGGTATTCCTATGTAAGAGAAAACCCACATGTGATGGATCTCTCCCAGGGGAATCAACCACAGCAGGGGCAGGCCCCTTAACAAGGCACTACAGGCCCAGTAGTGGTCAAATTTGATATTTTAATAAGTCTCCAAAGCAAACAATACTACTCAGCTCAGGCAAGGCTGCAAACATAAAGCTAGGTACAGCAGCTCTGCATTTCAGTGACCCACTTGTAGAGTGTTTAATGCCCCTTTAATGCTAGGGATGGCCCCACACCTCTCCCTCACCTCCAAGCTCCTCCTGACTCAATGCCTGATTCCACCTGCTCGGTATTCCCTCCCCAGCAGGGATTCCCCAAGTTTGTGGTTTTGGGGCATTCACCCAATCCACATGCCAAATCCACATCCTCCTTTTCCATCAGATACCCACAGAAAGAATGCATGACAAAAAGTATTTAAATAAATAAGAAAAAAAGATTTTTTCCAAAAAGGACCTTGCAATAAAAGTCCTTGATGGAACCTGGTAGAGTTTGTTTGCTTGCCTGAGTGTTTGTTTTGTTGTAAAATCTGAACAGGAGTCTGCTCCAGTACTTAAAAAATTAAAATTAAAACTAAATTAAATCAAGTGTAAAAGCCTTAAGTGTTGTTGTTGTTTTAACCGTGTCATGGTGACTGTCCCTCAGTCAACTCATGCACCTTCATGAATGTTTGCTATTTATGGATTAGTTCTGGCAGCTCATCCCCCACACCTTTGGCCTTGGATCGTCACTTTGTAGACTGAACTTTGGTCCTGGGGAAATCTTGGACCTAATATCAGGATCATATTAATTTGGTTCTCTTGTACCTGACTACTCTACTAGGAGAGAAACACTTTTCTTACCAACTTGCAAGGAAGTCAAAGACTCAAATCTTAGTTACTTAGCTTTACTTAATAAGATGTAAAAGTATATTACAATAGAGATACAGAGTTTCAAAAGAGACTTAAAATATTAAGTACAAATACTACAAAAAAAGATAGTTCTTAGATCAAGATAGAAAAGTAATTCTTTGCAAAGAACGATGGAACAGAAGCAGGGTCCAAAAAAGACACTACTCACTGAACAAAGGCTTAAGCTTTTACCAAGGCCTTTAAAGGGTTCCTGGCATTATAAGAATGTATGACATAAAGCGGTTGGACAACATCCAATGGTATCTGTTCTATTTCGGTACATCATGATCTCCAGATGCACCAAGACCTCTTACTTAGTTGTCTTATCTAAAATAAAACAATCCATACTTCACATAGCTTGTGTACTAAGGCAAAGGCACTAAAAAAGATCTAAGCAGACTACAACTTGCACTTGTAGATACTGGGTGAAAACAGACATGACGCTAACCACCCTTTAACCACCCTTGGTGGTCATTTATGCATGTTTCTCGGCTGCCTAGGGCACCAATACAGCCCTGCAACATGTATAAATAACCACCAAGGGTGGTTAAAGGGTGGTTAGCGTCATGTCTGTTTTCACCCCATATTGTCCTGTTCATGCAGTCAGTTTTGGCAAAGCCATGACTGTTATTGCTGATCTGTACATTACAGCACCAACTCTTTGGTGCCTTGAAGGGTGCAGGAAGAAGTGTGCATTCATCTTTAGTGATTGCAGAGTTTGCAGATCTGTCCCATGGTGGCGGCGAGTGGGGAAGAGAAGCAAGAGATAACAATGGGTGTTTTCAGACAAGATGCTACCCAGCATGGCCAGCCAGGAGCCACAGATCTGACCACCTGTTTGAAGGTGGAGTGGCCCGATTCATGCTCCCGTGAGCCACAGAACACCTATTCAGGGCCACGCTCAGAACCATGCCAGGAAATTCAGAGTGCTCTGTGCAGGACCAGTCAAATCTACAGCGGCCGCTTCCGTGGCTGCAGTAGTCATGCTGGGAGCCACCTCTTTGAATTTCTCCCTGTACACTCCACCTGTATGGGTGCAACCAGAAAAACTGGGTATTACAAAGCACCATGAAGACCAGAAGGAGCTAGAGTGGCTCTACAAGATCCCATCACAAAGAGCCATGTCTCTATGTTCTGTCCTCTGGATGACCATGGACTAGCAATAGACTGGTGCACTTATATAGATGTAACGGGTGCTAAATGTCAGTAAAAGTTTTTACAAGTGTTAGTGGCATCCATGTTCTCTATGTTTCCAACATGGGCCTTTGCCACAGAAGGACTTGTGCTTTCGCTAACAGACATAATGGAAAATGCATGGTAAAAAATCTGAAAACAAATGACGCATGCTATGTCAGGTAAATAATACCCTTTGTATCAGGTGGCAGAAAACGGGGATCACTGAGAAGTACAAGAAGTTGCAAAGATTTCATGCAACACACAAAATGTTGGTTTGGGTAACTACCCGCTCTAAAAATGTGTTGTATGAATGATCCCTTTGTGTGTAGTAAAATGTTTGTTTGAAGTGCACTGCACTATAAATTAACCAATCTAGTGTTAAGGACTGTATACGAGTACCATCAGCAGCATTCATTCTGAAAAATAAAGATACCCTCTATAGAGCTTATTTGGCAAGATGAACATAGCTAATAATGTGTTGTAAGTAGGAATATGTTTTAGTCTTGCTTTTATATGGAGACAAATATGGGAGACTTTTATTTCTGAGGGTGAGAGTTCACTAATATTTCACTCCCCGGTGATGTCTGACAATGAAGTGTGAAATCGAGATTTACAGTTTAAGGAAGGGATCTGGATTTAAAACATTGTTAAGTTATAAAGAATAGAAATGAACAGAATCCTTCAATAAAATGTTGCTGGAAAATGGAAATGGTGGAAGTGAAATGGGCACACTCTCTTTATCATTCATGAAAGAGAAAATAATAATTATTCTCAAGTCTACACACCAAAGGGGTGGGTTTGTTTTTGTTTTTATGAATGAAGCTTGGGAACTTGAGCCAGAGATTACTTTATCAGATATACGATTAAGTGCACCAGTAGCATCATATGTTATGTTCCCTGTGCCTAATGCTTACTATATTGCTTACTCATTTCGTGCCCTGAATCTGTCCCATCAAGCTATTTGTTGTAAATAGTGGGGCCAATCCCATGCCCCACATACGCCGCGCGCCACCTGCGTGTGCACACATGCACGCAAAGTGCGCACATGTCCATTGACAGCACACTGTGTCACACAGAACCCATGTGGGACCCACACAGATCCCATGCGGATCCTGCTTGGGATTGCGACCACTGTCTGCTTAAATCTTTGATTAATTTAGACCATTTTCATTAAACAAAATTTATACTTTTAAAAAAAGAAATCACTAGAGCAGCTCTAAAGATGATTGAATACTAATCAAATGGGGGGAAAACTGAGGAAATACAAATTTTTCACAGAGGTTTAGAAGGTTTAATTATCAATTACCTGAAGGTGTTGGACCAAATTTTCTGGCCATATACAGTGCTGCATTACACACTGCTTGGAGGCTATTACCATTGTTATCAATGTAAAGATTAGCACATAGTCGTATAGGTGGACAGGGGAATATTACTCTATTACTCTACACAACTATTTTGCTGCTAAAGTAGCGTTGAGTTGATCATTCACTAAACTCTAAACTAGAGTACAGTTGATCATTCACTAAAACTATAAGCTTTCTTAGGAAGACCTACTTTTTACTATCATAATTATTTCTTCTAACTTCTTCTTCATACTGTATATTGCTATTGCTAGGAACTAATAAAAGAGTGTATGACATTTATATGCACATTCATGATCTCTGACAGATATTGGCAACATCATTTGGCTTCAGTACAACCAAACTGTCAGCCCAAGGTGCATGTACTTGAAAAGTTAACACACTCATGTGCTGTCAAACTTCCTGATGAGGGGCCTAGAGCTTGTTTTCAAAGTGTCTCTCCTTTTTTTATCCTGTTTATGTTGGAACATTATTCTAGTCTGTTGTGTACAGTGCTTGGAAAGTGTCTGCTTAAGTCTTTGGTTTTCCACAGTTCTGCCCGGCATAAGCAAAAACCATCAAAATCAATCAATAAGACCCTTGAAGAATTAGTGACTACCTACAACTGAAATTGATGGGGACAGCAGGCTGGGACCATCTGCACCTGGGTTGCTTATCCCCCAGCTCCCATAAGAAAGCCTCCTCTGCCTACAGGCATTTATTTATTTTATATTTAGTAGTCGCCACCCTCATGCCCACGGCATCTCAGGGCGGCTTACAAGAGCCAAAAATCCATAACAATAAAATTCAATAAAAATACTAAAACCATATTAGGTGGCTGTTAAGTGGCCTACAGCTGATTTTATATTAGTAGCCCTTTCCCCTCAGGGAGGTGGGATTTATTTTAAGTTGGGGTGAGCTGGTGTTTTAAATGGAGGAATCTGGGTAGAACTATGGGGAATGGGATGGTGGATGGGATTTTAGAGGGTGGGATTAGGTGGGAAGGAGTGCCACAGCCCCTTGGTGAAAGGGAGGGATACTGGCATGGGAGAAAGGGAGTTAATTTGCTGGGATCCCTAAGTGATAGAGAGGGATATGGACAAAAGAGGAGTATAGTGGGTTTTGGAGTGAGTTGGGGTTTTTGTCCTGTCCCCTCTATAATAGGGGGGAAGAGGCATGGGGAGGAGGGATGGGATTCATGTCAGGGGCTCCCTGTGAGGCGGGGTATGTGCATGGCGGGTGAAGAGTGTGGGTTTTATTGGGATTGGGGACATGGGTGTGGTTGGGATGAGTTGGGGGTGGAGGGGAGGAGTCTGTCCTTGAAGAGGGCAGGTTTTAGTTGGGGAGTTTCTCTCACCTGCCTCCTTTGCCAATCAGCCTCTGGGGATGCTTGGATTGAGGAGAACTCCCCAGCCACCCATCCCTAGGGCCTTGTTGGCCCCCTGAGGGTTATCATCTTTAGGGAGTTGGGGACTGGTAATTAGGAGTTGAGGACCCCAAGCGTGGGGTCCCCGGCCGACTCTGACTGACAGGCAATGGAGGGGGCCAGCAGGAGTGAGGGAGAGGCAGAGGTCCCACCTCTCCCACACTCCGTGCCCCCCTCCCCGCTGCCTGTCACAGTCTCGGCCAGGAGAAATGAGGGAGAGAGAGGCAGAGGCCCCGCCTCTCCCTCATTTCCTCTGGCCAAAACAGCCAGGCAGCTGAGGGGGCCAGCGGCATGAGGGAGAGGCGGGGCCTTGACTGGGCTGGGGAGCGCCCCGAGCCAGGGAGTGCCCCTAGGCCTGCTGCCTTGCCACCGGCGGAAGAAAATGGCCCCGCCTTGTTCCCCGCCCTGGGCCCCACTTATTCTAAGGCCAGCCCTGGCAGAGAGTGGGGTAGCTATTGAATCAATTGGGATTGTGTTAGGTATGGGGAGGTATGGTGTGTGAGGACAAGAAAGACCATCAGGGATATTGGGAGAGGCACCTAGTGTCTGTTCCTATGTCCCCCTCCCACCTGTCTTGGGATATTTGGGGGTTGATACTAGTGTAGCCCCTTATCTGAAGCCGATGCTGCTTAATGCGAAGTCAGTGGCAAATAAAACATCAACCTTCTTTGATCTTATTCAGGACGAGGTCGCTGAGTTTGCATGCATTACAGAGACCTGTCTGGATGCGGCATCTGGGCCTATATTGTCCCAGATGGTGCCAGCTGGGTACTCAGTGCAGCAGCAGCCTAGCATTGGGGGCGGAGTGCTGGTGAACTGTACAGATACAGATACTCTGGTTTTTCGAAGGTATCTGGTGTCTAACTCATTCAATTTAGACTGTGTCCACCTAGTGTTGGAGGCCAGGGATAGATTGGGGATTTTGCTGGTGCACCGACCACCCCACTGTACAGCAGACTCCCTGACCGAGCTGGCTGAGTTCATCTCAGAGGTGGTCTTGAGGCCCCACAGACTTATAGTCCTGTATGACTTCAACATCCATGATGAGACTGGATCCAGTTCTTACCTCCAATCATTGAAAAACTGAGCTCGAGGGAAGGGACCAGAGATGAGATCATGCAAACAAGGACAGGGGACAGTTACATGGCACAGATCCATGATTTGGGCCCTCCTTTCCTTGAGTGCATCCCTTAAGCACCCCCGCCCAACTTCTGTGTGGTCCTCGGAGCTTGTGCAAGTTTCCAAAGTGGCCCACGAGAGGAAAAAGATTCCCCACCCCTGGAATAAGGGGACACTCTCTGAAGCTAAATGGCAGCAAATGAAAAACAAACAAGAGGAACTACTTTTTCACTCAGGGGACAATATAGTTTTGGAACTTGTAGCCAGAGGAGGTAATGAAAGCCAGCAGCATAACCAGCTTCAAATGGATAGAGCCATAAATGCATAGTAGTTGGGGCTTTTAAACCCCTGGCTACTGGTAGCTGGGAGTGGTTAGCAGGAGATGGGTCACACCTCTATGACCTATACTTCTCTCAAGCTACTGCAGCTGGCCACTGTTAGAGACAGGATGCTGTGCTCAATGGGTGATGGGTCTGACCCAGTATGGCACTTCTTATGTTCTGAATAAGCTCCACCCCCTCACACACACTTCCCACTGCACAAGAGGGACAGAAGCTCTCCTGCTTATCATTTCACTTAGTTTCTTGTCATTCCATTGTCTCCCCATTGTCTTCGTAAGTGCTTTTCTCTGGAGGGAACCAGGGCTTAATTTCTGGAGGGGTCTGCCAAGGTTGAAATTCAAGGGGGGCAGTGGGACTGAGCCACAGAAAGTGTTCCCGCTAGGAGTGCGCACCCCAGTATGTGAAAGTTAAGACCAAGAAAAGACCAAGATTGGCTATTTCAGGGTTGGAAAGGAAAGTTAGAAAAAAACCTGAACGACTTATTTGACTTTCATTAAATGACTTTCCAGCCCCACCCCACTGTATGATGGCCATCATATAGATTGAATCCAAAATCTCCTGTTTTATATTCAGCTGTAGAGAAGCAAGTTAATCCAGTAGCTGTGTTGCTAGCTAGAGAATAGGGTTCATTTCCAAACTGTCGGCTGGGAGGTGGCTTCTAGGGCAGGCTTGGGTCCTAGCAATTCATTTTGTTTTATTTTGTTTTATTTTTTACAAATTAAGCACTGGAGGCATTCAGGAAAGAGGGTCCTGAGGTTTGAATACCAGTCTTTTCATTCCTTTCTCGAAAGAGGGCAAGTGACACTCAACACCCAAAGGGACTGTTGGGAGGTATGGGGCGCTCCGGGACAGATCCATGGCCACCAGATGTTCACCCCGCAGCATGGCACCCCAGAAAAAGGAAAGGGACCCAAGTGGGGTAAGGCTGCCACACTGCTTGTGGGGCCCGTCCCCATCTGCCCCGCCATGCAGCAAGGTCCGCCGTGGGACTTTGAACGGTGGTGGGCGCTGCCTCCATTCCCATGTGGCCACATCACAGCTGGGGGTGGGATAGTGGGCAGGCTGAGGGAGAGGGGTGGGGCGAAGCTGGGCAGCCACCTGTGTGGTTGGCACCTTGGTCCTCCCCAGGGTGTGGCAGGACCTCCAACAGCGGCCTGCCTGCCCAGCTTTCCCGCAGGGGGCGGACTTTCTTCCCTGCTCTCTGCACGGGCCCCAAAGTGTGGTGGCAGAGACTGCCTGCCACTGGCCACGCAGGGGATCGGGCCATCCGAGCTCATGTGACTGCACCCTATGTGGCCCTCAGAGCTTGTATGAATTTTCAAAAAGGCCCCTGGGATGGAAACATTTCCCCAGTCTTGGCAGAGTTTCATGATGAGATCCCCCCTCCCCCTGCTTCCTTCCCCCATCCTTTGTACACCCCTTAAGCCCTCACACGCACAACTCCTCTCCCTCTGCAGAACTTTTACTCATTTTCAAAGTGGCCCTACTCTACTTAATTTGTTTTTCCATAAGCAGTTGCTCATTGTTGACTCCTTTCCAGTGCTGCTCATGTTTCTCTTTCCTCGGATGTAGTTAAATCGTTTATCTTTATATTTCACCACCAGGAACTGTGTTTGGACAGTGTCAACTCCTGCTTAGTTACAAGTCATGGTTTAATGATTGTGTCTATGGCCATTGTTAAATGTGGTGGGTGGGGGGATGGGTGTGCTGTCATGGTGGGTGAAGGTGGGTGTATGCCCGTTCCAACGAGCGCACATCCATCTCTCCCCACCTCCAACCATCAGCACCCACAGAGCATTGGGCATCGGAGCCCATTGCTTTGTGCGTGGGTGATGGGTGGAGGTGGGTGCAGCACGGGAGCACGCACACACCCCACACACACCCCGTGGGATTCACACGAGCGTCTCCACACATCTCCACACAACAAAACTGCATGGAGATGGGTGGGGGAGTCTTGTGTGAAAAGGGCCTATAATGAGCACTTAGATATTTTGTGTGTGTGTGTATTCATTCAGTTACACATTGTCTCTTTTTCTCTGAGATGTCAGATTTTAGAGACTCATGTGCCCCAAACTATGTTTTTCCCACTTTGTTTTATGTTTGATCTACATAAAGATCTCCTAATACGACTAAATTAACTTTTCTTTTGGGCTTCTTTTACTACAGTAACCTTTATTTCTCACTGCTCTTGACAGTGACATACTGACACAGCTTTTCAAGGTCACTATTTGTATCGTGACTTGTATCTAAGGACACTTTCAGACATCCCCACCCCCCACCCCCCTGCACACATATTCTGGCTGGGGGGGGGAGGAATGCAGTGCCAGAATATGCGTGGGGATTGGCCATTCTGAAAGCCCCCCAGCGCAGCTTTGCTGGCACAGACTTGCAGGGATGCAGAGCAGAAAATTGAGCTCTGCATGCATGCACATGTCTGCCGGCAAAGCTGCATGCACGGTGGGGAGGGGATGGGGGGGCTTTCAGACCGGCTGATCCCCACGCATATTCGGTCTGTGCATTCCCTCTCCCCCACCCCCCGGAGCCAGAATATGGGGGTGGGTGGGTGTTTGAAAGTGGCCTACATGGGAACTGGCACTGTCCAAAAACAGATCATGGTGGTGAAATACAAAAATAAACAATTAACGACATCCTAGCAAAAAGAAATATGAGATGCATCAGAAATGAGTCACCATCTAACTATTCCTTATGGAATAACAGATTAGGTAGAGAAATTAAGAGGGAAAAACCTGAGCAGTAAAGCTTCTAAATGTAGACATTTCTTAATCAATTTTCTCCTTTCATGCATATAGGGTGTGATTTCAGATGTTACGGGGACCGTTGGCCCCATACTGAAATCAACCCATTCATTCCCCGCCGGGGTCACCCCGTCACGCCGCAACAGACGTGCCGGGGGGATCCCGGCGGGGAATCTGGGAGGAGGCGGGGCCACGCAGTGCAACGTGCGGCCACACGGCCCGCCCCCTCCACGCTCCCGCCGCCCGACCTCTGGGGAGACGGGCGGGCGACGGGGCCAATGTGGCTGCCATGTCGGGCCGGATTCGCCACGGCCCGGGAACCCGCCGGTGATCCCGGGCCGTGGCACCCGGCCAGACGTTACTTTTTTTTGGTCCCCGCTGGGGATCTCTTTGACCACGCTTCCCGGGACATTCCCCCGGCTAGCCCGGGAAGCGTGGTTCAAATTGACCCCATGTGGGTATTGACCGTGGCGAACATCTGGCGACCGCCAAACAGACGTTCGAGACACATTGACCACAGGTGGGTATTCACCGTGGATCACTGTGATCTCGTAACGTCTGAAAATACCCAGGTTTCTCAGATGGGCTCATCAGGTGATGAAAACATTAATAAAACCCATATTTTTGTTTCCATTAAAATACAAAAATGTTGTCCTGAAGAAATCCATGAACATATATGTTTGTATGGAACATAGGATAATACAATTGTTTCTTTCTAGGCACTATTGTAAAACAATAATAATAAATGCTTCTTTACTATGGCAGGGATGAGATTCCCCTGCAGGATATTGATCTAAAACAATATCCTTGAGGCTGATGTTAGAGCCTTGCCCATATTCATGCTCCGATGCCCAACAGCATCTTTCGCTGTGTGACTCAGAATCAGAAGATGAAGATTCTATAGGTGGAAGCAGGATGAACAGTCACCCTTTGAGCAATAATAGGTTTGTAAAACTTTTGAAATTATTATAGATGAAGTAACGATAAGCCACATTAGTTAAAACACAGTGGAACAGACTCTAGTTCATTAACTTATTTCTTCCTCAGGCTGCTATAGACCCCAAATGCTGCTGCTGCTAGCATAAACCATTGTATTTCCACTTTTTTATTTGCATCCATAACTGATATCAGTTTTTTAAAAATCTAAATAGCTTGCCTGCCTAATTGCTGAGGTTTGGAGGTGTGATTAATTCTCAATATAGCAGAATGAGAGGCCCCCTTTACTTTCTCGGTCAGGTACAGAGTTCTTTTTGATGCTGCTGTTGTTGGTTTTCTTAACATTTATTTGTACAGCACCTAGCAAAACAAAGCCTTGCCTAGTTTGTGCTACTTCACTGCAAGTGCTAAACAAGGATAGTAATGATCTAAAACTTCATGGAGACAAACAAAATAGTTAACATGTTTATCTGATCGCTAGATGTGTGTGTGTGTGGGGGGGGGTCCCATTTGCATGTCCATTTTTTTTAACAATGTAGGGAATTTTTAAACGTGACAATAGCACAAATTTCTATGCTGTCATCACTTCCGAAACAGCCACCAGATGTAGGCTGGACCATCCCCGAGGAACAGCCCAGACTAAGGACCACCACAGCCCGTGCAACGGACTCCGGACCAGGGTAAAACAGGCTGTCACATAGGCCATCGTGGCCACCCATCGAGGGAGGGGGACAGGCCACTCTAAGTAATGCCTCACATCGCCCTGCCCTTTCCCCACCCGCTCCCCAGCCCTACCATCGCCTCTCTCCGCCCACTCCCCAGCCCTACCGCCATTATATTTGTTTGGCGACTGGGCCAAATCCTGCCCAGAGTGGCACTGTCACGTCTAAAAACACCCATAGCTTCTTTCTTGCATTTGCCCAATCATTCCTTTTAATGTCCTTACCATGTCAAGGGCTAATTTGAACAAAGCTAGAGCTAATAACAATGCTTTAGGACTTGGTGAAGCATGTAAAAATTCATTACTCTAGTTGCTAATCAGCATACATCTATAGTACCAATATTAGTTTATGACAAGGAATACTTAGTGCCAGTAACTTCCACCTAAGAGAGCCATCAATTGTTTCAGGTTATTTCAAAGTGCTTTTGGAACTGAAATTATGATTCTTATGAGTTGTATGTCAGGAAGTGTAATGGTGATATATGTCACGCAACAGAGATCAGAGATATTTTGAGGTAGTAGATTAGCTGACCATACCAGTGGTGATAGATCACCATGAAAAGCTGTGTTAGTATGTCGCTCACTGTCAAGAGGAGTAATTTGTGACGGTATGCAATACGTGTTCTTCTAAGTGAGCAAGCCTCTGTATTTTGATCTGGAAATGTGTTCACAAGGGTGGAGGGGAAGAGGAAGAGGAAAGGTTATATGTAGAAGGGTTCTGAATATTTAAAATACATGAGAGTCTCAGGAGATAAAATAAATAAGCAAATGAAAAAGAGCGTGCGTGAAATGCTCTACCATTAAAGTCAATGGGAAGTGAGTCAACTGCATTCTAGATGGAGGATTGCACCCTGTATGTCATCCATTCAGGCCTTTTGGAACATGAAGAATCTTGAACTTGTTCACTGTAGAAAGAAATCCCTCTGAAGAACTGCCAAATAACTCCAGGCAATTTATTTCAGTAGGCTCCACAGACCTTGTAGGGATGATTTGGCTTAACACATTTTAAAACTAGATATGGAATAGTTTTACTGGACAGTTCTAACCTAGTTCAAAATAGAAGACTCTTGTAGAATAATTTAGCTTTAATAAGATATTCTTATTTTTAAAGACGTTCTTATTTTGAAAAGATGAGGCCTTCAGAAAATGTTTCAGTCTATCTCAGAAACTGCTTTAACCATGATTCATGTTATCCTCTTCACTTCAGATCATTGCCAAGTATTGAGAGGTTGCTCTAATAGTGTCTAACTCCTCCTTCCCCCCCCCCCCCATATTCTTTTTTACAGTCACTGTTAGCCTAAAGAGAGGGAAGTTGCCATGTTGGTCCCAAATGTAATAGATGAAGACAAATATAATCTGAAGTACTTTGTCTCCTTATCAATCTATTTTATTTATTAATTTATTTATTTATTAATTAATTATTATTATTATTATTATTATAAGCATTTGCATAGTGCCAGCTGTGCACCTGGCACTTTACAGAACAATAAGATAGACGCGGTCCCTGCCTACGGCTTACAATCTAATAGACACGGAGAGGGAGACAAGGAGAGGGGACATAGGGAGAGAGACAGGATAAATAACATTCAAGCAGATGCGAAGTCTCAGGTTCACGTGCTTGGCTTGGTTGCAGTTAGGCAGGAGTCTGAGGGAAGGGCAGACAGTAAATATTGAAAGGAAAGTTCTAACAGGCATCAGGAAAGGCGGTGAGGAAGAGGTGGGTTTTAAGGAGGGATTTGAAGGTGCGGAGGGAGGGGGCAAGGTGGATGTGGGCAGGGAGGGAGTTCCAGGCATGGGGGGCAGCAAGGGAGAAGGGAGAAGGGACGAAGGCGGTTAGGGGAGCAGGGGAGACGAGGGAGGGGGCAGAGGAGGAGCGGAGAGTGCGTGCAGGAGTGTGTAAGGAGACTAGGGCTGAAAGGTAAGGGGGAGCCAGGTTGTGAAGGGATTTGTAAGTGAACACCAGGAGTTTGTGAAGGATGCATTCGTGAAGGGGGAGCCAGTGAAGTGAGGAGAGGAGAGGCTGCACGTGGTCGAAGCGACGGGCTGAGTGGATTTTTAGCAGCGGAGTTTTGGATGGAGATAAGGGGGGGACAGGTGAGAGCGGGGGAGGCCAGTAAGGAGGAGGTTGCAGTAGTCAAGGCAAGAGATGACCATGGCGTGAACAAGGATTTTGGCTGAGGAGACAGAGAGAAGGGGGAGAATCCAAGCAATGTTGTGGAGGGCGAAGCGATTCTATCGAGTTAGCCTTGAATAGCTGATTTGTGCAATAACTTAAATTATCCATACACCAGAGAGAAATATCATAACCCAGAACAGCAATGGTACTTTTGTTAGATTTTTCTTCTCTTTCCTTCATCCTGAAAATACAGTGGTATAGTTCGCAAGCAGCTAAAATTAAAAACCTTTCACTGGCTTCTTAAGCCTGTATGCTCTTTGGAAGAGTAGATGTCTAAAAATGAAGAGCGTTAAAGTTAAAAGTAGGCAAGTAATGTATCTCTCAGACTTTGATTTATCTTTTGGCAGTGAAAGCTGTCCATGTTCTGACCTTTTAATAGGTGGAGGGGGAGAACTAACTGTACATCCTGCTTACATAAGAGCTAATCAGTAATCTGACAGGAAAAGTCAAACATCCACATCCACTATCCTGGTTGTAAAACATACTCATATGCAATATACTTAGCATATGGTTTTAAAATGATAGCGCTGTAGATGCTTTGAACTTCTAGAAGTAGATGACTGCCTCCTCATGACTCCTTAGCCTGCAATGACAAAATTCTCCAGTTTATTGTCATCATAATTTGCAGAAAATGACACTGGGTTTATTCTGTTAAACACTGAAAATAAAAATTTCAGGTAATACAGGATTGGAGAAGAAAGCAGAGAAAGCTTTTGTGTATATATAAGCTGCATGCATATTGTAGCTGGCAACACCAGACCATATAGATCACCCATAATTTGCTTTTTTAAAGGCAGATATTCTTTAAGGGCACAATCTGACAAGTGTGTAGATTTCAGTGGATGCTGAAGGTACCTAGCACCTTCCAGGATTGTCAGCAGTAATATTAACAAAGCCCCCCAATTGTAAATGCATTCATGAGTCCTACTGAAATCGATGGGGCTTATTTATGAACAAGCTTAATCCTGGGGCCATTCAGATGCTGACGTATATCTTCCATTGTAGGATTTTGAAGACACTTTTTGAAGGGGCTTTGTTCAGTGGAGCAGCAAATTGTCCAAGAAGACTAATCAAATTAATTCTTAATTAAGAGACCAAATCAGAAACTGGACCATCCCTCATAAGAGCCAAGGCCCATGCTGAACTGTCAGACCATAAAAGTTGTTAGTACTAGATAATAGATATTAATTTATTAATGTTAGCTTTCACCATAATCTGAATAACAACACCACGTATTTTCATTTTTACATATTTACACATATAAAAACACCTTATAAGTACAGCAACAAAGCAATTTATAAAACCTATCACAGCCAGTCAGGATAAAACGAAACTACATATTCTTACCCCAAATTATCCTGGAGCAATCTCATGCGCTTCCACGTAATAACTAGACAATAAGTTGCAACCTTTTTCACCCTCTCCCCATCACTAGATGATAAAAGATAAGTGATTTTACATAAAATCGGGAGATGCACTTTCCCATCCAAAATCGGGGAGAGCCAGGCCAACCTAATATTGTCATAGAGAGGGCAAAATAACAATACATGCTCCAGATCCTCGGTTTTGCCCTCTCCACAAAGGCAGGTGCGCAACCTATACGGTATATGTGCGTACCTCCCTTCAGTTACAGCAGAGGGGGAAATATTCAAACGAAAAAGGGTATAAGCCCTACATAAAGATGGATCCATTAGCTGGTCCAGATAGCCTTCAAAATTATGCGTAGATTTAAAGGAGCTGAGCATAGGAGCAAACTTTCCACGAAGATACTACTGCCATGTCCTCCTGTCCGGCAACCGACCCTCTCTGTTTGAGAATATACTTCTGACATGCCTCAGCTTTTCCCATTAGGCATGAAAATGAGAAGCCCAACTTGTTTAAGGACTCACTTATCCAACCAATCCAGGGGTAAGTACCTCTCCCTAAAAATTCCAGTTCCTCCCTAAGGCATAAAGTAGCCAAAGAGATATTCGGTTGGTTGAATAATTTTATCCAGTATCTAAGTGCTCGCTGTCTGCTCATACTTTCAATAGATGCAACACCTGATTCAGCCCTAACGGCTGCTGCAGGGACACCCTGGGCGACCCGCAACAGGCTCCTGCGGAATTTATTCTGTGGGGTCTCTAGCACCAAACAGTCATCAGTCACCATGACTTCTGCTCCAAAGGTTAATAAAGACTGAACCTTTGCTTTATAGACCTCTAGAACTGTAGAGATCTTAATGCCTATTGAGGCAGCCGCCAGTCTTAAAACACCCTTGGCTGCTGCATTAGCCATAGCCTTTAGTGACGTTAACTTTCTATGCTTGACCCACCGACCATTGTCGGCCAATACCATCCCCAAGTAGGTATAAGAGTCCACCTGGGTCAAAGCTATTCCTTTCATTGGCCAGAAATGCTTTATAGCTCTTCTATTTCCCAATACCATCACTTGTGATGTCCCAGGGTTTACCTCGAAACCATTCTCAAGGCAATAATCTGCTAATATATTCAGCTGGTTACGCAGACCATTCTCTGTTTGTGCCATAAGGATTATATCATCCGCATACATGAATAGGCTAACAGATCTCTTGCCAATTCTAGGCGGATGGCAAAACAGTTGTGGGAATTTCTGAATGAGGTCACTCAGATAAAGACTAAATTGTTAGTACTATTCAGCAGAACTGTAGCTGAAATCACCAAAAATATCCTCAAATTTGGCACTTTCAGGTTTGGTATTGCCAACTGTGATCTAAACCTAGTAAAAACGTGCTGGCTTTTCTGATGGAAAGGACAGGGAAAGATGAAAGAAACAATTAAAAGGAAGAAATAATTTTAAAATCACAATAATTGTTAACAGAAAATGAGGATCATTAGCTACCTGCTTTTATGCAGAATAGTAATTTATTCATGAAAGGAAAATGTTTGGGAATAAAAGGTTTTTTAAAAACTCAGTTCTGTGAAATCAAACAAAATGTTGTACTTATTGATGCAACAATAACATTTGTAATGTTATCACAAAGCCAACTTTTGGGCATTATTCCTGCTTTCAACTCTAAAAATAAGAGACCATGGGATCATGCCATCGTGCTTTAAGTCAGGGTGGGTGATTGGGCCTTTGCCATGGTGGGCCACTCGCTCAGTGTAGAACTTGCTCCCTCCAGATGTTCATCTTTGATCCTCCCACTTCACCTTTTAAAAGCAACTGAAAACTTTTTTTTCTCCAGGTGCATTTAAGATCCACTACTGGTTTCCTTTAATGTATTTTTCCTCCCGTTTACTTACCCCTTTAAACAGTTTTAAATTGATTCTATATGGATTTTAAGTTATGATGCTTTATTGTATATTATATGTTGTAAAGTGCTCAGAGCGTCATCCAGCGAAGGGGCACTATGGGTGAAAACAGACATGCATGTAGCTCTGCTTTAACACCGCTTTAACTTTTCTTATGCATGTTGCAGGGATGTATTGGCCACCTATGCAGCCCTGCAACATGCATAAGAAATGTTAAAGCAGTGTTAAAGTGGAGTTACGCTGCATATCTGTTGTCACCCTATATCACTACTATTACTTATAATGTCTATAGAGCTCCTGGGCATACACAGCGCTTTATAGTCAGAGTTTTTCAGAAACAGATTCCTGCTGTAGGGGTGTGCATTTCATTTTTGTTATTAAAGTAACAAAAAGAAAATATGGATTTTTTGTTTTTGTTATTGAATAAAGAAAATGAAAGAACATAATAACAAAAAATATAACAAAATAATGAAAAATGGGAGACAAAGACAATACTGACAGGAATGTGTATGCATTAGGCGGGCATCTAAGGGACATAAATGGGACTTCAGGCAGCAAGGCAGAGGGCAGGGGGAAGCATCCCAGCAATCAGGAGACATGGTTCACAAATCCAGGCTGGCCAATTGTCATCACAATCACATTCTGCAGCACTGTGACAAAGGACATAAGAGAATCCCTTATTGGCTGTTTCCTAAACAGATGCTTCCATCTTCCCAGTAACATGTGAGGGAGAGGGACTGGGATGGTCACAGAAGAGAATGATATATGGGTGACATTTCTGTTGGACAATTGGCATCACAAGCACATCTTGTACCACAGTGACAAACATAAAAGAATCCCTGACATAGGCTCATACTCTCCAGATCATGTGCAGGCTTATACCTTTGGGACCCTTTATCAGATCTTTCTTATATTTGGCAGAGATGATCCTGAAGATCCGAGATACAATCCTGCCAAATTCCATGTAAACAGACTGGAATACAAAGATGTTACAGTCAGAAATGCATTTATAAATAAATCGCTTAGAACATTGGGACCCTTTATGCAATACTTATGAAATTTGTCCATGATAGTATCTTTGAGTAGGGGTATAATCATGCCATGTTTCATCTAAGTCAGATGGGAGATACAAAGTTGTTACATCTAGGAATGTGTACATAGAATTTTGTAAAATAACAAATTTCAACTACTTATAAAATAGGATCCCTTTATCTAATCTTTCCTACATAGTGTCCTACATTTGGGGTACAACCATGCCAATTAGCATCCAAATTGGATAAGAAATAAAAAACATTACAGCCAAACATGTATTTTCCATTGAAACCAATGGAAATTGAAATGAACAGTAAAAATGAAAATGAAACAAAGTATAACAAAATATAACAAAAACGAATGACATTTTAATAATGAAATCAAAATGAATAACAAACAAAAAAACTGGGGCGGGGTCCCCTGGGAAGGAATATAACCCAGGGGTTAGTTGTGAGGCCCTTACTAGCGCCCACTGGGAAGCTGCCAGATATTTGGACCTGCCTAGAGGAGGGGTGTGTGACCCCTATTTTGATTGAGGCCCCAAATGATGATTTACTTAGACAAGCTGCCCCAATTAGGGGGATTGCTGTTGATTTGGGTAAGGCCCCCTCATTTGTGTTTGGTTTATCGGTTATAGCAGCAACGGAGGAGGTTTTCTCCTTTCAGGGTCATAAGTTGGAGGAGGGAGATAGTGTCCCCTTGGGGGGTGGGGCTGCTGGTAGCAATTCCTTGGCTGAGGCTGTGTTTGGAGGGGTAGTGCCCCCTAATGCTCAGCCTATACCGGAGGGTGGCGTCTCCTCCTTGGTTGGGGAAAATATTAAATGACTCCACAATGTTATCTGGGTAATTTCATGGAATGTGGTTGGCTGGAGAGCTAAGGTGGCCAGTAGAGAAATTATGTCTATGTTGGCCAAGTATGATATAATCTGCCTCCAGGAAACCTGGCACCAGGACCCAGTTTCCATGGAAGGATATAATGTTTTCCACGTGGACCCATTATCACGTGGGGGGAGGGGGCATCCTAGTGGGGGGGGATGTCTGCTTTGTTTCTGCTGCTTTATCTGCTACCTACCTTTCGTTGCCACGGGAGGCAGCTTTCTATTGTGGGGTGGTAATGGGATTCCCTTTGGGGAAATTGGTGTTGATTAATGCTTATATCCCCCCTAGAACATCCTGGTATTTTGATGAGTCTTGTTGGGAGTTGTTGGCAGGGTTGATAGAGGCAGTGGAAGAGACCATCCCAGATGCTGGGATATTACTTGTTAGGAACTTTAATGCCAGACTTGGAGAATCTGACTTTGCTCTGGCCCAGATTGGGGGGGCATGGGAAAGTGAGGTCCCCTTTTTGAGGGAAAGAAGGTTGAAAGATGTAGGCACTAATATGAGTGGCCTCGCGTTGGCCGAGGTATTCTCCAAATTAGGGATGGTTACTTTAAATGGGAGGTTCTCGCAAGATTACCCAGCAGAATTTACTTATTTGTCCCCATTAGGATGCAGTACGATAGAATTAATGGTACCCTCAGAAAATCTTTGCCCCAAGGTGACTGGGATTGAGGTTATTTTTTCTGAAGGCAGCGATCATTTGCCAATTACTCTTGGACTGGACAAGGGGGAATTCCTCCCTACTGAGGAGGCTTATGGCCCAGCTGCCTTATTAGCCGAAGGTCAGATTAGGGTTAGATGGGAGCATACACTGGAATTTAAGGTCGGGCGTTTATTGGCCTCCTTGGAAGGGACATCATGGCAGCAGGGGATTAAGGAGGCACAGGATATCAAGGAGCTCCTTTACAGATATAAGCTTATTGTGAAGGGGCTGGAACCCCTGTTGAGGGGTAAGTTACTAAGCAGGGCAGCAGGTGCTCGTCCCTTCAAGGGGAATAATGTTTGGTATGATAACGAATGCCTTTTGGAAAGGAAGATGTTGCGGACAAGGTACCGTAAGCTTAGGAAGAAACCTATTTATATGAATTTGCAGATGTTGTTAAGGGCTGGGCGTAAATATAAGGTTTTGTTATTAGAGAAAAGGAAAAAGTTTTATTCCAAACAGTGGGGAGAAATTGAATGAGCTGCCAAAGAGAAGGACTCTCCCCATTTTTGGAGACTGGTAGGGTGCTGTGGGAAGGGCAGACAAGAGGATTTCTGCAGGGTCCCTGCAGAGGAATGGGTTAGACATTTCTCGAACTTGTATGGGGTGGATCCTGCAACCTCTGTCTCTTTGACTCCTGCAGAATCTCTGCCTCCCTGGGAAGTCGTGTTGCCATCAGAAATCGAGGAAGTAATTGATAGTCTCAAGAAGGGGAAAGCACCGGGGCGGTGATGGACTTCCAGCAGAGTTGTTTAAAGTCAATAAGGCGTAGTGGCTACCTGTATTTGCGGCCCTTTTTACAGGGATAAATCAATCGGGAATATTGCCAGATGGATAGGAACAAGCCATAATTGTCCCGATATATAAAAAGGGTGCTCAGGAACAAGCAGGGAACTATAGGCCAATTAGCCTTCTAAATGTTGCCAGTAAAATCTATGCCAGATACCTCCTGGGGAAACTCCAGAACTGGCTGGACAGGGAAAAAATTCTCAAGGAAGAACAAAATGGTTTTAGGCCAGGGCGGTCTACAAGTGATCACTGCTTTGTGCTCAACTATTTAACAAATAAGTATGCTCAGGTCATGGGGCTGTATGCGGCTTTCGTTGATTTCCAGGCCACGTTCGACCTGGTTTCATGAAACCATCTGTGGGCTAAACTTTCTAAAACTACTATCAATAAAAGGCTGCTCTGCCTAATCCAAAGGTTATACTCAAATACCACTCTCCGAGTTAGGTTAGATCAGAAGGGAGCATATACTAGGACAATAGCGACGGAACGTGGGGTAAAGCAGGGATGTGTATTAGCCCCTACTTTATTTAATTTTTATTTGAATGATCTGATTGGGGAGGTCACATCCCCTCTTAATCATCCTCCTAGAATTGGGGGTATAGATGTAGCCGCCCTCCTTTACGCGGATGATGCTATCCTGACAGTTGGTGGCACTGAGTTGGTTCTGTGCCCAGAATTACCTAGAGGTTAATTATGGCAAAACCAAAATAATGGTCTTTTCAAGGAAACGGAGGGTATATAAATGGTCCTTAAGTGGCCATGACCTGGAACAAGTTAAGGTTTACAGGTATTTGGGCCTGATTTTCCAGGCTAATGGTTCTTGGGTAACGCATGCCAAAGAGGCTATTAGACAAGCTGGGATTGGTGGGAAGTCCATTGCTCATTATTTTAGGACTAATGGGGGAAATCTTGTTACCCTGGCCATTAGGGTCTTCAAGGCCAAGTGCCTAACACAACTCTCATATGGGACACAGTTTTGGGCTCTGGGGAGGTTCTCCTCCCTGGAGAGGGTACAAACTAAATTTCTTAGGTCAATTTTAGCTGTCCCAAACCATGCCCCATGTAGCGCTGTTCGTTTAGAGTGTGGGGTTCTCCCAGTAGAGGCTCAGATTTGGCTTCTAATTATGGGCTATTGGTTGAGGCTGTGTTATGGACGGGCTGCCCACTTGGCTGCGTTAGCCCTCCGGGAAGGTAACCGGGACCCCCAGGGTGGTTCAGATAAGAAGTAAACTTGCCAAGTTGGCATTTTCACCCGATAATTTAACCTCTTTGGGATATTTGGGTGCTAAGAGCCTTGTCAAGCATACTAGCATGCAGGAGGAGATAGCTGATCTGCGGAAAAAGAAATCCCTGACAAGTATGTGGGGGCTGTTTCCCCAGGTTTATTTTTCCAGTGCCGTACCCTATCTAGGGTTTGATACGGACCTGTCAGCATGGAGATGCTTTACAATGGCAAGATTGAACATATTCCCCTCAGGTATCACCGAGGGGCGCTTCCAGAGCACTCAACCAGAACTATGCCAGTGCAAATGCACAATGCAGGTGCCTGACACTGTGGAGCATATGCTTCTCCACTGTGAGATCTACGGTGAGCTCCAAGAACATTGGTTATCCCCTGTGTTTAGGGATATTAAGCCAGGGGTGGAAGGGCGGCGGCTATTATATCTACTTGCAGGGCAGGAAGAAAAAGTTATAATAGCAGTTGGAAACTTTTTGTTTAGGGCTCTTTCAATGGGGAGATGAGTAGATTTTGTGGCATTTTTTTTAATCTCAGAGTACAAATTGGGACTTGATTGTCCTTGGGAAGGGATGTGATTGTTTAGGGTATATTATACTATATGGTTTGGTCATATTATTGTTGTTATTACTCTTTCCTCCTTTTATACTTGCTGGTTTTATAATGGTTTACAATGTGTTATAATGTATTTGTTTGATTGTGTTATGGCTACGGCTAAACACAAATAAAATCTATTATTATTATTATTATTATAACAAACACAAAACAGAGTTACTGTGCACATCCCTACCCAGTGCTCAGTGGGCTTACAATCTAAGATGGACAACAATAAAAGAAACACAGAGGAAGAGAGACACACACACATTCCCATTTTACAGATGGGGAACTGAAGCTGAGAGGTTGTGACTTGCCTAAGGCCATCCAGTGAGTTCATGGCTAGGACAGGATTTGAACTAGCAATGTCAACCCACACCAATTTTTGATTGCGGATTAGTTACGGTACAGTTTATTTGTTTATTTTTGGATTTAAGTATGGGTACAGACCCATAATTAAGTAAATTTTAAAAACTGATTTTTACCCCCACTCCACCCCCCAGGGCTCTTTTTTACACTCACCCCCACCTCCTGGGGCCCTGGTTGTGGTACTTACCAGCCTCAGAGGGCATGACTGAAAGTCGGGGTGGCTCCTCCACTGTGGAGGAGCCATTTTGAAAAAGGGAAGCTGTTCTGCACATGTGCAAATGGTGCAATTTGTGCATGGGCAGAATGGCTGCCCTTTTCAGAAATGGTCACTGACGCTGACCATTTTTGAAAAGTTCTGTGCCTGCATAAAATGGTCATTTTGCACATGTGCACTGTGGAGCAGGAACCTCCACAGCACGCTGCAGTGAGGGAGCCTCCCAGGGGGCAACCTCCACATAGGAGGAGCCCCCCCAGACCCTCAATCAAGCCCCCAAGGCTGGTAAGTACCATACCAGGGCCCCAGAGGGTGGGGTGGGAGACCCTGGTCCGTAACAGCAGAGCCACAATTTGCAGACCACTGTTACAGATGGATACCAATTACGTCATAACAGTCCATTGCGGGCAGCTACAGATTAATCCATACCCATACTTGACATCCTAATTTGAACCCTGGCTTCCCAGGCCCAAGTCCAGCACCTATCCACTACACTGAGTTCAACACATATTCATAGGAATCTTGGGCTTTATGTGATACATTTGGAGGGAAACAGTATTGTTCAGTTTACGATTAGTCCTTGAAAAAAAGAACATATTGCTCCATACCAATGTGTGACTTTAGAAATTACACAAACCAGAGGAGGGGAAAAATGGAAGAATGTTCTCCATGATTCAAGCCTGGTTTTGCAATCTCTTTATAAGAATTATAAAAGCACCATCTGCTGGGTTAGCAGGGAGACTCAGTGCTTGCCTTTACTGCGCTGCAAGCAAAATCCATGTGTTTGAAATGTTTTGGTAAATATCAAAAGAGCAGCATTCACCAGCTTCAATAATTCAACCAGATCTAGTTAGAACTTAGCTAAAGATGATAAATAAAATATAGTTCTAGTGTGTCTAAAGGATGCTAGGTTCCTTTATCTAGGAAATCATCCAGTACCCATCTATAAATAAATTAATGTGTTCTATCCAAGAGAACACGTTTTTTCTTTAGATGTCAAACCAATCAGAGTATTTGCACAATGGGATGTGGTGGGATTTTGGTTTGTTTATATAGATAACTTCTGAAGATATTTTTCAATTACTAATGATGGGGAAATCTCATATAATGAAGAAAAAAATCTTTATACTCACCTCCGTTTTGTGAAGTCTTTAAATTGCAGCCATGCAACTTCTAACTTCTTCCTTATGTTGAGAGACAAAGGGTGATTTCAGACATTACACGGTCCCGATTCACCACAGTGGATTTCCGGCAGGGGTGAACCGAACAACCACCCCCCGTGACGCAGTCAAGATGCTCCAGGAGTTGTTGAGCCACTACCCGTTCAATAACCTTCCCTAAAAAGGGAAGGTTAGAGACAGGCCAATAGCTGGCAGGGTAGTCAATGTCAAGTGATGGTTTCTTGAGCAGAGACCACACCACCGCCTCCTTGAGGCAGCCCGGCACTCTGCCCTCCAGAAGGGAGGTATTGACCACCCCAGCCAGCAACAGCCCCATTATCTCCGAGCCAGGACGGGCATGGATCTAATTCGGAAGAGGTGGCTCGAACCACCCCAAGCACACCCACCATATCAGCGGGTGTCACCAACTGAAATTAATCCCACAAAATTGGACAAGCCGGGGCTTCTACAACCTCTACCTCCTCCACTGTATTAAGTGTGGCATCGAGGTCATGGTGAATACGAGCGATTTTATCCGCAAAATAACCCGCAAAAATGCCACAGCGGGCAGACGATGACTCGACTCCAGGGTTGAGGGAGGCCGGACTGACCAGCCTCCTCACAACCCGGAACAGCTCCTCTGGATGAGATTTAGCAGATGCTATGAGGGCAGAAATGAACTCCCTCTTTGCTGCCCACATAGCCACAGCATAGACTCATAAACTAGCTCTATGCCACAATCTGTCGGCTTCAGTAGGAGAACGACGCCACCGTCACTCCAACCGTCACCCAGCTTGCTTCAGCATCCGCAGCTCCTCAGAAAACCAAGGAGGTCTGCAGAGCCTCCACCTGGGCAATGGATGCCTGGGAGCCATCTAATCGATGGCCTCCGTCAACAAGATGTTCCACAGCCTAACAAGGTCATCGATAAGAAGGTTGCCAAGGTCAGAGGGTATCTCCTCCAGAGCGCCTAGAAACAGCAATGGGTCCAACAGCCTCCAGGGGCGGACCATCCTAATAGGTTCCACACCCTTCCTGGGGCAGACATGTGCAAGAAGGGAGGTCTGCAGGAGGTAATGATCCGTCCATGACAGGGGCTGATAGCTGATATCTCCCCCATTAACGGAGCACCCACCTCAAGACCAGTGCAAAAACATGAGGTCCAAGGTATGTCCTTCAAGATGTCGGGCCGTTGACCCTCTGGAACAGGCCCATGTTTGTCATGGCGGCCATGAACTCATGCTCGGCTCCCCCGAGAACAGTGCCGGCGTGAATGTTGAGGTTCCCCAAGATTATCGTCTTTGGGGACCGCAACACCACCTCTGACACTGCCTCCGCCAGAGCATGCTGGGAGGCCACTGTACTGGTAGGTGCACAGTATACCAGCAGCACTCCCACACTGTCCCCCGCCAAATCAAACACAAGGTGGAGACCTTCAATGCCTACCATGGATCACACTGGACACCTCCTCACAGACCAGCCCTCTTTAAAAATCATAGCTACACTGCCCCCTGTCCCTCTAACTGCGGCTGGTGCTGAACAGAATACCCGGCTGGAACAAGATCAGCCAAAATAGGCCCCAATTCATTGTCCAGGCAGGTTTCTGTGATACATGCAAGATCGGCAGCATAGTCCAGGACTACCTCCTGGACAGTTGTTGCCTTATTTGCCACCGATCTCGCATTTAATAGCACCAAAACCAGGTTGGGGAGCCCCTGACCAAGTTCCACCTGCTCTCCTGCTGGGGGAGGGGTAAACGGGACATGCACTAAGCATCTGTCCCGCCTCACCACTCCCACTGCCCTCCCCCTGAGACCATATCTCCCCTGGCCTGTCATGACCTCAATAGCTGTGCCCCCTCCCCAGCTGGCCCCCCTCCCTGGCTGTCCCTCCCAGGCTTTGAGGGAGATCCCCCTCCCCCCCACCCTATCTCCTCTTCCAAAATATCCCTCCCCCTTCCCCCCCTTCTCCCTGGGACTCCCTCTCTCACAGGGAGTCCCCCCTCCCTATTATTCAGGCAATGCCCCCCCATCTCACCGGGAGGCAAAACCAACCCACCCCACCTCCCATTCCCCTTACCCACCTCTGCCACCAGAGAGTCATTTACCACCCCCATAGGCTCACTCCCTCTCTCACACCGAGGGGGGTAGCCCTACCCCCCATCCCAGTCTCACCCCTCCCACCCGTCTCCATCTCCCCATCTCCCCATCCTGAGTCTCCCTCTCTCACTAGGAGTCCCCCCTCCCCCATATCCAGAGTATATCCCCCCTCACGGGGAGGCCTCACCACCCTCCCCAAGGGCCACACCCCTTCCTCTCACCAAGGGGGTTGGCCCTTTTCTCCCTAACCCAATTCCCTTGCCCCCCTCCCTCATAAAAAACACACCCCATCTGCCCCCCAAACCCCTTAAAAACACAAAAATAAAAAATGAAAGCCTCCCACCCCTGGTCCCTCGGTCCCGCTAAGGGCCACTCCTAAGGGCCATTTTGCACGGCGCTTAGGCATGCTGTCTGCTGCACGCGCTTGTGGCACCCGCCGGGTGGCAAGCTGCTTTTGGCCGTGCTGGACCAGGAAGTCCTGGCCGTGCGCCCTGGCCCTGCCCCCTCCTCCAAATGGGGGAGGGGGGAGTTGGTACCTGTAGGGGCCGGGCAGCACGGCTCCAGAAGGTGACAGCAGCGGGTCTGGCGGCAGCAGCGGTGGCGGGAGCGGCAGCGGGAGTGGCAGAAAAGGTGAGCCGCAGGGAAGGTGATGGTTTCTCTCTTCTGGGCCGGTCGGCAGGCCGCTTTTGGCCGAGCCGGGCCCTGAAGTCCTGGCCATGCACCCTGGCCCCGACCCCTCCTCCAAATGGGGGAGGAGGGAGTAGGTATCTGTAGGGGCCAGGCAGCATGGCTCCAGAGGGTGACAGCAGCGGGTCTGGCGGCAGCAGCAGAGTTGGGAGTGTCGGTGGTGGCAGCAAAAGTGAGCCGCAGGGAAGGTGGTGGCTTTTCTGGCCTGGGCCGGGTGACAGGCCACTTTTGGCCGTGCCGTGCCTGGAAGTCCTGGCCGGGCGTCCTGGCCCCGCCCCCCTCCTCCAAATGGGGGAAGGAGGAATTGGTACCTGTAGGGGCTGGGCAGCACGGCTCCGGAGGGTGACAGCAGTGGGTCCAACGGCAGCAGCGGTATCAGGAGTGGCGGCAGCAAAGGTGAGCTGCAGGGAAGGTGGTATATAAACTGAGCAAAAGTAGAGTAGGTCCATATGAGGGGGCGTGGAATGGTTGAGAGTGGACAGAACAAGGTGGCAGGTGGGAGGGGATAAAGAGAGAGAGAAATGATGCAGAAATGTACAAAACAACTGTAAATTATATAATAATTATATAACCCCCTCCCACCTGTCACCTTACTCTGTCCACTCCCACCCATTCTATGCCCTCTCATATAGACCTGCCCTATATTTGTTCAGCTTATATATTTCTACTGGCTATACTACATGCCTGAAGAAGGGCTCTGGTGGCCCGAAAGCTTGCGTATTTCCACCAACAGCAGTTGGTCCAATAAAAAATATCATTCAAACCACTTTGTCTCTTTGTCACTTGGGACCAACATGGCAACCACTATTGCTTACCCATAGAGAAAACTCACATGCATCTATGTTGTGATTGCCAGTATTTAGAAAATCTAAACTATCTTCCTGTCTTCACACGTGCCATTTTTATACTCACTCATGCTGAATATGGAATTATTTATTTTGGCACTTACATTTGTACTAAACGATTGCAAATGTAATTGCTTAAATAGGCCAAGCTCATTACTTTTGAATGGTGAATCTAAACCAAAATAAAAAAAGGAACGTCTCATAGTCAAACTACATTTGTATATCACCCTCATTTAGTTGACTCGGTTCCAGCAGCTCCCCATTTTAAAAGCTCAACCCAGATTCCCATCCCAGTTGGTATTTTTAATTTAAATAAATAGGTGGCATTGTGTGTTGCTATCAGTTAAGCCAAAGAGAAGCTAGCCCTCGCCTACATCTCTTCCATTTTAAGATTCAAGTTTGGTCATGGGGGGGGGGAGGGAGTCACTAGACACTTGTTGCATAATACTGCAACTTTTGTGGTTTTCTATTCCCTTATTCTGAGATACCATTATATCCTGTTTTTATTGAAGCCATATAATAGACTGATGGTTTCCAAACTTTTTCCACAGTCACTATGATACAAGAGCTTTCAACAAAGTACTCCCTAGTTTGGCCCATTGCCCACAGGCTTATCTTCACGTTTGTCTACATGGAACTGCATTTTACATTGGCTGTCTAAAAAAAAGGAGTGTTATATAGTGGTAACAGGAGAACTGGGAAGTTGAGGCTCCCTTTTATTGTCTTCTTCCTTGCCGAATCTTGGACACAGCATATAAACTCACATTTCACATAGGTAAAAGACAAATAATAGGTTTTCCAAATGGAAGAAGTTTTGAAAGTAGTCCGTTACTGTTTTCCAATTTAGAAATAATAAAGTTAAGCATAAAATATCAAGTATCCAACGACATCCATGGGACTTTAACTCTGCTGACTGGAAACAATTCATGGGTAGAGGGCACTTATAATAAAAAATCAGGATTAAGGTCCCAAGGTGTAGCTTAATGCTTGGTATCTTAGGCAATGGTTGACATATCTTGAATTGATGGGAGTCAGAGTTGATAGGAAAGCAGGAAGAGAATAGCTGAAATAAGTTTTGTTTATCAATCAATCAGTGTCCTGTAAACCATATACGTTTTGTGTTCTGTAAGTCTTGTTTGTCATGGCCTTTGAAATGACAAATTCTGTAAACTTGTCATTTCATGTACTCTTTCCTTATTTCCATAATCATTAGCTTTGTAGTGATGTAAGTTGTTACATTTTGCTTGTAGATCATAAAAGTCCAGTCTGTAACCCACCTCCCTTTGAATCCTTTCCTTTCATGGCAATTTGAGTTTCCAGGATCTTGGACTCTAGCGGCAGGTCACTGGCTTAAATGTTTATTTGGCCTGGTTGCCCTGTTGACTCAAAGGGTACTAGTGGATAAGTTGCCTTGAAATGGTATGAACAAGTTGAATGGAAGGTTAATCTGCTTGGTTTTTCTGGGGAAATCCTGTTAACTTTAGGCTACAAAGTGGCAAAGAAATTGCTCATGGTGCAAATATTAGACATAGCTAGTCAAGAAGCATCAATGGAGCTCTCTAGCTTTAAGTTAGCAGATCATTATCTTCATATAAGGAACACCTCTAGTGCCTATGCAACATACCTTGTTAAGCTAGTCCATAAAGATCATAGGAGACTGTTTACTAGAACTACACTAAATTGTCTGGAATCTGCATTGCTGGATGGGAGATTTACTAAAATTCCTCTAGCACAGCGGCTGTGCCCATGCTCTAAAGAGGAAGTGGAAACAGTTGCTCACGTTTTGTTTAGTTGACCGTGGTATGAGGAAGCCCAGGCCAAATTACTGTCGTCACTTTTACAAAAAAATGTGGGCAGAGTTGGGTCAGATTTGATCTATTTGTTGCTTTCAGACAAGATCGCCTCCATAACCCAAAGGGTGGCCAATTTCTTGGTTTCAGCCTATAGGAGAAGGGCAATATTGATTAAGCCAGGCATACAGGGGTGACAATATATTGGCCCCTTTTAGGGCTATTTATTTGCTTAATTGTGTTTTTTTTCTTTTTGTATTACTGTAATGGTTTTTACTTTGACTTTTGTATTTTCCCTCTCTTTTGGGGGTTTGGTTTTGCCGTATGTTTTGGCCTATTGTACTTTGTATCCTTGTTTTATTACTTTTTCGCTATAGCTTGATTGCTGGTAATAAACTTATTACTTACTTAGTATTAGCCAGAGTCTTAAGACTTCAGAGTCGTTCCTGTTTCTGGGTGAGGAGGCTTAGTCCTGGGCTGGGTCCTGTCCACAACATTAAGGGAGAGATGTCATTGATTGAATTAGTTGCAATAAATATGGAAACCTGTATTTCCATTCTTGTTTGGGTTTGGATGGAGGGGTTTAGCACGGTTATGCAGCAACTTTCACTTATGTTCTGTGTAGGGGGGCGTGTTTGGGGAGAGTTGTAATAAAGCCCACAAGTACATTTTCAAAAATTAAATAATTGAACTCACCGTACGTTTAAAAAATTGAGGGGTAGAGAGAGGAGCACAATTTACAATGGATTTTTTTTCCCCACCCGCATCTGCCAAAAAAAAAATCCTGAGTCCTGAGCAGATTAAGGAGAAAGCTTCCCTAGTAATCAGCTGCTCAATGGGGAAGAGGTTCTGCCCCATCCTGCATGCAAAGTCCTGACTTTAGGGCAGGTGGGGGCGAAAGTATTCCTGCTTCTAACCTCAAGTAGCCCCTTTGCAGATGTCCTCTCATACATGCTAAATCGCAAGCATTCAGGTTTTATTCATCTTCTCCACAGTCAGCAATGCTGAGATTGGTTGTAACACTGTTGTCTCATATGATGGTCAACAGTTCAGTTTTCTGAACTTTTACCCACCAGACCAGTTGAAACACCTACACTTACCTTGTATCTGAACTTAGTCATAACACAGCTTATGATCACTTTGTTTTTCTTTTGAACTCTCTCCCCCTCAAAATTGTACTCTTTTCACCTATCTTCAGCCAGATGAGTTAATGCAATAGTTGCTCTCATATCTGCTTTGCCATACCGGTCTTCCCAAGGACAAAGCAGTCCTGCTGCCACAGTAAAAATGTCTTCTGAAAGCAGTGTTGACTTTCAGTGTCAGTCAGGAAACCCATGTTTTCCCCTTAGGCTTTACATTACTAGAGAGGCAGTAGCTCTCTTCATAGATGTGAAAAGGGTGCTGTGCTTTCATTTTAAGAATATCAAACCATGGAAAAAAACTTGTTTCATATGAGGGAGCTAATATGGGCAGGTTGTCTTGTCACTATGATTCGCTATATGAATAGGGGCTATTATTGCTAAATGCTACACACTAACAGTTAGACACCATACAAGAAATTGCATCCTCAGTAGCCTTTAGAAATATGTTCACTCTAGTAAGGCAACAACCTATGCGCTGTTGTATACATTTACTAAACATTATCCCCTAGACATGGGAGCAAGAGCAGATGTTTGATTTGGAAAATAGAACTGCTTAACTTTTTAACTACCACTTCTTAACTAATACTTTTCAACCTACCTTTCTGGAAGATGGAGTACTGCTTACGACTCACCCATTTGGCATCAATGGACATAGTCACTTGAGAAAGACAAGAAGATTATTTAACTGTAACCGATGTTTTCTGTGCTCGGTCCATTCTCAACTCCCAGCAACCTTATTCTCACTTTCAGATTTTTTGTGCTATGGGGGAGGAGCAACTCCACTCTCTGACAGCCTCGTTCTGGTGCGCATACCACTCTATATGCTGAGATGAGGGGAGGGGAGGGGGATGTTCCAAGCGAACACCGCTTTGGAGCAGGTTCCTGAACATGCTGCTTGCAGTGTGCACATCCCACTTGGTGTGAACAGACAAAGCATGTCTTAAAGAACATTAGGGTACAGGTAACTAGCAGTTTCTTTTCTGTAGCAGATTGCATATAGAAAGGAAATACAATTGTTTGTGGCCACTTCACATTCCTTCATCCCTCCTTTTGCAGTTATTTTTAAACATATTAAAAAGCAATTAATGTTGCAAGATACTGGATGCAAACAAATGGACAGGCTGCCCCAGGTGATCCATCCATCTAAAGACACGCCATCAAATCTGCTCCAGCCCCACTTGCCGTGCTCTGGAGTACCACCCGTGGAGCGGGCCAGCCAGACCGAGGGCACTGGTCCAAGATGGAGATGTGGACTGTCTGCTCAGCAGACCCACACTGCAGCTCCACTTCTGGCCAATCATTGCCCTGGGCAACACCATAGAGTTAGACAGCAGCCTAGAGCATCAGGCGATCCACCCACAACTCTATGGTGTGAGGGGGTGCCACAAGGGTGGACCACAGGCCAGGGAACCCACCAGGTCTGTTTACACCCAGCCCAGGCAGGGCTGGATGCTGGGGTGCACTCCTGGAGCAGCTCCAAGGGTGGCCAGCCCCAGAGTCGTATAAAAGTACCCATAGTATTGCAACAGCTCTGGAACATATTTTACCAAGGTGTCTGTGGAGTATTGTTTTATTATTGCTCATAATTCACCAAGATACTTTTTGGAGCATTGTAGTGAAATAATTACACATCAGAGCTTAATAAAAGAGGTAAGATGACAAGGGGACTCAGAAGAAACTAAAGCAGTAGCTGAGAAGAGGGGAGGGAAATGTTCCAAGGGAGCACAGCTTTGGAGTAGGTTCCTGAACATCCTGCTTGCAGGAAATAAAAAAGTTTGGGGAAAGTCATATTCATAGGAAGTAAATTTGAGTGTAATTGCATATAGTTTCCCCAAATATAAACAGATACCTGGGTCTGGCAACAAACTCATTGTCCAATTATGAGAAGTATCTTGACATGGGGAAGGAGTTCAGTGCTAATCAGTTGTTGAGCTATGACAGTACCCAACAGTTGTTCAAGTCTTCAGTATTTTCAGTCTGCCTTTTGCCCCACAAAAGTAGCAGAGGACATAAAAGCATTTCTGGAATATTTGTTTATTTATTTGTAATTATATTTGTATGCCACCCCCTCCTGCTACAATCATCTCGGGGAGGCTAACAACATTTTAAAACATGTAATAAAATTCATTCAAATCAACATTTTTAACCCCTCATTAAAATAACCCCACCCTAACCCAACCCACCCATCCCATCTTCCTCGGCAAAGGCCTGGCAGAACAGTCAGGTCTTACACTGTCTACGGAAAGAGGGGAGGTCAACGGCCAGGCAGACCTCCAATGAGAGGGAGTTCCACAGCCATGGTGTGGCCACCAAGAACACCCTCCTCATGGTCAACACCCAGAAAACCTGGGGGACCTCAAGGAGGGTGCCCCCAGCCCACCTCCTGCAGGTAGGTGGGACCCAGGTCATGTAGGACTTTAAAGGTCAAAACCAACACCTTGAATTGGGCCCGGAAAACTATTGGCAGCCAGTGCAGAGAGCAGAGCACTGGAGTAATGTGCTCGCATTGGCACGTCCCCTTAAGGAGATGAGCCGCCGCATTCTGCACCCGCTATAGTCTCCAGACCATCACCAAGAGTAGCCCCACGTAGAGCATGTTACTATAGTCTAATCTCGAGGTAATAAAAGCATGAATGATCGTGGCCAGGTCCGAGACATACAGCCTAAGTCGACGTACCAGATGTAATTAGCAAAGTGTACCCTTCACCACAGCCACCACCTGGACATCCAGGTAGAGCTGCAGATCTAGGAGCACCCCCAGACTATGGACCTGGGATACCAGGGGAGGACGGATCCCCATCAATGATGGGGGGCATCACTCCCCTGACTTTCCCCACAATCATCACCTCCACCTTGTCGGTATTTAACTTCAAGCAACTCACCGTCATCCAGTCCCCCACAGCTGACAAACACCTGGTAAGCACCGAGACTGCCAGACCTGGGTCTGATGAAAAAGAGAGATATAGTTGGGTTTCATCAGTATATTGATGACACCTTACACCAAACCCTCTGACAACCTCCCCCAAAGGCTGCATATACACATTGAACAGGAGAGGGGACAAGATGAAACCCTGCGGAACTCCACATGTGAGGCCCCGGGGAGAAGATGAATAATAATCACCCAGCACCACGCGCTGAGTTCTCCTGGCCAGGAAAGAGTGGAACCCGTCAAGAACAGTCTCGCTCATCCCTGCCCAGTCCTGCAGCTGTGTCACCAGCAACTCATGATCAACAGTATCGAATGCAGCCATATCAAATACAGTATCAAAGGGAAGGATCTTGCTAGGGGAGATTTGGAATAGAAAAATACTACAGTGTTTTCTAATTACTTACATTTTATAACATTAGCTTTTTCATGAATGCCATGTTTACATTTCATTAAATCAATTTATGTACATAGAAAGCAATGTATACTAGCAATTCTATCCACCCATTTTTGCAGGTGTGCAAAATGTGTGCCAAAGTTGGTAAATCGTAGTCACTTTTGCGCATGTATAGAATATTTTCTGATTATAATCATCTAGGAAGAGGACCAGCTACTGTAATTCTTCCAAAACAGTCTCTGTCTTAATCAGGGACCCATGTTCACTGCATTTTCCTTATTGCCGCCAAAAGCTTGGAAACCACCTCTGGCTGGGATATAATTTGTCATGTTCAAGAGCAAGGAGATGGACTAGACAACCCTTTGGGTACTTACACATAAGATACATTCATCCCCACTCTCCATCTTTCTGTCTCTTCATTCTACATATACAATATTTTCCTTGCTTAGTACATCCATGTAGGGAATTTGCTCTCACTCACACCCTCTTGCAGGGTCTATGTCTCAGTTTCCTCCAAACAAGCACCAGTCTCTCAGTTCTTCAATCAAAGGTCTTCCTACCAGCCCTTCTCTCCAAGGTCCTCTCGTTCTCTTCTCTCCCTGACCAGGCTGCCAGCCCAGCCTTAAATTCCTAGAGCTTCTGGTCATCTGACTAGTCCCAATCAGTCATGTGCCCAGTTAGCCCTAGTAGCCCCAGGGCTGGGCTGCTCAAACCCTCTAACTGAGCCTCAGAGAGCCAGGCCATCAGGGCCAGAGGCCTCATGAGGTAGGTGCAGATGACACACTCCAGCTCACCCTGGTACACTCCTGTATTCATTTTGAAACTTGTAGAGCGGGTTCTACTTCTCTGTTATCATTGGCTTTACAGTATGTCAGCTGCAAAATTCCCATGTGCAGTCAGGAGTATGGCTATGAGATCCCAGGCCATGTATGGAAGTATTTCTTTACAGGTGAGGCTTGGACTTGCAGATGAACACCCAATTGCGCAGGTCCCTCTGTGTATATGTGCGCGTATGCATGCATGCCGATTGTGTGCTGCAGTGTGCTCCCATATGATGATGTCCCACAGTGTCCCATGATTTGGGGCTTCCTGTCCCTGTTTTCCAGGACCTGGGGTTTAGGGGGGTGTTCCCACTTGCCACAATAAGGACAGACATTATGGTTGCCATAACAGAAAGCAGTTTGATCACTTTTAAATATTTTAACAGAAACTTACTTTTTTTAATGTTTTGCCTCCCTTTCCCCTCCTGCAGCTGGCCATGGTCTTTTTTGGGTCAGTGTAGCCAGAGGGGAAGGTTGTGTTCTCCTCCTACTCCTCCTGTGGCTCTGCGGGTGTGGAAGAGACCACTACGGCAGCAGACAGAGCACCCAAGCAGCTGGTGCTGGGTTGGGCCTGTGGGTCTGGTTGGTCCTGAATGGGTGCAGGGATTCAGACACTCGTGCCCCATGGTCGTGGGATTGGCTGGCAGCAAGACCTGCTTGGGCATTTGAGATCTGGGAAGGCAGTGGTAGGAGCTCTGTGGGGAGGTCAGCAACTGGGTTATAGCAGCACTTGCAGTGGCCATGTGGTGGAGGAGGGCATGCTGCATCCCTAAGGACTACAGCATGATATCCAGCAGCATGCAGTCCGCCCTTTCCACGTACCTCTGCAAGTCCTGCATCTGCCACATGTGGCAGTCCCATTGCTGCCTCAGTCTCCATCCAGTGTTCCCTGTGGGCCTCAGCAGTGAGGTCCCTGGGCTGGGTGGCACAGGAAACACCAGGGTTCGGGTGGCCATTGGTCTGGATTTCAGCCGGACAACACTGTTTTTCCGACAGCTGAAGCTGTCCGGGATGGGAGGGGAACCAGACTATTGACGTGTCCAGAATTTCCCTTTCCCCTTCCATCCTGAGTCTCACACCACTGGGTGCCGGGTGACCACAGCTACGCTCTCACTCTGTGCACTTCCACCCATGGGGTCCATGGGTGGAAGTGCAGAGAGCCCAGCTGCGGCCAGCCAGCGGGCTTTTTTGGTGCGTGGCAAGCTTCTGCAGCCAGCACTTGGAGTCAGTTGAGGGCAGCCGGCAGTGTCCCCAGTGTGACGTGAGATGAGACAGAGTGACTGGAGGATGGACGAGGAGTCTCAGGCAGCGCTGCCCAGCAGCAGCAGCAGACATACACAGCCTCTCCCTGAGTCCCCACAGCCCCGCCGGGGAGCCGCTGCTGCTCTGTGACTGCTACTGAACTTCAAGTAGTCCTGAGCAGTTTGTGGTGACATTGCCAGAGAGATGGCAGCGGCAGCAGCAGGCGGAATGGACTGGAGTCTCCAGCAGCCACGAGGGAGCAGAGGGTTCAGCAGAGGCTGGGCTGTGGTGTTAGCCTGCTGGGCCTGGGTGGCTTCCCGCAGCACTCAACCTGGGCCAGGGAACTTGGGGCAGAGTTCCTGAACGAACAGCCCCCCCCCCCGCCCATTCATTCAGATCTTCAAAGGGGGTTGCAGGGTGGTAAATTCCCCTCTCTGTTGCCCACTAAGTCCCCCTAAAAGGTATTGCAAAGGGGGCTACAGGGTGGCAAACCCCCTTATCGCTCCCCCCCCTACCAGTCAGAGGGTAGCTGCTACAACTGTACTGGAGTGGCATTGTGCCATTACAATCAATCGAGCTCTAATGAACTACACCAGGCAAGGCTCTTGTGTAACATTATTTGTTGATTCCAGTAAGGCATGAAAATGTCATGAGCAAATGTTAGGGTTTGTTTTGTTTTTTTGTTTGTTTGTCCTGGCACACACACCCCCTCTGTATTAAAAATGTCTTGTCAATGCTGCTGTAGCAATGATCAGTCTTTCACTGGCTAGAATGGAAACGTTAGAAAAGCAGGGATCAAATTCTGCTGGCTGCTAAAGAGCAGTTCCTGCTGATTCAGATAACAGTGTTGTGTCTGTGTGGCTGTTGACATTGAAGGAGACTGAGGAAGGGCTAAAAATATGAATGCCCAACGGAGATGAACTGAGCGCTTGCTGTGTGCCAAGCAGTCTGGTAAAGTAGGTGCTGACAGGAGGGCAGCATCAGCAGCTATCGATCTGAACGCTTATGTTGAAACTGATTCACAGCTAGAGGTAGTGGTGCTGGCCAGAGAATAATTAACAAATATGGACTCTATTAGTACTGTATTTGTGGGGTAAATGAGGGAGCCAGTCATTGTGGGAGTTATTATAATGGACCTGGGAGAAGACAAGAAGGGAAGGCAGTAGGAATGATATTTGTGTAATCCACTGCAGCTGTGTGATTTGTCTCCCGTAGGTGCTCAGTCCACAGAGAATATGTGAGTATTTTATAGCCCAGCTCTAGAGCCTGACTCTAAAAGCACAAGCTGTACAGCTTCCTGCTTTTTGCTGTGGAGATGCCTTGTGGGTTGTCCATCTGGGAAACAAACTGACATACCAGCTGATATAGTATATTTGGATTTTCAAAAAGCTTTTGACAAAGTCTCTCACCAGAGACTCCTGAGCAAACTAAGCTGTCACTGGGTAAGTGAATGAGTCCTGTCACGGATTGGTGGCTGATTAAAATATAGGGAACAAAGAGTAGGAATAAATTGTCATTTTTCAAGTTGGAGAGAGCTGAACATTGAGGTGCCTCAGGGGTCAATACTGGGACCAGTATATTTAACATATTCCATTAATGCTCTTGGAAAAGGGGTACAGAGTAAGGTGGCTAAATTTGCAGATGGCACCTAATTATTCAAGATAGTTAAGACCCAGGCAGACTGAGGAACTACAGCGGGATCTAGTATGACTAGGTGAATGAGCAATGAAATGGCAAATGAAATTCAACATTGATAAGTGCAAGGTGATGCACATAGGGAATAATGATCCTCACTTTACATACATGATGCTAGCTTCTGATATGGGTGTAACCACAGAGGAGAAGGATTGGAGTCATTGCAGCAGCAGTCGCAGGGTTAACTAATGTACTCTCCCTCCAGTGTTAACTCTGGAAACTCCTTGCTGCTGGATTAAGCCACACCACTGGCTTAACCGTTGGGTTGGCTCTGCTTACCATTGGGTTGGCCCTACTCACTTCTGCCCCCACCCTCTGCAACACAAATTTGCATAAATTAGTATAAAATAGCATATATAAATTTCATGAAAATGTTTGTCCTCTTTTCTGGCGATGCGTCAGTGGCCAACTGGCCACCCTAAACAGAGCTCCTCGGTCACCCCCTAGATGGCATCCTAGATCTTGTCCGCCCACCATGTGGTCTCGTCCAGCAGCTCCCACACCAGATCCTCGCTGTGCCACCAGGTCAATGCCCACAGGACCCAACTCAGCTGGCCATCCACAGATGGTCTCACTAGTGCAGGCAACACTCCCAGTAGTGGACCTGTAGCGGGATGAAGAGGACAGCCGTTGGTTGGGGCTGCCCCACTCCTGCCTTTCAGCCTAGTGTTTTGCCCCTGGCCATCGTGCCTGTTGCCTGGGCACCCACTGTCACCCCCGCCTTCCATTCACACCTGTTCAGCATGCAAGCCCCCACTGGCCTGCCATGATGCCCTCCCACCCATTGCCATGCCTATCATACCCAGAGGGTGCCCTCTTTGTCCCAGGGTTCCTCAGGTTCCTCCCCCTCATCATCCCAGCCACCTGTGAATGCAACAAGGAACAAGAGCCCTGTTGGTGACTGGCATTATGAGGCCACTCCATCGTATGGCTGGGTCACCTAGCTTACCACTCCCCTCGGGCTCTGGGTTCTCTGTTCTCTCCACTTTGGCTTGGTCCAGGAGCATGTGCTGGCTCTCTAGCTCGAGAGGGTAGGTGCTGAGGGTTCCAAGGGTGGTGTCACTGTCCTCTAGGTTGGAGGCTAGCTGGAGACCAGGGGGTTGGCTGGAGATGATGGGCTGTGTTTCTGAGGGCCGCCTCCTTAGAAGAGAAGGTAAGTGCTGCCAGAATGAGTGGGTGCTTCATGGGCTGGCAGTGGGGGAGGCAGCCCTCAGCGAGCCTGCTCCTGGCAATTTGCAAGACCATGGTAGAGCATTCCATGTACAGGAACATATCAAGGAGGTCTATGTACCACATTGTTTCATAGCCACGACCCGACTTCATGTAATTGTCATGGTTCTCCTTGTAGCCCCTGCACTAGTCCCCGACCTTCTGCCAGCACTGGCTCATGTCCCTATGATAGCCGAGCTCCGACATCCACTGGAGCTACTGGAACACCCACTCTTTCCGTTGTGTTTTGCAGAGGTCATACTGAACCTCTGCATCCCTCCAGAAGCCAATAAAGTCCCCCCCCCCTCTCCTCCTTACTCCAATGGACCCTCTTCTGGCAGGAGGCCCGGGGGTCTTCTCCTGGTGCAGTGGGGTTCTGAGCTCCCCCTGATGCTATCCCTGGGGCGGCCATGCTAGTGGATGCCTGTGAACATGGTGATAGATGAGCACAACTAACTTGTGCATCTCGTGGAATGGCTGTCATACCACCCCTCCCCCAGGTGCACTGACTTACGGGTCTGCCCTGTCTGATCTCCTCCTCCTCCTCCATGCTGTTCTCTTAGGTCCATTGTGAGACAGGCATTGAGCACGAACTGCTGAACAGACCATGGAGCTCATAGTGGTGTTGCCTTTGCTGCCGGTTCCCTTTAAGGGTGCCAGGCCTGTTTCATGGGGAGGGGTGTTGAAGCGTGGCCACTCCATTGACCACTCTGGGCTTCCTGGGAGACCTAACAGATGAGATGGGCTGGTTTTAGCCCAGACTGCCTCACCAAATTTCTTCGGAGGACACATCCTATAGCAGTCACCTGCCCTAGGGCAGACACAGGCAAACATCTGGCGGGGACAGAACAAACATGCAGGCAACTCCCAGGCTAACGCAGGCTACTGCCACCTCTGTTTCCACCTAGCATTTTGTTTTTTAAAAAGCCACTGTCAGGTTTGGGCTTAAAAGAAGCAAATAAGAAAAACATTTTAGAGTAGTTTTTGTACCTACTTGTCTACTTATCCCAAGATGTGTTCTTCCAGCACTGGGGAAGCATTCTCTCACTGACACTAATAAGACTTATATCAATACATCTCAATAGGAGAAAAAAAACAACCTATATTCGTTCATGGGAACAAAACTCTTTGAAAGGAAAGTGGAATTTTTATAGTAAGATACTAAACATGGTGGTATAATTATGTAAAATACTCAGTACTTAACAGTTTTAAGACACGTTTATTTTTATCTTATTTTCCAGTGAGCTCAGTAACAATATCTGCTCTTTACTGCTACTGTATTATAACAGTATATTTTCTATTAAATGAAAACAGTGGGCAAAGATGTATAATCCAGTGAGAACTAAGAAATCAGTAATTTTGACAATCTTGTATAATCCAGGAATAACTTATTTCTAAAACAGCTATACTTTTACTGACTTTCAGCAGAGTACCTTAGAATGGTTTATGTATATTGCCCTTTAAGAAAAATAAAATATCGATTCCAAGAGTTTTTCTTATTTAAGAGGGTGTGTCTGACTTGAGTTGGCCTTTGGGGAGCCAACCACTCACTCACTATAGAGATTTGGCAAAAGCAAAGACTCCTTTAGAAGACAAATGCTTTAATATGTTTTAGATTTCTCAAACAAGCAAAACAGCAAAAATGTACAGCTGTAGCTCCTTGCTTTTTCCTACAGGGTTTGGAACTTACCTGATGGATACACACCAGGAGAAATTATCTTATAAGCTAAGAAAGAAATGAGTAGAAATCAGGACACATCATCCAGATTCATTCCAGTGTAGATTTCTTTAACTCTTTATTTTCGCTAGACTTAGTCACATGACCTTGCTTTTAAAGACTGCTGTGATTCTTGGCTCAATATTGGAAGTACAGTCCACTTTCCCCACTTTCCAGTTTCCTACCACACACCACTGAGAAATAATGATGTTCAAAATTAGATCATATAACACAATTACCTCACCCTGAATGTCTCCTAACAGTTCTCTGAATTAGTGCTTTTTATGTCCTGTTACCTTGGGAGTACAATTTTTAGAGAGGGGAGAAAATCTGTTAAGCTTTTAACCAAACAGGTGCTTTACAAGGCTCCAAGTTAAATGCAAGATTACCAGTGAAGTTAATATTTGGGAGCATTAGTGCAATGGAGTGGGGGAAGGACATCCAATCCAATCCTTTTATTAAATTGCATATAGTATTTATTAATAAGGATATCACAAAAAGGCAGCAACATGGAAGTGCCAATGTCTGCAACTATATTCAGAATGTTGTTTGGCTTAGTGTATCATTCCGTATTAGAAGTGATGCATTTTTATGCATTGTGTTGCTATCCCTGGGGCAGCTATATACAGCTGATGTAAACCATCCCATTGTAACAACTCATGGACAAAGGACAAAAGCAGTGACTGAAAATAAGCTTAAGAAAACAGACTGAGTGCCATTAAAATCTGTTTAACATTTTCAGTGGCATCTGTTTTCCATCTTGCCGTGCTGTTTAATTAAGATCAGTCTCACCCAATTGTACAGATCTGTTTGCAGAAATAATATCTTGAAGGAAGTGACCTTTGTTTAATACAAAATTGAAAAGAGTGTAATATGGGCTTGATTAACTTCACCCTGCATTGTTTGATTTCACATCATATCTAGTCTTTGACTTCCATGGTTCATTTCAACAAAACCAGATCAAACTGCAGGTGGCACTTCATTCTTATCTTCTTGTAGCTGTTGACATGCTGCTTTAAAAATGGAGGAAATATACTAACTGTAGCAGTGACAACAATCTCGGGGGGGAAATATGTTTTATTTTACTGAATGAAAAGAAACCCTTTTCACTTATGAACCAAAGAGAAGGTCCAGTTACTGAAAAAGTCCTTCCCTATCTTTCCTTTTCTTGAGCCCATTTTTGTTAAAATAGTTGTCTTCTAAATTGTCTTAGTTTAAAAAATACTTTAAATAAATGCTACATGAGGTAGCGCCTATGCCATCCTGTTCTGCTTTATTGCAAAGCAGATACTGTTCAAACACACCAATGTACTGAAGAAAGGAAGACCGTTTAGGGGAAAAGAATAAAATCTTCAGAATTGTGTTGACAATGAGCTTTACTTATTTTCCATGTCAATGAGGCATATGTACACATAGTGTTAAATTACAGTGAAGGGAATTGACTTAATTTCATTGTGTCATCCAAGCAGAAGAAACCCTCAAGAGCGGAGACTTCCATCTGTGTATAAAAGCACTCCAACAAGTAATTGTTTTAGTTCCTCCCTTCAAGTCTGAATTTAAGTAAATCACAATACAAATATGGCAAGAGGCCTGCTTTGTGTTAGTTGTGCTGTTTGAGGCAAGAATTAATTTTTCCTAAGGCCCCAAAGTAGGGTCCAACGAACGTCAGTGGTTTTTCTCTTGTACCATTACTGTAGGCCCTTAAGGAACTCCTTTTCTTGTTCATGGGTTCTAGCATACAGGCCAGTAGTGGCTTGATTTCCAAAGATGGGACAATGAAGTTTGGGGAAATATTCACAGATGTGTCAGATTCAGACAGGTTTTCTCAAGTTTTCATGGCATGGGCCAGCAAGAGCAGAGACAGGGGTTGATTTTTAAGTAGAAATTAAAATGTCATAATGGTAAGAACATACAGAAAAGATAAAGCAGGATACATTTAGTGGGACAGACTCTTACCCCTGCCAAAGATGGACAAATATTTTTTAAGCTATTTGAATAATGACCTTAAACTGAACACAAACTCAAAGTTGGTGCCCATACTAATGATTTTTCAGTAGGGATTGTTCATGTTTCAAATTTAAGTTATAGTCTATTGATGGATAAGAAGTATGGTAGTTGTGGTTCATGGGAAACAAGATACATTTTGATAATGGTAACATCAATATTTCCTGATCTTCAAAAATTAACTTTTACATTTGTTCCAATTGTTATGTAGGATGCTTTCGGACATGCAAAAAACCTGCAGAAAGGAGTTGATGGTAAGCCAGGGAGGGGAGGACTACAGTGTGCTTGCTGTGACATCTGAACTGCCTGCTGTACCACATAGCAAACATTACTATAGGAGAAGAAAGCTTCCTCAGTCCTGCTGTATCATGTTGTAGTAGTTCAGATTTCACAACCACCACATTGTAATTTACTTAACTGGCTTTCTGTGGGTTATGATGTTTTTTTAACATCTGGAAGTGCTTTTAGAGCATGAGCACTCCGGGGCAAAGACTGGGTGTCTCCAGACGAGACAGGGAGGGGAGGCTACCAACCTTGTGTAGCCTTACCCCTCCCTGGGCAGCCGGGCCAGACAATGCTGTACATTGTGTGGGTGACGACACATAGATATTCCTCCCGTCCCGTGATGGGTTGAACTGCTGCCTGCTATGCGATATGGAAAAATTCCAAGGACATGTCGCGGAGCAGCCTTACCTTACCCCAACTAGGGTAAGGCTGCCCAGGGCAGGGCAGCATGTGTGGTACGACTAGTAGCACTATAGAAATGACAGGTAGCTGGGCCCCTTCTGCCTGCTGCAAGGTTAGCTCTGTGGTGGGCATGGCCACGTCATGGCCAGGGGCAAGCTCTCAGTCGGGCTGGGCTGATCAGGGGGAGGGGGAGCCCAGAGGAGCATGTGCATGCCCCTCTCCTCACCCCGACAGACAGCTGATCAGGGGAGGAGGGCCCAGAGGAGCAGGCACAGTGTGTGCACTCCTCTGAGCTCCGCCTTTTCCTGAACAGCTGTTTGTTGGGGAGGGATAAAAGATAGGGGAGCCTGCGCTCTTCCCAGGCTCCCCTCACCCACAATCCACCTGACTGACAGCTGATCATGGAGAGGGGGGCCTGGGAAGAGGGTGTGCTCTTCCCAGGCTCCCCTTCTCCATCAGCTGTCAGGCAGCGAGGAGGAGCATGTGCCCACCTCCTCCCCCCTCCCCCCAGCTTCCTATCGGCAACGGGCCTCATCCTGCACCTCTGCAGGAGTCAGAGATGGTGGCAGCTCCAACACTTGCCGGCCTCCCTGAAACCATGTGACCTGCTCCCCAGCACTGCCTCACTGTGTGGCGACGGCGATTGCCAAACACTGCTGTGGTGGGTGGAGATGGGTGGGTGCCCATGGGAACACTGCCCGTGGGTGGGTGCATGCTCCCGCAATCCACCCATCACCCACGCACAGAGCAATGGGCTCCAACAAGCACACACTCACCTCCAGCCACCGTGGGTGCACACCCATCCCCACACCTACTGCGGCCCGTTTGAGAAGGGCCTCTGATCCTGCATGCCCTCAGAAGAGCCCACTTTTGTTGGAGATCTAGTCATGGGATTCTCTTTGCAAAATTTAGCCTTGATTGCTTATTCATATCCAAAATTTTGATTTTTGTGAGACAAAGAACATTGGCATCTTGCTAACAAGTCAATACAACAAATGGGTAGCTACTGTTCAGTATCAGTAGTAATCTGAAGGTAACTTTTGGATGAAGTAGCTTTGGCTTTAATTAACTTATCAGAACTTTCTAATATTACGTTAATTAACTTATCAGAACTTTCTACTATCAGGAATGATTTTAGAGCTATTGATCATTATTGTTCATGCAATCAACCCAAAAAAAGCACTGTAATTCTTACTTTCACTAATCTCAGGGAGATCATTTGTGTGGAGGAGACTCAGCCTTACATTTGTTGATACTTTCTTTAGTTGCTCTTGTTTATCTTCTACTTATCCTGTCTGCTCAAGATTGGCTGGGAGCCTAGAGAAGGAGACTCTCATAATCTAGTATGTGTGATGTGTGCAGTATGTTTGGCAAAGATTAATGGAAGAAAGCACTCTGGTGGTAACATATCTATCTCGTGGACTTCTCAATAAACGTATTGTTTAGGTCCCCTTACAGTTTTTTTCTGATATTCCCATCTGTAACCATTTTTAAAAAAATGTACGTATCATTTTTGTTTTTTCCTTTGTTCCAAAAAAGGGGAAACAATGGGGAAAATAGTTAACATTCCTTCCAGCTGCCTATTGGCAGCTCCAATCCCTATGTTTCCTTTACGTGGAAGAGAATGGACAATCAGCAAATTGAATCCAGTGCAATATCCTATATTGTCTGTGAGGAGCTAGTTTCTTGACCTGTCCAGATCACACTGATCCTGGTTGTAAGGATTTGCCTGTGCAGAAACCATCATCTCTGCAGACTCACAAAAAAGGGGGACAGCTTGTACCACTTGTATTGCTTAATCAAATCTTTAGTGTTGGACTCATCAGCAGTATTATTTGTTAATAGAGCCAATGAGATAAATCATCACAAGGGAACAAGGCAAGAGAGGATAGAGTGTCATTAGTATGTTGCAGTCAGTACTTATTCAATGTACAAAATGTTCAAAAATAATTACATTTGGAAAATTGCACAGCGTGAAATGGTAAAAACCAACCAGCAATATATTATTTAATTCAACTAATGTGTCTTTATTCTACAGGCAATTTTGTTTATAAGTTTGAGTTGAGAGCAGGAAGTGAGTATAATATGCTTAATTCTAAATGAGCATAATTAAAGTATGCTGAAAGGAAATTCAGCTTCAAGTAAATCAGACTTTTCAAAATAAAACTGTTATACCATGGTTGCTGACCCCTACCATTCAAAACTCATTAGTCAGACCCACAAATCCTGGGATTATAAATGTTGGGTTCTGTTTGTTTTCTGCTTTCTGAGCCCTTAGGATACACTGCAGCCATGGATTAACAAGAACTTGGAGAAGGGGTGGGGAACCTCTAGCCCACAGGCGAAATCTAGCCCAGAGCGGTTTTTTATTTTGCCCCTTTCAATTTCCTGGAACTGGTTCTGGATCCAGCCCCTGGTCTTCAATGCTGAAGGATTACACTTGTAGGCAGAGATTAAGGTTTGTTCCCCAGCGTAGGGGCTAGATAAACAGGCCACATCCATGATGTGGTCTCTCCTTATTTCCTACGCCCTGCGTGCTCACCCAGTCATGCATTGTCTCAGGATGCCTTTCCCCCCATCTATCTCGCTGCCTCGCCCATATCTTTTTGCAGTCTGCACCCTGCAGTCCCTTACTCACCCCATACCAAACACACCCAGGCCCTGCAAGTTTCCCCTCATTGCTGCCTTAGATAATGCTTATATTTTGGCGCTGAAATAACTCAGACCCTGGGCTAAGCACAAATGGAAAAAAAAATGGATTTGGGGTGGTGTAGGTCAATGTCTCTGCATATGTTTTGGATATTTTTAAAATGTCCTCATAACGCTGTGATCTATTTTATTTTTAAAAGGTTCCCTTAATTAAAGTAACACTATGCAGTAAAACCTCCCATAACCGGGAGACCTCAAGGAACACCACAGCCACTAGCCTGCATAAGGCCCACAGTCCCACATGGGGGCAAGCATCCATGGCAGAGGCCCTGCAGCAGTGCCAAAAGCGGAAACACTGGGGGTGGGCTATGACTTTGTATGGGGAGTTGTGCTAAGGGAGGGAGCAACAGAATTATAGAGCCCCCTTGTGGTGAGGAGGTATAGGATTTCATCCTGGGTATAGCCGGCCCTGAGACTGTATTTTGTGGCCTTCATCAACAATCTTTACTTGGAGATCGGTCGAAGAAATTGTACCCTGATGAATCTGATCCTGTTATATCTTTCAGCAGCCTTTGATACTGTTGACCACAGGGTGCTGATGACATTGGGTAAGGTCACACAAGACAGGGCGTGCCTGATCCCCCGAGAGGGTGAACGGCGCAGCCACTGCACTTTGGGTCAGCAGGAAGTGCAGTCCAAACGAACATCCCCTCCCCACCACCCGGCCACCACCAAAGCAAGCTGTTCGTCATGCGGGGAGAGCACATGCACTCTTCCAGGCCCCCCTCCCTCTGATCAGCTGTTTGGTGGGTGGGGAGAGCATGCTCCTCTTAGCAAGGCTGCAAGGGCCAACCAGAGTGGCTCATTATCCCACATTGGGCAACCCTAGCCCTGGTGGGCCAACAGTAACACATGATGTGTCCCTGGCCTTCTCTGGCTGATGCGTCGCATAGTAGCCAGCTGCTCACTCCAAGGCAGAACTGGGTGAACATCTGGCAGCTGCTGGCCATACAATCTGCTGCATCATGGCTTAAAGTTCGGTAAGGTTGCCCAAAGTGGGATAACGTCTCATGTGGCCTTACTAGTGTTGCAGTGGGTAGCACATTTGCTACGCGCGGGTAATTTCTGCATTTTGGGGCACCCTCAGTGGGCACCCAATGGGGTACCTGACCCCCCCCCATCAGATACCCAGTGCCCCAAAATGCGGGTATAACTGGGGTGCCCCAGGACACGCAGGATGCCGATCTTGGCATCCGTGGCTCTCCAGGCCGACTCACCTCACTGACAGGCTGCTGCTCCTCCAGTCTTGGTCGCTGCTCCACGCTGGGTCATGCGCTGCTCAGCTGAGCTGGGACTTCCCTGCTCAGCTTTTTCTGAGTGGGGTGGGGAGGAGCGAAGAGGCCTCTTCATACCTGTGAGCACCCCCTAATGGGGGTGCGTGCCGGACCCATATGCAGCCCTGATATGGATCGATCTGGGAATGGGGGATCTATTAAGGGAGTGCATGCAGGTGGGAAGAGGATCCTCGCTGCTCCTTCTCCCCCACCCCCAGAAGAAGCCAAGCAGGGAGGTCCCCAGCTCAGCTGAGCAGTGTGCAGGCCAAGGAGCAGCAGCAGCCCAGCAGTGAGGTGAGTCAGCCCAAGAAGCCGATCAGGTCACTTTGGGGTACCAGTTGGTGCCCGAATGCAACCATAGCAAATCAAGCACCCGAGATCCAACGGGGTGCCCAACTTGCTGGGTACTTGGTTACAGCTCTAGGCCTTACCCACTGGTCCTGGGTGAGATGACATATCTACAGAACTGTTCTTGAGAGGTTCCACTCATTTATGCCAAGGAGGCCCCAAAACATGGCAAAGAGCAAATGCTCAGTGGGCTCAATCCCAAACCCTTGCACGTACAGTTTATGCGTAAACGCGTGGCTTGCATATGGCTTGCTCCCGGGCCATAGTTCCACCTGCATGGGTGCACGTGAGATGTGTGTGCAGTGTTAGTGCAGTGTGTAGGGTTTGGAATTGAGCCCACTGTCCCCTCAGGATCTACCCAGGTGTGGTCCCACAGGTGAAATTGTGTGTAGATTTGGATTGAGGTGTCGTCAATATGCTGATGGCATCCAATTCTATCTTTTTCATCTAACCCAGCTGCTGCACTCTTGGTGCTTACTCGGTGTCTGACTGCCATTGGGGACTAGATATAAGTGAGCCTATTGAAGCTGAATTCAGACAAGACAAAAGTGGTGATGAATGGCTGGCCTTCTAACGTGAGGAAATTGGTACATCTGTCATTGATGGGGGTGTGACCTGGTTTGGCCATTCAGATTTGCAGCGTTGGCGTGCTCTTAGATACACTGCTACACCTAAAATTTCAGCTTGTGTTAGTGGCCAGGAGCACTTTTCAACAACTTCATCTGGTGAGAAGGTTGTGAACCTTTCTTTAAGAGTCAGATCTGGACAGTTTCATGCATGCCTTTATAAACTCTGGCTGTTTTTAGACAAGTGGCGTGCGATTGCGCATAATTTGAAATGTCTACCCGTTGTAATTAGACGAGACAGAAGTGGGGTATTACGCGCATATTGTAGCGGTGGCGCATTTTTAAAGTCTGCAAATTAAACACCTTGATTGTGAGCTATTTAATTCACGGACTTTAAAAATGCGCCACCGCCATAATATGCGCATAATACCCCACTTCCGTCTCGTCTAATTACAACAGGCAGACGTTTCAAATTATGCGCAGTCACGATGTGCAATCGCGTGCTGCTCATCTAAAAGCGGCCTGAGACTAGACTATTGCAGTGCATCTACTTGCACTGCATCTACTCTTCAAAAGCAGCCTGTTGAGAGGCTACAGCTGGTGCAGAATGCAGCAGCCCATTTTCAGATGGGGGTGGGTCACCAGGAGCACGTTACACGGTGCTCCAGAATCTGCCCTGGGTTCCAGTAGTGTTCCAGGCACAAATCAAAGTGCTGTTTTTGACCTATGAAGCCCTAAATGGCTTGGGCCCCACATATCTAAAAGACTGCCTCCTTCCCCTATGTTCCATTGTGATCCTTAAGGTCAGCTGGGAATGCCCTTGTTCAAGTTCCATTAATGCGCCACATCTGTACTGTAAGAGCATTACTCTAGTCCCTTGGAGGTTCACCAAAGCCCAAGCCTGAGTATTTTCTAGAGACTCTGTAAGACTTATTTATTGGGCCTGGTGTTTAGCATGTGGGGATATGGTTCAGGGAGTTGTTTTTAACCAGAATTTATACACTTTATATTTGTATAGGTTTTATTATATATATGTTTACATTTTTTCCTATGTTGTTACATGCCCTGAGTCTTCAGGGAAGGAAAGGTTAGATATCTTAAGTAAATATTTTCAACATATCTTTATGTACATGGAAACTTTTAACTGCTGCAATACCTAGTTCATAAAATTAAAATGTAATAAGTGGGGCTGATAAGAATAAGATCCCAAAGAAATTTATTCCCCAGTAAATGACTGCTGAAATGAGAAGCTGTATATGATTATGCATCCTAAGTAAACACTTGATGCAAACTGTTCCAGCTCTTTAACTGGCTAATGTCTTATCACAGCCTCTGCTTGGGATAGGGTTACTGGCACCTCCTATAAGGCTTCCTGCTGAAAACTGTGACAGGAATGTAGTTGTTATGGAACCACAAGAATAGTGTAACAGTCCCTGTTATTCCAAGATGCATTCTGATTTCCAGTAAAGATCATCAGGACAGAAACCAACCCACGGTATCTTCTTAGACTCTGTTTTCATAAGAAAACTAACCTGATTCTGCAGCAAACTGCAAGTTTCAGTCAAGCTTACAGTTGCAGCTTGTTGTTTCCCTTGGCTGCTGAAGGTGAAGACATCGTACTGCAAGTTCTCACCTGATATCAGGAAGGGAGGACGTGAGTGGTGGCAGATTTCCAATGAACTATTTAGCTGTTACTTGGCAGTGAATTTATTTTATTTATTTATTCATTTACGTTTATATGCCATCCTTGGCAAAGACTCAGGGCAGCTCACAACAATAAAAATATATAAAACTAGTACAAAAACATATCCTATTAACCTTCAACCCTCCCATAACCACCCACCAAAACTACACAATACAGTCTTCCCAATTGCCCACACCTAAATCCCCTCACAACCCTTCCCCCAAACCACCTGTCAAAACCACCTCATCCCCTATCCCACCCGCCAAATGCTTTTTCAAACAAAAAAAGTTTACACCACCCTTGGCAGATGCTCAGGCTCAACTGAACCTCCAGGGGAAAGGAGTTCCATAATATTGGGGCGGCAACCGTGACTGAGCCCTTGTCACGCTAACAAGGCTTACAGATAAAAAGCTTCCCACACCAAAGACGGGGAGGTCTTATTCCTTCATTTTTATCCATATTTTCCTTAACTTCCTCTTTGTCCTTTGGCTCTGCTTGATGAAGTAATATGGAATGCGATAGGCCCACAACAGTACTTACACACACACCCCTCCCCCTCAGCATGTAATGAGGAAAACCTTTACACGTCAATATATATACGGTTAGCCGTAAATATAGTAATTTTGAAATGAAGTGGAAGACATATTGTCCAAGTTTCAAATTGTTAATTGTGCTCTCTGCTGGATCTGTAGAATATAAGTGAGGCTGTTAGGCCCGGCAATCTGTAAAGACTAAAGATTTTTGATCTAGAGGCCCCATTTGATCCCTGTTGTGGCAGCCTCACGTACACAAAGGCAGCTGCAGCAATATACCTGATGATTTAGGGATGTTTAATTTTGACTTCCATGTCACTGGGTCAGTAACCTGTCATTTGCTGTACGTATATGAAAGACCACCTGTCCTTCCATGCCCCAGTGCCGCCCCTGCAATCGACTAGAAGTGCCTCCCTGTGGCTACCATTTATATTGGGTTTGCTTTGCTAGCTCTGAGTAGGAGAGCAAATGCATGTCAAATCCATTTCCAAGTAAGCCTACCTGATTTCTGCCAGAGAACCGATCTGACTATTAAGTCAAAGTTAACCCTCATTAAAAACAAAAAAAACCAGCTGTATATAAACTGTATAATTTTGTAACTGATTACAAAAGAAGATACTTCAATTGGCTCTAGCAGTTTAAGTAAATGATTGAAATATCTGTGTTAAAGGCAGCACAGGGTAAAAACAGACATGACACTTGCCCACTTTGGCCCAGGACTCGCTCGCACATCTGTTTATGCACTGCCAGATGTTAGCCCAGGACTGCCCCAGGGCACGAAGGTGGCTAGCCCAGGATGCATCCTCGGAAAATCTCTGAGGACACAGCCCGGGCTAAGGGCCACCCACGTGGGCCAACATGGGTTACTGCGGGCTAGCAAATGTGTTCAGCCCTTCCATACCCACCCCAGGGCAGGGGCTGCCATGGCCAAGCACCCTGTCTGGTTGCCAGAGCTGTCCGTCATGGCAGGGGAGGGCAGGGCACTGGCAGGACCAGCTGCCCACACATTTATTTAGCTCCCCACCCTTATTGGGCCATGTGGGTGGCAGGAGGACTCTCCAATGGCAGGCATGTTTGTTTGATGCCCCGACCTGAGCCAAGCCGTCTGCAGTTTTCCCTCTCAGGCCGGGCCAGGGAGCCGCTGTGCTGCCTGCACATCTGCTTTTACCCACAGAGTAATGGATGGGTTTTCCAGTAATCAATTTCAGTAATCCTGTAATCATGTCAATTTCAGCTGCTCTCCAAAATGTTAGATATAACAAACTAAAACTCTGTGATCTCAAAACTTCTTACTTAGAAAAACTGAGATATTAGAAAAAATATGAAGTTTCTTTGCCTCCCAATACTATATCAGTGTAATTTGTGTTTGGATAGTTTGAACAGTAAACTATGAGTTTGGGAAACCTCATGTTAACCTGCTGTAAATATAACCATTAGTCCTTTTGATGTGTGTGTCTTTGGCAGGCTACCCAAACATGAAATACAGGAGAGGTGAAAGGAGCAGGTAGTAACTTTTTAGCCTAGCTATGAATGTATCTACACATCTGTGTGAAGTCAAGAGCAAAGTTCCCACAACTTTAGTGTAGGAACAGGCCCTAAACTGTTATAACTTTGAATGCACAGGACAGTAAAAATCAGTGTTGTATGATGAGAAGTTTCCAGCAATTATGATTATTACTACAGGGTCTAAAATCTATAATTTTACATGAAGCTGTAGCTTAAAAGTAACTGTTTTTAAGTGGACAACTTAAAAATAAGCTTAAAAGTTGAAAAACGACTTCCTTTTTACTTATGTTTTGCACTCCGTTTTAAATCCAGTATTTAAGTGCAGGAGGGAAGAGATGTTTGACAACAATGGTAGTTTTTCTGCCAAAGCAAAATACAGTGCTAAATGACGTTAAAAACTCTATATTGTTCCAAAAATTTAAAAAAAAAAAAAAAAAAGGCGGGGGAGGGGGGAATCCTAAATCCACTTTTTGTACTTGTCATTGCATTTTGTAAAACTATGTACTGTATCAAGTATCACCTCCTCTGTACCTGCTTGCAGCACGATCTCCCACCTGGGCATTTAGTGTAGGTGGTAGCTGTTAGCTCCAGAACAAGACCCATCACTTCAAAAGGAATAACACCGGTGCTAAATGACTTGAAGATTGTGCTGTTGCTTATTCTTACAATATTGGAATCCATATTTTCTGCATTTTGTATCAAATGTTTATCTATTGCTTTCATATCATCTAATAACCTACAACAGGGTGGGGAATCTCAGGCCCAAGGACCGAGTGCAACCCAGGGCTAGTTCTTAGTTGGCCTCTTTCCAGTTCCTGGATCTAGCCCTTGGCAGAGCTGGACTTAGGGGCTGGCAAGATTTTGGGGAGTCTGGGGGCTTCTGTTCTCAGCCCACACCCACCCGGTTACGACACCCCCTTCCGCCACCTCACTGCCTCACCCATGCCACCCGCAGCCTGGAGGGAGGAGAGTCCCCATCCATCTCTACCTGGAGAAGCCCTGTTCTGCCCCCGAGCTCCCTGCAAACATGCTCTGCGGTGGTGCTGAGCATGGAGGAAAAGACTAGTTCTGTGCTGGGTGCCACCTTGGTCTCCCTCCTCCCTGCCTTAGATGGCAGCCCGCGTGCGCACCAGAGTTCTGGGTGGGGGAGGCGGCATCCTGAGTTGCCTTGGGGCGCTAAAACCCTAAGTCCAGCTCTGGCCTAGTTCATGCTTCCAAGCACTGAAAGAATGAATTTAGGGGGAGGGAGCAGAGAAAGAAAAGGGCATGCACACAAGGGTAGGGATTGCGTCCTGGCACAGATTCATTGTCTGGACCCTCTTCTTCCTTCCCCAATCCTGAGCACACTCCTATCCTCAACTTCTGTGTGGCCCGTACAACTTGTATCAATTTTCAGAGTAGTCCCTGGGAAGGAAACGGCTCCCCATCCCTGACCTACAGAGTCTATTTTTAGTGACTTTCAAACAATTTAGCTCAAGCTGCCAAAATAACTGTTTGTTCACAGCCTAAGTATCTAAGTTTCTTTAAATCGCAGTTGAAAGCAAGATCCTTTTTCTTTTCCAGTTACCAGAACAACATTTAAGGAACGTCAGAGAGTTATGCAGCAAAGCCTTACATAAGAGAAAAATATTATAAACAATAAATACCTAGAATACTGCAGCTTTCCTACAAATGCAGAAGCAAATCTTTTTTAAAGTGACATTTTAATAATCATTTATTTATGTTTATAGAATCCCTGGGACTCTGCCTTTCAAATCTCCATTTTCTGCTGCAGTATCCTCAGCATCCATTAACTCTGGCTTTCTGGATCATCTATATAATTCCCACTAGGTGTGGCTTCTTGAAAACAGATAATAAACTAGGATATTGTAGATTCTTATTTTAGACAAAAACTAAAATGTGTTTTGTTCTACTTTTGAGATCACAAATCCCTTTCTCTGGTTAGAAAGGGATATTCTTTTACAAGTCTTTCTGAAAAGAGCTCTAAATGCTAGCCAAAAAGTGAAGAGAAAAGAGGTTTTCAATTAATAATAATTTCATCTTCATGCCTGACTCCTTTTAACCTTTCGTGGTGGTTGGTTGAGCTGCTGTGATGTCACAGAATGTTCAGAGTCATTCCAACTGCTGTGAGGGAAGGGAAAGATCACACATTAGTCCTAGAACTTTGGGAATCATTCTAGCTGCTCTGATGGAAGCAGATTCTTTGGAATCACTCTACAAAGGCAAAGGATAGGTCACATTCATGTCACGAGCATGTATGTATATGGCTGCAAGTTTGGCCTTGGGAACTGAAATCTGAAAAATCTGTACTAGGCAGTAGAAAATAACACACTTTAAAATAACTAACCAAATCTATGGCTAGTATTAATCATTGTCTCAGAAAAGATACTTTGGTGTGGACCTTTTGTGCTAGCTGAGGTAGAATCCAGATGCATTCCTCTACAGTCCTTGACATTATAACATTAAACAGACTATTTCAGGGTGTGGAAATAGTAGTTATTAAAAAGAAAATTGGTTTTATCAGCACTTTAAAATGCTCTTAAATCTCAGATGTGTAAGTGTGGAATAGGATACCAGATGGATGACAAATCAATTAAAAACAAACCTTTCTTAAACAGCCTTTCTCAGCTTAAAAATATGTTTCCCTTTCTCAGCTTAAAAATATGTTCCAGTATGTTTTGAAAACCATCCGTATTCCTATTTTATAAGTTTTTTATTATAGTGACTTCCCTGAATGTATGATTCTTTCATGTCAGTTTTTAAAACTTTGTGTTTTTGCTTACAAAATTCCGGAGTATTTATTTAAAATGAATACCTAGTTTTTGAGAGGGGTGCTCGCTTGATGGCGCTTAGAAGTGACATCCAGACTAGATACAGCATCATCAGTCTGTTTCCTTGCACTACGTTTGTGAGAGGCTCCTAATTAGGGTGCAGCAACTAGCTTCTTGGGGAATTATGCTTGTGTGCAGCCCTCACATAAACTCATATACTAATAGCTCAAGGTAGCCCAGTATGTTGGGCTTCTCCCATTCAACAGAGGGTCCCCAAACTCACATACTATACTATAAAAAATAGTCCTCACTGATAACTAATAAGAATTCTCCCACTTCAGATTTAGTTCAGTCTCTCCTGGCTGCTTCTCATTTCATCAGCAGGAAGGCTTTTCCCACGTCCTTTTCCCAGCTATATTGGCAGGCCTCCTGGCCTGTTATAAGGAGCCTCTACTCCAGGCTGCTTCCAGCTCTACTTCCTAGAGCTCTCTAGAAAGCAGCTGAGCACCTTTCTGGTGCTCTGTGTCTCTCTGCAGCAGCTCCCTGTAGCTCCCTCTACTGCAGTTGTAGCCTCTGTAACAACTTCCTGTTTCCTTTTATGCAAGTGCTGCTTCTTGACTGAGCTGCCCACTAGCTTGTTCTTAAAGGGGCCATGGCCCTTAGTGGCTTATCCCTTTCCATGAGGACTCTCTTAAGGGTCAACCTTGGGGTGTCCCTGTAACTCTGTCACAACATTAGTAATATGCTTCATATTATATTATATTATTATTATTATTATTAGCAAGCATTTATATAGCGCCAGCAATGGACCTGGCGCTTTACAAAATAATAGAATAGACACGGTCCCTGCCCTAGGGTTTACAATCTGAGAGACAGAGGGGCGGGGGAGATGAAGGAAGGGGAACAAAGGGAGAGACAAGGGTTGTAACATTCACGAAGATGTAAGGTCTCAGGTGCATGTGCTTGGCTTGGTTACATTGAGAATGATGGCTGGCTGGTCCATATGGTGAGGATAGGAGTGCACAGACCTCAGGTAACAGATTGTACTGGATGGTAGGTTCGTATCAGCAGGAGTTAGGCGAGGGGAGCGAGGAGTCGGGAAGGGCAGAACGGAAGTGGTGGGTCTTGAGGAGGGATTTGAAGGTACGGAGGGGGCGAGGCAGATGTGGGCAGGGAGGGAGTTCCAGGCATGGGGGGCAGCTAGGGGGAAGGGACAAAGGCGGTTAGGGGAGCAGGGGAGGTGTGGAAGGACGAGAGAGGGGACAGAGGAGGAGCGGAGTTCAATGACTGGAGTACGGAAGGAAATTAGCGCAGAGAGGTAGGGGGGAGCAAGGTTGTGAAGAACTTTATAGGTGAAGACTAGGAGCTTGTGCAGGATTCGTTCAGGAAAGGGGAGCCCGTGAAGAGAGAAGAGGAGAGGCTGCACGTGGTTGAAGCGACGGGCGAGGCGGATGACCCTGGCAGCAGAATTTTGGATGGAGATAAGGGGAGAAAGGTGAAAGTGAAGGAAGCCAGTGAGAAGGAGGTTACTGTAATCGAGACGAGAGATGACCAGGACATGAACAAGGGTTTTGGCAGAGGAGACAGAAGGGCGAATCTTAGTAATGTTATGGAGGGAGAAGCGACAGGATTCGGCAACAGAGTCGATGTAGAGTCAATGTGATATTGGTATTACCTCCTGGGATTTGAAATGGACGGCATCTGATAAGTGGGAAGTTGGTATATGGGATCTCATAAGTGGAAAGTTGGTAAATCAAGAAACAAAATGTCAGTTAAGAATTACTGAGTACCAAGAGGTTCTTGATTCAACCTAGACAGTATCGAGAACCAGGATTTCGATGAGATTTCCCATTTTGGCAAAATGTCATTTCAGCCCTATGGAGGAGGGAGTGAAATGACACCCCCAACTTCTTTCATATGGAGTAATGCACACTACTCATCATGTATGTATTTGACCACTTCCGACCTATCTGTGGGCTGTATTTGAACTGTTAACCTAAGGGTGAAGGTTCCATATTCTATTACCTATT